>CM070032.1:158550904-158574626 GCA_036250615.1 Ptychadena robeensis
AGAAACATCTACACCACTTGAGGGGTTCACATACTTTCAAGCAGCACTGTATGTCTACTCAGCCTTTGTAAGTAAGAGAATTGAATAAAACATACACACTATTATTACGTAGTTTTCCATTCTGTCACGTATAGTCATACTGAAACAGTGGTTGACCCGAACTTAGAAACTTAATCCAGACTTCCTCTCAGGCTGCAATTATCATACATGGATCTCACCAGTCAGCCTGGGCACCTACTCAGTTAAGGTGGCCATACACCGGTTGATTTAAGATTCGATTCCTGAAAAATCAATCGCCGTGCAGGTTCGCGAAGATCGTTACGGAATCGAATGCTGCCCACCTGCAGCGTTCCATCCTGCTCCAAGAAAATTTTGATTGAACCTGGATCCAACATGTTGATACATCCCTGTTTAATTGCGCGAGTGTTCCCGTCCATAGTATCGACCAGGGATTGATTGCCAAAGGTAGTGCGCATTTATTCAACAAATGATCGTTGGGCAATTAGTTGCATCACTAAGTTGCGACTGATCGTTCATCAATCGCATGGGATTACACCCGTGTATGGCCAGCTTTAGTCTCCACATCTCCATTGACAAAAACATAAAAAGGTCCCACACTCAGGAGAAAAGTTTAAAAACTCCTCCAAATTTCCTGTATTGAATGTAATGACATAAAAAGCCAACGACCACCCTAGGATCACCTTCCTTCTGATACGTTTCACTCAACACAGTGAGCTTATTAGTAGAGATAGGAGGCTCACATTCTACACACTTATATAGTAATACACATCTGCAAACAATGAAACATTTAATTACACACCATTTGCCCCACATTAGCAATAATTAGTCTGAATCTCCAACTTGCATACATATCTCATTATAAATAATATACAGCATTAACCAGTTAAATTAAAAAGTAACCCTTTAGAGCCCTAAGAATTATCTGGTTTCATAACACAACATAAAATCTACTGCTGGGCATAGACTATTAGATAAGACCAAAAAACACTTCAGTCCCTGACTTCTAGTATCTAGTACTGGGGTGACCGGAAGATATTTTTATGTAAGGTACCCAAAATAAATTTATCAATGATTTGTAGATATATTGATGATCTTTCATTTATAGAAGGGAAAGAAGTAAATGTAGAAGAATTTGTGGAAAATTTTTATATTGACTACAATTTAAGGTTTACTGCAGAGGTGGAAATTTCAGAGATTTGTTATTTGGATATATGTATGTATATGTATGAAAGTTACAGACCTGGACAAAGTTTTGCTAATTTGTGGCAGATGGTGTATAACTAAATGTTTAAGTGTTTAAAGATCTGTATTACTATGTAAGAGTGTTGAATGTAAATGAGGGGAGGTGATGGGAGGGTGGTCTTTGGCTGTCTATATATACATTGATTATGTTTTAATGATAATGAAATCAATAGTTTTTTTGATCTTAAACACTATTGGTGACCCAACCACTCCTTTTGCCGCTAAATTCCATGAGGATGAGGCAAGCCACCTCATTTGTGTTCGCATAGCCCGCTAACCAATTTGTATTATGTGTATAAAAATAGTGGTGTTGGCAATTTTGAATGTTGATCCATTGTGATCCGTTAATTTAGATTAATGTCGGTATATGTCATTGCATAAAATAAAGGAAATTTGGAGCCTTTATGTGTTTTTGCATGTATAGGCATAGTGATGTATAACTTTGTTTGGTTGTGGAGACATTACACACAAAAAGGATTGTTCATGTTTATATATCATATACAGTATTATGATACTATGTTCAGGGGCTTTGCATGTAACTCACAAAGCCAGTTAATTGAACTTAAAACAAATGACTATCTCTTAGTAGGTTCTTACAAATCTTCTCCTCTATTACTTACTGGGCAGGGTTTGATTGGTTTCAGCTCCTGCACCTTCTTAAGAAGATACTTAAAGAAGCCATCACATGATTTTGTTTCAGATGACAAATTTTATAAGTCCTACCCCCTGCATCTAATTACTTGTGGATGTAGACATAGCGACTTCTGGAAATTGACTGTACTTTAAAAACACTACATAATGAGACATTAAGTAGTTTCAATAAGAGCCCACTGTTAATGACATATAAAGAATTTTTCTTGTTGAATCGATGCAATCCTTTTTTCTGGCTGTAAGAGAATTTGGGTTGCTCTTTTACCCTTCTTCATACTCATTTGTTTGTGTTCTGCTCTGCGTACAGAATGTTCTACATTTTCATTTCAATGGCTTCCACCACTGCTATTATGAAATCCTCAGACAAATTTCATGGCTTTTTAGCCCAATGTTATATCATCTTGCCAGGTATACTTGATATTTTACTTTATTATAGTCATCCCTGAACAAATGGGCTATACATTACAATCCTAAAATAAACTTACCAGTTGGCCTAGTGCCAGGTGCATCTACTGGTGAAATTTCCATAACACTTTGGGGTATACTTATGTATCCCTTTCTTCAGGGAGTCTAATAGTAAACACATGTCTGCTGTTGAGCGTTAAATCAGACGGTCCAGAGCAAATTTTGCCATGCCAAAAGAAGTGAATTTCAATGAAAGTTCAGTGTTTTCCTCATTTAGGTGGTTGGAGTTATTTCATATTCCTGGCTTCAATGTGAGATGAAAGAAAGGAGTATGGTTAAGTGTATGGTTAATAGGGTTAGCATCTTTGAGATGTTGCTTCCAATCACATGTTTTAATACTAACATTTGTCTAACTGGAAATAGAAAACAATGCAATTAGAGCTGAAATGATGTCTTGTAATTCCATCTTCGCATGAACTGTCCTAGCTGGAAGCTAAGCAAGGAAAAACACATATTAGTCTTGTTATTCTTTTATTATTCCAGCAAACATAAAAGTCAGATGTGGTTAATGGGAATGTTTATATAGAATATTCAAATAATATGTTGCTACAAAGCATATTATATAAACCTGCAATAGTAAATGTATGCAATCTGAACGGTATATTACAGGAATATTGTAGTTACCAATGGAGCTGGAACTGGAAGATGTTGACACAGATAATGTCCAGCTGTTTCCATATATACAGGCTGCTAATGGAGTTTTCCTGTGAGCTTGTTTCCCTGGTGAACATCAGGTTAGACGGTTAAGGATGGGACTGAACTGTGAGTATGCTGCATGTTCCAGTTTGGATACATTAGAGGAATACTCTAGTCAAATATAAAAATGTTGCATCTGAACTGACTTAGGGTCACAAGTAATGTACAAAACAGTTGTTTTTTTTTTCTTTTTAATCTTGGCATTCTTGTTTTGCACCTGGCTCACCATTTGCTTAAAACCTACACTTGCTGTTATTTTCATTTTTGCACTAACATTGACAATGGAAAGTTCAATGGTTCAAGTACAATCTTGTGGAGCACCGTGAAGTTTTACCCACACACATGGCCAAACTGCAGTATGCAGTAAGTGGCTAGAATGCATAAAGTAAAATTCTAATCAAAGATTAAATTTTGCGCTTGACAGTTTATCACCTATAAATAACTTGAATGCTTCACAATTTGTTATAGTTGCAACTCCAGTAGTGATAAGCAGCACAGGCAAGATTTGTATTCGAAAGATATCGCAAATCTTTCAATAATATTCTCAAAAATCTAATAAATTCGAGAATTTGTGATCTCCAGTCATTATTACCTATATTGAGCAAAAGATTTTCGCAATAAAAGGTGCTTGTACATGCACATATTGGAAATGCAATGCACAGTAGTTTTGGGTACTGATGTAACAAAATTTCGAAAATTCGCAAATATGAAGATTTAGCACAATATTTGAGATCTTCGTGAATTCTGGAAGTGCCGATATTCAAATTGATAAGAATGTTCGCAATCAATACTAATCTCTAGCCAAGAACTTGCAATATTCTCCCATAAGGAACAAGTAGCAGTGTTAGAGGGTAGTTACACTAATAATAATATTATACTAGTTTACAATATCTTGGTACATTGAGTATAACTTTTGACCTCTGTCATTGCCAAAACAGGGTATATAGCAAAGTATTAAGATGAACTTTTGAAATGGATCAAACACTTATTTTCCACCATAATTTGCAATTCAATTTTTAAAAAATTAATGTGATTTCCAGGATTTTTTTTCTCGTTCTGTCTCTCATAGTTGAGGTGTACCTATGAAAATTACACACCTCTCTCCTCCTTTTAAGTAGGAGAACTTGCACAATTGGTGGCTGCTTAATATTTTTTTCCCCACTGTATGTGCTGTGTTATGTGGTGAATTTTTATATAAGCACTTCCAATACACCTGTATAAATCATATGAGAAAGATAGGATCAATTTTTGCACGATCGACGATTAGGATCAAATAGCGATTGTGCCTACGTGCCTGTGCCTAATGCCTACGTTCCATTTTTGAACAAGACATAGCTTCATTAAAATTTATTAGATCAAACAAAAATGGAACGATGGTATGTTCGACTTACATAATTTTTTTGCAAGATAGATGAAAATTTACCAACATCAGCTTTCAATAGATTTTTTTTCGATATCGTTCACTTTTGTTCAATGTTGGTTGAACGAAACCTTTGTTCGGTTTGAGATTTTCGTTCTGTAATGGAATCAAGGAACTATTCCAGAGAAAGACTTTGTATTTCTTAAGTCTTATCAATCCTGATACAAAGACATTTAATATGAACTGCCAACTGATTAAATATATCAATCACATCTCTTTCTGCAAAGACGTGCAGACATATTCTGCTAGCTACTAAGAAGTATATTTCCTGTTGTCTAACACCTCGAACGAATGTAGAATTCATAAGCGTATATTGTAGAAGGTGTCAAGAGCCAGATCTCTACATATAGCATATTTCTAACCACAGCGTAAATTCCAAAACTGATTGAAAGGTCAGCAATAGGCGTTGCAATATGTTAAATTGTGAGGTGTCCAGAAGCTATGTGTCACCATGATTGGAGAATTTGAATATGGTAACTCCCACTGTAACCTCCCATAGTAGGAGTTCTTTTCCTGTATATGCTAATATCTAATGTCTATAAAATATGATGTATTTCCTGAAAGTGTCAGAATGATCGCTGAAGTATCGTTCTCATCACATGTGATAATAAAGGCCATGACTTTTCTAACAACAAGACGGTATCGTGTCAAAATTCCTCGTCAGTTCTAACGATTAAAAATCGATCTTTTTGGATCTATCAAACAGATTCCCACCTTAAGACATAACCATTATATTAATTGCCTTACTATGGTAAAATATATAAAAACTTGAAATTGCACAGGCAGTGAGTTGGGAAACACAGCTGCATGTCCGTGTTGGATCACTTTCCTAGTGTGAAAGGGTTCTAATTAATATTTCTTTCAAACGAAATTTACCAGGAAATGTTTAAACATAAGTGATATATTATGAGTAGGTTTCACTGCACACTGTTTTTGCATTTCTGTAAATAGATGCCGTGGTATATTGTATAAACTTTTATTGTATATTGGTATAAACTTCAGCTCTTTAAACAGATGGTCATCACAGGCTTACAATTATTGGAGCACATTGTCTAAGAGCTAGCAACCAAAGTTGTTTGAAAAGTGACACAGGTTCATCTTACATAGATTTTCTAGTAAAGAAAACTATCTCTACCATTTTAGTAAATTAACCCTCAAATTGATGCACATTGATTTGTACAAATAAATAATAACGTATTGAATTCTTGTTCAATAAGCAGAGCATTAATATTAAAATACCATGTACCTTGAAATATCTTCCAAAAATGAATGCATAGATAACGTGGTGAATACCTCATCTATCTGGTATGTGTGAAAACAAAGGATAATAGAATGTAGCCATTCTCTAATCCAAATGGGTGTTTTATAGCAAATGCCTATTGCTAAGGTCAAAAGACATTCTGCAACAGCAACCATAAAAGATGTATTTGACTTGGCTGTGAACATGACACTGAATAGAATCCAGTAAAGCTTAAGATTTGATATCCTGGAAGATGAGTTCCCTTTTCAATTATTCAGTGATTGCACCTTTATTTAGAATTTGGAATTCTGAATTATTCTGTTGATGGATGGGTGGCAATGTATTTTTATTTGTGTGTACATGTGTAGAGTATTAGTGGATAGGACTTACTGCTTAAAAAACAAAATAAACGCAACAACCTAGGTGACAGTGATCATGTCTTGCAAGTTCTCTCTATTTTCTTTTTGCTTATCACAATGCTGGTCTATTGGATAAGACTTGGTGGGGCCAGCACCAACAACCAGGAAAATGATAGATCATACAATGTGATCTAGTGTCTTACAGGTACCAAGGACCACAGAGGGGCTATGGGCACTTTGAGGGGCCTGTTCTTCAGTTTAGGCTACTGCTACATTAGATCTGTTTGAAAATCTTTCATTTCTTTCTTTCTATCTATCACATAATGTCACTTTTATAGCAGTTCTTAATTATAGGGGTTGTCTCTACCCTGTCTATGCCAAATTATGGACCTATACTAGTTCCCATATTAATGCAAATCAGATTATCACCACCCAGATTATAACCCAGCCTACTATGATTGGTCCATACTCCCATCCCAATTAATAGAACTTAAATTAGGTGAGTCCCCTCCCTGGGACTTTATTTGGAGATCGGACCAAGGATTTTACTCAAAAAAAATTGTCTTTTACACATGTATATTTAAAGTATGCTTTATTGTAAACAATCAAATAAAATAATCCACTTGGTTTGGTGGTTCCCTGTTGTATATACGCAACATCTTTCGCCCTAGCGATAGGGCTTCTTCAGGCGATAACAGGTATTGATTCCACCAGGGGTAAAAGATTCACCTAGCCCAAATAGCGCAGAAGTCCACACCAAAGGACAAAAAAGACCCTCCAACCTTTGAACTGGCCACCTTGGCATTTGTTTGGAAGTCAGGCTGTGCTGCTCGGTTACCAAGATGCAGAAAGGAATGTAGTCCGTGACTCCATGTGGAGGCAAAGGCAGGAGGGTATTATGTCTCTGGGGATCTGATGTGGGGGCGCGTCTGATGTCAACAGTAGCGTGGTGGAACAGCTTGGCTCAAGCCAGGTATTCAAACATGGCGGGCAACGCCACACAGCGTCCCATGTGATCCTACGTGGGCGCAGGGAGACCGGCCGGCAGGTGGGGGAGGTGGAGCTCCACTATAAATAATTATCAATACCTAAATCAAAATGATTTTAATCATTCTTAATAACTCCTGGATGCAGTCCTAAATCTCAGAGGCAATGCATATGCACACTTTATAAAACTGTGACCCGTATACAGTCATGTGTGTACGTAACAGTCATGTGTGCATTTTGTGTCTCCTGTGAGACCCTTAACCCTTAATATCACCATAAACTTGACTTAATGCACAGACTGTGCCATTTTTAAAGCCCACTGTCACCGCGGGTGACACCAGAGCAACGGTGACACCAGTGATTCACGGGTGTGGACCCACTGTACCAACTTGCATGGTTGGCAGGGGTGCAATCTGGGGCGCAGAGTCTAAGGGACTACCTGGTGTTCACCAGAGCTTCCCGCAAAGGGAGTTGGATTTGGCTGCAGCTAATCCCCAGGTTGCGGTTCCCAAAAAAAACCTGTGCAAGATGGCGGCTGAAGGGATAACCAATAAGTAGTCACAAGCAATAGGAGTAAGAGAAGTCCAATAAACAAGCCGAGAGTCAGAAGCCAGGGAATCAGGAGAGGTACCAGGATGAAGTGGCGAGGATCAGGAAGTAAGGGTAGTCCGATCAACAAGCAGAGAGTCAGATACCAGGATGTCAGGCGGTAACAAGTGAGGCTGGTAGCAAACACATATAAGACCCAAAGAAGACCCAAAGATTAGGCAACTTCCTGTCACCTGTGGCATCCTTATAAAGGGCAGGAGGGAGGGGCAGCTGATAGGTTTGCAGAACCATAGCATCCAGCAGAGGGAGCTCCAGGGCTGGAAACTTAACCCTTGCTGTCAAGGATGGTTCTTGCTGGGAGCAGCTACAGTAGACACAGATCCTCTAGTCCTGCTGGGATCTGTGACACCCACTAAACACCAGTCCATGCCACGCTTTCTTGCTTGGTTCAGTGCTGTGTCTGCTGAGAGGTGGCATTTGTGGTGGCATTTACATAAAAAGGCACCCCATAGAAATGCATTTTCTGTGTGATTCTCTGTGGTGCAGAAACACTTTGTAAAACGTGAACGTTTCTGCACTGCAGCAGATCACACATAATGGAAAAGGGTCAACACCCTCCTGCTGGGCTTTTTATACAAAAGCACTGTGATCCTAGTTGAGAGATGTCACAACTTTTCACAGCTGCAAAAAAGATCTCCTCTGGAGATCTACGAGACCTATAAATATTCAGTGGGGGGCTAAATGCTTCCACAATGAGTCAAAATGGAAGTACAAATATTTTTAAGGTATGATTTAAAGGTCCTCAGGCAAGGATTAGAGTACTTGAGGTTTCATGCGTACAGGATCCTGCTATGGCATGGAAGTGCTACTCTTTTTCCCATTAATATGTATTCTCATTTGTATTACCATTGTGTTTATTCTTCATTTTGTAAAACATTGGATTATATTAAATATTAAATATTATTGCAGTATTTCATTGTGTGTACATCCAAAGCAGTATCAAGATTCAAACAAAATTCACCCAATTATAATAAATAACTTATTTGTTTAATTTAAGTCTATTAGACCAACAAAAAAACAATATTTAATGCATTTACAATATTTGTATGCAAACAGGCTGCTCAGCAGACTACCAGTTGTTTGAAGTACTACACCTCTCAAAAGGTAGCCATACATGGTTTGATATTCCTGTTTGGTGGACAAAAAAACCGCAAACTGGAATTGTTTTCTGCCCACCTGTAGTGTACATGTTGTTTTTTGGTCTCCAGGGGCCGTCATCTCACAGAAAGAGGTAATGACACTCAAAAAAGAGCAGTGAATCTCTAACACTGTGTGGCGGTACAATAGATTGGTGTTCGACTGGCGATCAATTTTTTATTGTTTTAATACGTTTTAATCGACGATCAAAATGCTAAATAGAGAGAAAAGACAACAATGTGGGGATCAAATGGACCCCTTTAAAGTTGGGTGGTTCAGAACCCACCAACATTGTGTTGGTGAAGCAGGTGTGGACCCACTATGCCACGTGATCTTCCTCCTCTCAGGGCGTTGTCTAAGTGAACCCACTTGTTCTTCACAATACCCCTGATGGTGGGGATAGACTTTCCCGAGGGGAACACCAGGTCGCTACCTCTGGAGGGAGGGTAAGAACATGAGGCAGCTGGTCCAGGGGACAGCAGGGAAGGCTCCAGGGACACAGGTGTCATCAGCCAGACAGTGTGACAGGGCAGGCAGCGCAGGTATAGATCAGGTAGCAGGAGAGTGCAGCAGGCAGGTAAGGGTTAACAGGTCTCAGTCTCATATCACAGGAACAGCAATGGCAGGAAGCGCTTAGCATAACACAGAGACCTTAATACTGAGGCAAAGCTGAAAGGGCAGGGTTCCATATATAGCTGCAGGAGGTTCACTATTGGTCAGCCAGGTCACATGACGAATACTTTAAATCCCAGGAAATGACACGCGCTGGTGTTTAAGTAAGTGTGTAGAAATAAGAGAATCACCACTAAACAGGGCACCCAGATCTGCAATGGTAAGTAGGGAGGCGACAGTGGCGTACGGCAGCCACCGTTACATCCGGCATGTTTCGGCCCAACATAAGAGGCTTCTTCTGGGACATATTGGTGCATAAAAACTACATTGGTAAAAGACAAGCCATTCTTGTACTCAAACATAAAATATTTAGTGCGAATAGAAACCAAGATTTCACATTTCAATGGTGCATGTCCTAAAAAGGGCATCCACCATTTTGCTGCGATATTGTATGTACTCTCAATACTCCGAATAATGTTCAAATCTGTCTTTTTTCATGTCTGATATTCCCTAAGTACTGAATGATCTTCATCATCACCCAAGCTACTTCTGATAATATGAGGATTAGTTGTTGGTTGCATATTATGTGTACACAGTTCAGTACAGCCATCACCAGACCAGCCAGAAGATCTTTGGAGACTAAAATGGCTATAGCTGGCCATAGAGATTTAGAATTGCGGCTGATATTGACACCAATCTGCGGTAGATTTGCCACGAAATCGGCCATAAATCTAATGGTTAAAAATTTTATTCAGCCATAAACTGGTCAGCAAATCGATCTTATTCCTTATTATACAGTTATTACTTTATCCAGAACAATTCCCTTTGGCATGGTGTTTTTTTAGAGGGTCTTCAAAGGGGCACATCTTGGGAATCACACTGAAAACAGTTTTATTTATAAAAAAACAGTTTTCATGTGATTTACTTTTACATTTCCTGCCGCTGCCCCAATGTGACGTAATCTCGTCCCAGTGCAATAGTAACAGGTAAGCACTGGATGAGATGGTGTCTTCAGGAACACCAGGGCTCCTAACAGCAACCGCTCTATTCTTCTAAGTCTACCTCTCCTATAACAGCTAGTGGAGGTGTATAATGCTCATGTGGTTCCATGTGCATGTAAATCTTGCAAATAGTTTTAATAGTTGTGTTCTTTTCTCTGTACTGTTTTGGAATATTTGGCATTTGTTGGTATATGGAAAAGAATAGGTAAATAAAAAAGTGAAATGCTTGTTGCTGGTTTTTGCTGGTTGGGATTGACCTCATTGAGAATATATTGGTGTATGTTGGTGTAAGTTCAGAAAAAAACAGACAATGCAATAAAATGGTTTGGCTGCCTATTAAGCTCTGCAGAGAGATGTCCCTGCTGATCCAGCCATTATTTTATACATATAAAACTAAACCCTTCTTTCTTCCAAGAAAATGTGATCGATAGTTTTGGCTGTTGCTCAGTTCCTAAACTGGAGATGAAATCATGAAGTGTGAGGGAAAAGTGCTGACATTTAAAAGATGGCAGCAGTTTCCAATGTGATGGTTGTAATCGCTAGAAATTAATAAATAATATGCTGTACATGTCATTTGCAAAAAAAAAGAACAATTGAAATTTTAGTGTGTTAATACTATTGTAAAAGGTTCCTAAGGTATTAAATAAAATGGATCATAGACAAATGTGAAAGCCTAACAAAAAATGCCTGATCGTTCACAAGACATCCTAAGCAGGAGCATAGGTCTTAGAGGATGCCAGGACCCCCTGATGCTACAGATGAAGAGCAGATGAATAGTGTGTTATAGCTGTACATCTTGATTATAGTTGTACACCTATGACAAGATGAATAAACACACCTAGACAACTGTTGCCAAATTGGACAAGGATTTCCAGTACAAACAATACAATACAAAAGTAAAGGTGGGTTTACACATGTAGATTTTTTCTGCCAATTCGATTTTTTGTTCGATGTGGTTGTCGAACATTGTTCGTTCATTTATTGAATGTAACATTCGATTTTTTTGTTTGTCCATCCCGATATTGAATGAAAATACATTAGAAATTACACCAACATTTTCGATGACCTTTTGAACGATTTTTTGTTCAAGGTCGAACAAACTTTATCCATCAAACAAATTCACCATTCTAGATTTTTGTTCAATCAACCAAAAAATCTGTCTTTTTTTTGTGGACCGAACGAAAAAATCTACACATGTAATACGTTTCTGTGCCTATTGCAGTCATTGTCTTTGTTAACTTCCTTCCCCAGGGCCCTATTTCATGTAAAACTGCCTCTGCCACCAGAAACAAAAAAATACTATGCATTCCTTTGGCTTATACCTTAAAGCTCTGTTTTGTGTCCTTGGACTCAGATTGCATTCTATGACTTCTTAAAAATACACAAAGCAGATGTTTGAGCTTCATCCATGTTCTTCTAAGATGTTCCAACTTCAAACTTGTTGTAGTCACGTCTATTGCAGGAACGTGGCATTACTGTGAAGCGTATCCTACTAATATGAATATAATTGTAAAAGTATTTTTTGGAGGACCGTGAGATGACTCCTTACCTTTCAGTTGTCATACAACCACTTTGTACAAGCTTTTGGGCAACAGGGGATACTAAATCTCTGCTAAGTGAGGACTGTAAAGCCTGCCATAGACACCTCGATCTATGTCACCACGCTGGGAGCAGTCTGCTAAATGTCGGACAGGAATCCTGTGTGTTCCAGTGACACACAGGATTCCTGTCAGACTGAAGCCAATTACCTCAGAGGGGGAGGAGACTCCCCCTCTGAGTTAACAGCGTTAACAGACTGCAGCTGTCAGTCGTACAGAAAAAGAACCGGCATGTCGGATCCGTGTGCGATCCGACCTGCCGGCTTTTTTTCAACATAATTCAAGGTGGGCTCCCACATAGTTGCGGCAGACCAACCTTGATGTGCTCGGCGGGAGCAAGCATGCAGGTTGGTCTGCTACAACTATGGCCGGGAGTCTGCCCGTCTATGGGGGGCTTTACTCAACATTTCTATCTTTATTCTTACTAATGACGTGGCAACATATTATGTAGCACTTTGTAATAAATAACAGGAAGTATAAATCCAAACTTCCATAGAAAACCAGCATATGACACAAAAACCCTGACCAAACAATAATCTAGGAGGTGGGGAATGTAGAATACAATAGCTAAGGATATAATATGTGCGGTTGCTAAATAAAATTAAATCTTAATGTTATTAATATGCCCCATCCTTCCTATTGTTCTATAGAAAAAACAAACGAAGGGTATTCCACCCCCAGTGAAAGCTAAGTTGTGGCCTTGGGGACTTTTAAGGCATCAAACAAATATATATTGTCTGTAAAAAAGTACTAAATGTTTATTGGCTGCATACATCATTCATGATATATATGGTCCATGTAACTAATAGCAATCCACTCATAACAAATTTTGATTGGTAGGTGTAAATAAAAATAATAATGTTCTAAATGGTTCTTGTGTGCTGTGATACCATACATTTAAATTGTAGTAGGTTGTCTGGTGTTGCTGTGGTCTCTTTGATGACTTATAGTAGCCATACATGGGTTGACCACAAAGTCTATTAAACGGGTATCGACTCTTGCCCATCTGGTTTGATCGACCGCAAGTGATTGAAAACGAACATTAAATTGATTGTGAAGTCAACAGACATGTCTGTAACTTTCATTCAATAGTTTGCATGCACATATTATTGTTTGGTTTCCATTCGCCCTCTTGTGGCAGAAAATGGTAATGATGCTTTAAAAAAAAAAAACTGATCATCTGTGAATCTATAGCATTCTCGTACAAAAGATCGATGTTCGGGTGGTGATCTATTTTTATTGTGCAATATGATTGAATCGAAAATCAAATCACAAAATAATCCACCTGTCTATGGCTACCTTTAGGCTCTGTTTCCACGGCATCCAATAGCGTTCACTTTCTGCCAATTTTTTAACACACTGTAAACAAATAGATTGACTACAATGGATGCTTTGGCGCTGCTTTAAAATATAATGAGCCAAAAGCGCATGGTATTGGATGCCGAGGAAAAAGAGCCTTAGTTGATCACTGCTTGTGATATAACTGGAACATGAACTCATGCAATAGCTTTCCTATTAAATTTCATCTGAATGCAGTTTTTTTAACCCTTTATCTACCTGGAAACTATGAAGGTGCCTATTTATTATTAAAGGAACTCTTAAGGCCCCCATACACGGGTCCGTTTCCCAACGGATTCCGGGATGATCGATTCCGGGCGCGTGCACGCCAATCGATGGTCCCGGAATCGAGTGAAGCCCACCTTGTCCGTCTGATCACGTCCGATCGTTCGGGGGCCCAGAATCGGATCGGGGGGAGTTGCCATTTGGGAAGTAAGCGATCGGACACGGAATCGTCCAGGAATCGGTGGGACAAGGTGGTATGTAGCGATCGGACACACTTAATTGGCCGATCGATCGGACACACTTAATTGGCCGATCGATCGGACCTCCGATTCCCGCTGAGATCGCCGGAATCGATCGGATAGGTGATCGATGGGCCATGGAATCCGACTGTGTATGGCTAGCTTTACACCTCTCTGCTTTGTTGGTAGACTTACTTTGTGGGTTAATTGCAAAACCTTAAAACAAGGTATCATCACCAATATGGCATCAACTAAAGTTTGAAGTGGAGTTGAAATATTTTGAGTAAAAATTTCGACCCAATGTTACCTTTAATTTATGCAAAAACTAAATGAGCTAGAACAAATTGATGATGATAATTTGTTTAGAGGCTTGCAATAAACTCACAAACTAGACATTTTGCAACCATCTCTTATTTCTTGGCAGCTCAATTATGCAAAAACCAATTAAGACTTCCATTAAGCATAATCAGTAGATAAAATGCAAAAGAAACGAATGAGTGTTTGTATTTTAATTTTTTTGTGATAATGTGTTAGTGACTACATTTATTATAATGGAATGATTCTAAAGCTAGGAAGACACGGCTCAAAATTCAAGCCTTGCGACATATGTCGTCAGAAGCGTGATGACATCATTCCTCTGCTGCTGAGCTTCTCTGATGTCGGCAGCCAGTAGGCAGCCACGACCTGTGGTCCCTATCCCAAGTATAGGATATCGAACAGGATTTTCCAACATATTGGAATTCTTGCATACATTTGTCAATTTTTTTTTACAGATTTTAGCTGAGCGCCGTAAACAAGCACAGCACTCGGCTGTTACAAATCTGTCAAAAAATCCACCTGTGTATTCCTAGCTTAAAATGTCAAAGCTGTTTAGAAACACTCAATTAGGCAGCAATAGATTAACATATAGTGTAAATGAATATTATTTTTCACCTTAAAAGTCCACGGAGGGTTGGCCACCCCCTAACTTGGGTTTAGTTCACCCATACCCCCCTTTTTTATATTTTTACCGGATGTGGTGAATGTAGCTTCCGAGTCCCCCTTATTAATTTTGCTTTCGAATATTAGGCTGTTTTAGATATTACAGTGGTTCCCAAACTGGGGGATGGGCCCCCTGGGGGGGGGGTATTACAGGGGGGTGCTGGTCCTCATTTTTAACCTGTGTTTGAATAGGGAGGGGGGGGCTTGATAATGTTCCTAAATAGAAAAAGGGGGGCCCTGCAAGGAAAGTTTGGGAACCACTGGGCTAGTAGTTCCTGCAGATCACAGAAAACCTTTTAACCAGTCCTTGTATATGCTAGTGAAAGAAATATCACACATGATTTAACAAATTTAACAAATGTAATGTCCAATAAACTTATAAAAGCAGATATGTTATCACATTTTAGATCACCCGAAAAGATTATAAAGAATGTCACAGAAACTGTGTGATTGGACGTGTACTAGTTTGTCTTGCTGTTTTAAATGTTGCTGTTTTATAGGATACCCTCTGAATCATTTCAGTGATGGAACCAAATATGAATTACAGGCTTTAAAGATATCTTCATTTCTGGCTATGCACAGTAGGGACTGAGTTAGAAGAACCGTCCCATTGTAATGCTTACAATATACTATACAGCACTAGAAAAGAATTTCCCATCCTGCAGATTCAAACCCCAAGACTTAGTGGAATCCACACAACATTTGTTTATATTGGCACTAATTATGTTTAGTCTGACAGCTGGATAGAAATTCAGCTGAGAGGCAATATTTCAAGGTGAGGAATTCTTGACCTGATAGAAAAAAAAAGAAAAAGAACTCACTTTTGAGAGCAATTGAAAAGCTGTATTTGGTTTCAACCCACACAGAAAATGGAGAGGTTGTAAACAACGTTTCCAATATATTTATTTTTTGTATGCTAAACTTGGGCATTTTATCATTGCTATGCTAGTCTGGTATGCTGTTACAACCTGCTCAACAAGACGAAGAGCTGTTTTATTTTATCAAATTTGTTTTCCCTTCGCCATACAGCAGACTTATTGGCAAGTGCCGTGTGAATGTCTTAAAAGCCAAAACTGTAAATCCATTTGTTCTTTGAAAACTGATAAATAAAGATGTTCTGTGTGTCCAGAAGAATATGCTGTGTAGAAATATATTTTAATAAAATACCATCAGTCTCATAATCATGACACCAATCATACTTGTCAACTCTACAGTAGCTATCTAAGGTCAGATATCTATATTTATTATATTGGTTTAAATGTACTGCATTCTTATTTCTTTATTTTAGTAGCATTAATACCAACCTTGGTGAAAGCAAAGGGGTGCACCTGGTTGCTAAGCTGTTAGGACACTGAACCTAATTTAGAGAACATTCACTTTTTATAACAATTATTTGCTTAATGTAGAGCTTAGTAAATAAGGTGAAGATGGGTTTGAAACACCTATATTCAAATTTACTTGGAAAAATGTACATTTCCTCTGGGTCAACTCCACAAACTACCAAGACCAGCTTTGATTTTTATATTAAGTATATATAATATCCTGCAACCGTGGATTAGAGACAAAGTTGTTTTATTGAAAACTAAATCAAAATCTTTAATCAAAGAGCTGAAGGAGGCATAGTGAGGAGATTGAGCTGCTTTTTCAGTCGCTAGTACCAGGGTTATATAATGACAGCAACTATACTGTCATATTGGTGGTGACAAGGTGACACCCACATTATGACCACATTTCTGAACCTTGCATTACTGAACTTTACTCACCTTTACTAGCATAACTGCTACAATTCTATATGACAAAGATTCAACATGGTCTTGCAAACATAATGCAGTGGGTGCAGTTTGTCCGCTACACATTAACCCCCCTAGCGCTTCTGATGGCACCATCTCGTCCAGCGCTGTCCTCTCAGTACTGTTGTGGATGAGATTGTGCCGTCCGGTGAAGATCGGAGCCCCGGCAGCGCATACTCACCATTCTGTGCTGTCACGGTGGCTCCAATCTTCTGTACAGGCTTCTTCACTGAAGCCGATGTCGTGGTCCCTGAGTGACGTGATGGCGTCACATCGGGTGGCAGGCGGGAGATTCAAATGTAAATCACCAGAGAAACAGTTTGCTATGCAGAAGACTGTTTTAGTGTGATTCCCAGATGTGCCCCTTTGAAGTTAACCCTCCCTCCCCTGGTGTGTTCATCACACTACAGGAGAGAAAGTGCCAAAGAGAAATGGACAGGATACAGTAATAACTGTATCCAATACAATTGCAAAGTAAAAAAAAAACACATTTCCAATTGTAATACAAATTTTATTATAAACAAAACATAAATATGAATACATACTGTTTTGAAAACTTTCATACCAAAGAAGTATTTTAGAAATTTTATAATTCAGATAATATTTTTTCTCATAATTGTGTGTTTCTATTAGACCCTTGTACGGACATATTTTGGGAAGTTACAGGCCTACAACATGAAAAAATTCCAGTCTGGGTGCAGTTTGGGTATAGAAATCTGGACCTTGCAAGAGCGCTAGGGAGGTTAATGATGTGAATCATCTGTTCCTGCCAAAGGTGATCTTGTGAGCTGGTAATTTTGGTGGCCATTTGATGGCATGTATGCAAGAAACCAGTTTGAGCCTTATGATGTGGTGCATTTGCTATCTGAAAGTGGTCATAAACGGATACAAATGTTCAATAACAATAATCAGTTTGTTTTTTGAAATTGGCAGGAATAGGTCAACGTTAGTCCTTTCTAGTACTAAAGATTCAACAACAAAAAACAACCACCAACATCATCAACCTACACCAATAATACAAGGCAGGACTGACCTACATTTTCATGTTTTTAATGCTTCATTCTGACCCTGATCATCTGGAAGTTACAACAAATCAAGAATCAGATTCAACAATATTTTTTTGAATTTGTGTGAATTGAATTTTGTGAATTGAAGTCTGAGTTGTCTATTCTAAGCTAGAAGCATTAATATCTGGTGTGGTCTTTTGCTACTGAAGCTCGTCTGCTTTAGGGTTCAATGGGTTGTGCATTCAGAGATGTTCTTATGCATACAAAGGCAGTAACAATCAGTTATTTGAGCTAATATTGTCTTTCTTTCAAGTCTTACAATTATCCTTTTATCAACAAGGTATTTTCGCAAAACAAAACTGCTGATACTAACTGGAAATATTCACATTTCACAATGGTTAAGGCGGTTGTGCGTGAAAATACAAGTAGGTTAGTGGTTGCTGATATATTCAGACCTTCCCATCTGGCATCGAAAACCATAATGCATTCAAATAAAAATTTATTTTTTTCTATAATGCTGATTTCAACATCAGCTGTTGTTGTGGTGTTATCTGCATGCCTAAATACATTGAACTGCTACAGTGTGATTGGATTGTGTCTGATTAGATATTTTTGTTGAATAGGTGTACATAATAAAATGATAGTGAGTATATAACATATTGCTCTTAAGTCCTATTAACCTTCTCCATACTTAATTTATATTAGCTATATGCATGCAATTATTTATGAGCACAGATTTACCACCTATCATCTAAAAACTGTAAATCAAAACAATGGTTAAAAAGCTGAGGTCATTTATATGAATGTGAGCGCACATGTATATTTTACACAGATCTACAACTATATTTTTTTTCCTTTCTAATTTCAACCAATATCATATGTTTTATTAATTGACAAGCTCAAATTAACATAATATTTTCCAAGCATGAATTTTTACAATAATAACACTAATAGGTGTTAACAATATCTGCAGATGTATGTGTGTGGGTGTGTTTCTGAGGTTCATTTCACATAAACATCACTTCCCAATGTTTGTAGAAATAACATAACCAGAAGTCCATTATCCAGGTAGATCCCATGGGTTTTGTCCTCTGAGGTCATCTCCCTGCTCCAAGGCCCAACATTCTGCCAAGTTGGAATTTAAAACTCAAAGAAAAGCACAAGTGAACTGTGTGAGAATTATTTCATTAATAAAAACAAACCATGCGTCCCATTCATTACACAGCTGTACGCAAATGGCAGGTGCGATTAGTTAGGTGAATGCAACCTGTATGTGTTCCAGGAAGATCATTCATTCCTTAAAAATAAAAAAAACAATGCTGCTTTAGTAAAACATTTTAAAATTGAATAGTTCTATAGAAAAATTGTAAGGGAATTATTGGCTTTGCCTTTTTAAATATGATAAATGCTGACACTCAAAAATAAAAATGAGACAAATTTACTCTTCAGTAGCATTCTGTGGGTCACGTAACACCCATTGGTCAAAGAACAAACTATACATGTCTATATAGAAAAACTCCTCGTTGGAGAATCCATTCCTTGGCCCACAACCTTCGACGCCACCTTCTGATTTTCATTAACTTCCACAGGAATGGAGTGCTGTTTTTTGTGTATGTGGTATGAAGTTTTTTTTTGTGTGTGTATAGGCCCCCATACACGGGTCGGATTCCGGCCGGATTCCGGGCCGATCGATTCCGGGCGCGTGCACGTGAATCGATCGTGCCGAAATCGTGTGCAGCCCACCTTGTCCCATCGATCAGGTCCGATCGTTCGGGGGCCCAGAATCGGATCCGTCAGAGAACCAACATGTTGGTCTTTTTGATCCGATTCTGCACAGATCAGGGGGAGTTGCCATTTGTGAGGTGGAATCGGAGGTGGAATCGGACACGGAATCGTCCTGGAATCGTGCCGGAATCCGTTGGACAAGGTGGTATGCAGCGATGGATACTCTTAATTGGCCGATTGATCACACCTGCGATTCCCGGCAGAATCGCCGGAATCGATCGGGTGAGTGATCAATTGGCCATGGAATCCTGCACATGTATGGCTAGCTTATGTGTCCCCTTGCATATTGTTTTTCAAAGAAAGTATTCTAGGTATGTTCCCTTTGTATAGCTACATATACATTTAATCATAACTTGAACCAGGCTCCACATCCCAAAATATTATTAGTGCAAAAGAAAGGTTAGTCCCATAGGGGTTTATATATAGAAGCAAAAATCAGGGGGGTACCTTCTACCCTAATGCATATTGTTTTTCTCTGATTTCTACAATTTAGTGCTGTTGACTGATGAAATACTAAGTCAAGTTTAGTTCCTACATGATGTGTTTGCACATGCTATCAAAAAAGGACAGAACACTTCAGCTGACAAAGTCATAACCTGCTCCATAATCTTCCTCACACACAGGCTTAAAGATCTCTTTCACATCGAAAGGCTGGCAGCAGACAGTCTGGGTGACAAATAGGTCACAAAACTTTTCTTACAAAGTACACTGTATCCACACGAAATCAAGCATTTGATGTATAGCTTTCGGCACTCCACATGGCATGCCAGAAATTACCTGCACAATACTCTTGGGCTCTTAAAGGTGACCCAATACTGATTCTGCACTATACACTGTCCTCTATTTCTTTACTATTACACAAGATCTTTGTCCCTATGTGGCTATACGTCTTTGTGAGCTGACTATTGATTGGATGTAGTTAGATTAGGTTATATGTTTGTTTTGATTATGTTGCTGGCGACCCATTTTCGATTTGATATGATGGACCCTGTACGGATTTCTGGAATCCTCATCAGCCGCCACATGCATTTCAATTTATCTGTCAAGACTGTATATTAGTTTCCTTTGTACCATATCTGTTATAATATTTGAAATTAAAATAAAAAGACAGAAAAAAAAAGTCATCGCCTGCAGTGTTAAGCTTCATAGAATTGTACTAAAGCATATCTTCAGTAACAAATCATGCCATTATAGGGGCAGAAGTTAATCACCACCTCCATATTATGCCAATGATTAACTGCCCATTGGACAAAATTTACTGGTTTATTGTCATTTAGGAGTGGCAACCAACAGACAATGTAAATTAGGCCTTAGTTGGTTGAAATAGACTGTTCTTTCCTGTTCTTTTATTATACTTTTACCTGTTCTTTTATTATACTTTTACTTATACTATTACTTTATAGTATGAAAAGTTATATAGGTCAGATAAGGCCTATTTTACTGGAGGTTAATAATACATTCACAGCCTTTGGAGAAAGGCAATTTGTAGTTCTAGTTAGAATCTAGTGGCAATAATATTAGTAACAATTGCAATAAAAAAATCTTCACAATATTAATAAGGAAATAGAAACATAAATAGACAGCCAGTGTCTCTGAGGCTATGTTTCCATTACGTCGGGACCCCTCCGCTAAGCATATACGCTTAGCGGGAGGTCCCGACATAGCAGATAGACTTACCTGCTTGGCGTCTTCACTGCGCCAGAGCCGCTCCGCCGATGTAAGACTGAACGTAGTCGAGTACATTCAGCCTCTGCACCGGCGGATGTGTAAACAGACCATACGCCGAGCAGGCAATGTCTCCCTAAAAACACAATATTAAATAAAAAAATTAAAAAATTAATATATACATTGAAGTGGTGCAATACAACATAACACACACATATATACATGTTATCAAAAATATTTTTGATAGTAAACCTTTTGGATAATGATACATTGAAACATCAGCTGGGTTTCATAATTGTTTCCTGATGACTTGGATATATCAAAACCTTCACAGTAACACCTTGAAAAGAGAGTAAGAGGAAAGGTCTAGCACATGATATTTATCTACTCTAAACAAACTCAATAATAGTTACAGTTTTAGAGAAAAGTACATTGTGAGCTGCACATAATGAATGATATCCTCCAATCACAAAGGTCCCCAGGTATGTTAATTAAAAAAATATATAGTTAGCAGACCAGATATTATCTCAGCAATGAGTTCAACGTATCCTGATAACTATTTAATGACAATAATTTTTTTTTAATTTTAATTATCTTTATTAATTTTTGCCAAGTACATAACATTGTAAGTAATACAGTAAAGCAAATAAGAAGAACTGAGATAATAATCAGATGATTCACAGAATACGGTTTGGCTCATCTTTAAAGAACAAATCAACATTTTAACATTTATATCATAACTCTATCAGTCAAGGAATAAAACAGTAGTAGGATGATAGGCCACATACATTTCACTTTGTGCAGCGGTAGTTATATTTGCCGTCTTCACATTTGCGGTTCCTAGTGCATTACCTCCTCCCTGCCAAATTACAGTGTGTGATTGGCCTGTTCGCTACTTTTTGTTGTGTTGGGACTATGCATTGGTATATTTTCCATCTGTAAGTAGGACGCAAAATTCTACCATTTGGAGTCGAACCACTTTTGGTGTGCGTTCCTTCCTAAATATGTTAGTGAGTTGTGATACCACATGTGCTATCGACGGGGCATTCCCATCCAACCAGTGAATTATGATCATGCTCCTCGCTGGATACGTCCAAGCAGACTGTTTCAGCTGCCTGACCGGTGTAGTAGGGGGAGTGTAGCTAAAGAGTAGCAGGAGCGGATCCTTGTTGACTTTGGTACCAGTTACCTGTACCACCAAGTCCCTGACTTCATCCTAGTACTTTGTAATTGCCGGACACGTCCAGAAGCAGTGCAGTAAGGTGGGACTGTCTAACAGACATTTGGGACAGTTGGATATCCAGGATTTTTCTCCTTGTGGGGGGATATGCACGTTCCTTCGGCCATTTGACTAAATTACTGCTTTCAATAAACTGTGTCTTACAACTTTACATATATACTTTTTTATACGACTTTGACGATTCATCAACAACCCGTGCCTTAAAAGTCCCCAACCAAGTCCCTAGTACCCAGGTGGGGTAGGGGATATGCACGTTCCCTGGTGGTTTATAAGCCCTGTGTAATATGCAGAATTGTGTTTCCCGCCAGGATTCCAAAATCACACACTGCCTTGTTACCATATAGCCTGCTAAGATGTATTCAGTTATGTTATTTTGTTTAAGGTCGTTCTCCTAGTTACTTTCCCATTTGTTGGGTCTGTGGCAGTTGAGGATAGTTGCAGTTTTTCGTAGAGGTCTGATAGACCATGATGTGGTATGTCAACTAGGCCATCGAATTGGGAGGGAGTTATCATGGTCTTTAAATTTTTAGCCAAGCTCTTGACATATTCAAGGGCTAGTAAATAGTAAAGTGGGTGCGATTCCGGCTGCGACAGTCGGTATTGTAACCTTAGTTGTTCCAAAGATCTCATGTTTCCTCTATGACAATCAATATTAATTACACATCAACTTTTCTTAGTTCGAAGCCAAACAGATTACATATCATAGCAATTGCACACATGGTATATATTTTCAGTTTTTTTTTCATATTTAAATAGCACATTGCAAAAAAATAATGAGCTTTTTCCTGAAATATTGTCACATTTAGTAACAAAAAGTTGTGGGAAGTCAGGCTGGTTACTAGGCAGGTAAGATTCAACAGCTACAAGGTAGCACATGCAGTGACACCTGTACTGGTATGTTATATTGTCATTAAGTGAATTTAAATTCTTAATTTTGTTTTGTTTGGAAAATGTAATACATATGATTGAAACAGAAACACTAGGGTCTATCACTGCTCATGCTCACAGGAAGGATCATTAAAGTGACAATGAAGACTTATGAGGGTTTTAGAAACAGGAAACTGCCTACAGTTTCTCCTCTTATCAGTTGTATTTAATGAAAGGGAGTTCTTAATATAATGCTTCCTCTACTAGCCAATTCTGGCAAAAGTTTTTACCATAATAACTGCATAACACAAGGGAACCATGATATGGTTTTTACCAGGTTTGCATTGTTTTTTTTTTATGGAAAAAAACAAACATCCACAAAGCTTGTGGATGTTAGTGACGTCAGTGACTCTGGTAATCCGAGTAAGGAACTGTGCGTTCCAGGTACCAGAAATTACCAATTCAAATGAGTATGGGGAATTTGAAAGGAAAGATGGATGGAGCCAAATACAGGGCAATCTTGGAAGAAAACCTCTTGGAGTCTGCA
>CM070032.1:158585642-158596549 GCA_036250615.1 Ptychadena robeensis
CAGGTTTCAGTGAGAGCCAGGAGGTTTAGAGGCTTAGAAAGGAAGAGATTGTGAATGGAACAGATCTGGCGTTCCAGAGTCCACATGAGAGAGGGGATGAGCTTCTATGGGAAGGGTGGATAGCTATCAGGTTAGGAGATGGTTGTTTCCTGAGAGGTTTCAGAGAGCAGAGAAGGGGGTAGAGAGGCAGTGAGGAAGGCCAGGATTGGGGAGATGTCCCCAGAAAGAAGGAGCAGAGAAAGCAAGTGGAGAAGTACAGAAATGGACAGCATGTGGAAGTGTAACAGGGAAGAAGATAAGAAGGCAGACTGGAGAGGAGGAGAGAGTTTAGCAGCAGAGGAGGCAGGAAGGATGGGATACATAGTGAAAAGGTAGAGAGAAATCACAAGAGGATGGAGGGGAGGATGGTGGAGGAGTAGTAGTGGCTGATAATCAAATATGGAGCAGAGTTTGATTTGTGCATCAGTCCTTGGGTCTGGCAGGTTGAAGCGGTCAGTCCATGGTGGCCACCCTGGTCCAATCCCTGGGTCAATCCCCTGATTAATTCCTCAGTTGCACTTAAAAAAGGCACTTTATGAGACTTTGTGAGTATGTGTATATAACATGTACTGTTATAATACATATTTTAATTTTGGTTAAGTACATGTAAAATACAATCCCTCACTTTCTGTGCCCCACAAAAAGATTAAATTACAATATTTTAGAAAAATAAAACAATTAATAAAAAAGTTATCTTAAATAGCTCTGAGCCTCTGACTATGGAAACCAGGAAACCAGGATGTCATCCAGACAACTTACATTTTCCAAGGAAGGTTTGAATGGTATACTCTATATTTTGTATTTAAGTATAATGGTTTTACACTTAAGCCCCCCATACACGTTTAGATTGTGACCCAATCATCACGCATGTTCAATCGCCCAAAAAATTGGGTCACAATTGGCCGGGCACCCTTTGTGTGTCAGCACTGTCCATCGGGGAACCAAGCAGACAGCATCTAGGGACCACGGCCGTGAGCAGAGGCTGCCAGGTCACTGAGACTGTCTGAGAGCTAGCAGCCTCTACTCTGCTAGCCCCCCCCCCCCACTCACAGCTTCCGAGGGACAGAGCAGCTGCAGACAGGTTCTGTGTTCTCAGCCCTGTCGGACCCCCGATGGAGCTAAGGAGACAAGGAGACCCCCGTCTAAAGTACAAGACCGATCGAAGAATAACGGACATGTCCATAATGGCTAAACTCAATTTGGCGGCCGGTTCCCTTTATGCTTTAGATCGGCACACGATTTTCCGGCCGACCGACTGCCATGAGCATGCACGGTGGACTATCGGCCGAAAAATCGGGTGGCTGTATGATGCTAAAGTAATTTTTGTATCTCTTGTACTATGTATCTTAAACATTTCCTTATCATTCTCCCACTAAAAACACAAAACTAATTCCATGGTATAAGTGTATATTATGGCTTGACCAGCACCAAGGCTATTCAAAAAATTAAGTTTTCAGATCACAACCATGTAATTTTAATTGTGATTAATCTGTCCAGATTAACAACAGTGACTATAAAAGGTATTTTCAAAAGACAGATAAACAGCAGATGTTTTCAAAAAGAGTTATGACATTTTATGCGGGAGAAAAAAAAACAAACTGTGCACCTCTTTCAAACACTGTCAAAATCTGTTTAGTGTGCAAACAAAAAAAGTTTACATTGATTTGCTAAGGAGCATAACAAATTTACTGTTCAATTTTTGGGTGTTGTACATGACAGATGAGAAAGAGCTATGATGGTTGTAAATTATTATATTGCTTTGATACATTAGAATCTGAAATCAGCATATTTGCTTTCCTTTCATTTACAAATGATGAGAGCAAAGCAAATGTACTTGTTATGAATCATCTTTTAGTAATATGTACAAGAAAATAAATGCAGAATTTACTGATATGTTACTGGTATCATTTATAATAACCTAGAATATACTTTCATCTCACTAAATGTATGATTCTGCCAGGTATGTAAGTACAAAATCTATCACAAATCCTTTCTCCTAGTGAACTTTCACTACCTGAAAATGGCAAGACATCATACAAAATGATACACTGTAACTTCTGCCAAAAGAAGTGTAAAAATGACAGTCTCCAAGAAACTGTAAAATGGAAATGTACCTTCATGTGAATCCAAGATCCCTAGCCATTTTCCTCTGTAATAAAAATTTACTCCAGAGAGACATTCTTGATAAATGGAAAAGCATAACTGTCACCAAATGAGAAAAAAGAGTGCATCAAAATATTAAAACATATCCTGAAAACTGTTCTGCTTAGCTTGGTAATGCTTTCTTTATCTGAGCGCAAATGCTTTTCGTTAGATTGTTATAGCTTTTTTTTAAATGGCAAAAAAAATCTAATATCAGACACAGCGTGGCATAGTTCAATGTAAAATTTGCTATATTGGACTGGAATTTGCTAAAAAGCCAAAAGATATACCAATAACATTAGCAGAACACAGTTATGTATTAGAAGAACGCATGTGATATAAAACCCAGATGGTCTTCTGTTACTTTCTAATTACTACAGTTTGTAGTCACTGCCTATAATATAATACATCAATCTGTAAATAATAGACAGGTTAATATGCTAGGTGCACATAAATACCTTCCCTAACATATAAAAAGATTTCCAAAAAGCATCAAAACATTCACCCTCTGACTGACTCCAGCGCCTCCACTTCTGCGTCATCAGTATTGCCGAAGGGTCAGGGGGGCGCACCATAGACCTCCATGTTAATGGAGTGTCGTCGGTTTTCCAGCCCACATCGTTTGAAGGGCAGGATGGGGAAGGGAGGATGGGAAAAACAAAAAGAGTACTGTGTACTCTGTTGCGATAACCCGTACTGCGCAGTTTTCAACAACGGGGTACGGGCTGAGTTCTAGGAAGGTTAACGGCACATACAAAGAACAATCGTGATCTTAAAAAGTTTATTAATGATCTGTAGAGATGGATACATTTTTTTTCAACATTTCAACGATTTTGAGTTAGTTGCAAAGCTCCTGAAAATTGTATCATCACCAAACTTGCTGGAGATGTAGAGACGAGTTGGGGGCATACAAAAAAAACAAAATATAATAAAATAAAACATATAGTTTTTGCGCAAATTAAGTTCAAAGTCAAGTCAAAGTGTAAAAATGTTTAATTTCGACTTTGATTTATGCAAAAACTACATATGCTAAAGAAAACTTTAAAAAAAAAATATTTCCACAACCCTTCTCTGCATCTCCAACAATTTTGGTGACGATACCATTTTCAGAGGCTTTGCAATCAGCTCACAAAGTCAGCTAGTCAAAATATTTGACCATCTCTAATGATCTTTCACTAAAGGGACAGGCACATAGACATAATTTCTTAAAACATATATACTCACAGAATGCTGCAATAGATTACAATATTTCGGTAATAACATACATATAATAGATACTGTAATTATCACATTATCTTAAAAAGTTTAAACAATTCTTTGCTGGTTCTTCATAACATAACATGTATTTATTATTGTATTCCTATTCTGCATATACTCACAAAATGTATTACTGTACAAAAATCAAATGATTTCGAAAGCAGACTAAGTGGGGACAGGGAGGGTCCTAGGAGAAATCCACACTGGGCAGTTCCCTGCTGGGTGGGGCAAGGGGACATAAAGTATATAAAGTAAAAGGTTTCTGGACCTTTTAAACTGGTGATCACCTCAAATAGTCATCAAATATAAACATTCAGTATTCATAAGAAGCTCTGTTTCATTTTCCAAATGTCTTTGAAAGTGATTGTATAATTCAAATGAACACAGGTTGACTACAGATCAATTTCCATTTTAATAGGCCTGGCCCAGGATTCCTTCACCTCACTTCACTTTACTCCGCTACACTTCACCGCTCTTCTGCACAGTTCAGCCTTCAGTAAGTCAGGCCCCATGTGTCATGTCTTGAATCAATCTAATGATGCTGAACCAAATACACACATAAATAAAAGCCAGATGATCTATAATTGACATCTCAGCACAGCTTGATTAACATAGTTCGTAATTATATGGCAACTCTGTCTGAGGTTGTTAGGAAAACTCTTGTAATGTACCAGTAGAAAGAAACAAAGGGGCATATTGAAACCACACTAAACAACCAACTGTAGCTTCAGCTGGTTCTGGATGTACAATCTCCTTTAAAGCTTAAAAATGTTCTTTTAGCCTTGTAGATAAGAGCAACTGAATGAAGAGCAATACATGGAAACCCACAAAGGTGATCTCAGCAAATAACAGTAACCTGCTATACTGTATCATATAACAGAAAAGATTTGTGCTTTATGTTATTCTTTGTCTTTATCTGAGTCTACATCTGAGAAGTTTATGTCATCAGTTGGAAGAAGAAATGTCCAAATAATTGCATTACCTATTTTTATACTAACACGTTTCCCATACAATCACCGGGACATTACAAAAAGAGAAAACATAAACACACTTTTTAGCATGGTAAAATTTTAGACTTGCCAGGATAATATTGTTGTCTCTTCCCCCCATTTTATTTTCACAGTACCTGCATGATTAACTGAATTTGAAAAAGGGAACTGTCACAAGTAGATACAAGGGTATTTTCCTTCTGATCCACTTCACCTTTCATCGGACCACCTTTTTGTCTGACCCCTCTGGATACCTTGCTTGGATTACCTTTTGTATATGACTGGTGCTTTTGCCTTTACTTTTGACCTGCTTATGCCTCATTCAATCCAGTACTTTGTTTGGGTAGTGGTGGTTGCCATTGATGGTGCCCAATCTCTGATTACAGGCTATACCTTGTGCATGTAAGTCCTGAGGGTAACCAAGTATGGGAATAGCTCAACAAGCCTCCAGAGGCTTAATAGAGGATTGCCTACTTGTGAACAATACAGTGGAGATTGCAGGGTTGATGTCTGGGCTGCACTGGCATAGGACCAGGGTCAAACAGGAACAAGAATTCCAAAACTAAATGATATTTAAGTGGTAATTAAGATAAAAAAATAAGTACTATATACATCTTTGTAAATCATTGTATAGTGTACAAAAAAAGAGAAGCCACAGACCTAGAATATCTAAAGCTGGGAATAGACAGTACGATGTGTATGGTGTGATGACGCCTGCCCGCTAGTGCCGAGAATCAGCCAGCACTCTTTATCTGCAGCTCATTCGTTCGGCAGGGGGGCAGCCGTCCCCAGCCGAACTAATGGGATTGGGCTAAAATGTACCATCCTGTCGGATCTCTGTGCGATCCGACAGGACGGCTGATTTTAGCCCAATCCTCGGCAGTTGCAGCCTCCAATTCCTGCACGACCTGATCGTTTAGGGATGCGGGAGCGTGCACGGCATCGGATCGGGGATCGGATCATGCAGGAATTGGTACGTGTATGCCCAGCTTAATAAATATAGTTTTTTTTTGGATGCCAGACATTAAGAAAAGGTAGAGGAGTGTTTCTAGGTGGCAAGAGGAATAAGAGATCAGACGTATGCCCCTCTTTTTCATTCAGCACTTTAAAAGTTATAACAGAAGGCAACACATTACACATTTAAAAGGTCACATCAGCTGATACTGTAATTAACTGGATCAAATAGACTGATGGCCTGGCCCACACACTTTTAATAACATTTGTTTTAGCTGAATATTGGCCATAAAAAAGGAATGCTAGGAAAGAACATATTAATAATGTGTCAACCTCATGAAACCCATATTAGCAGAGATGGAATAGGAAGAAGAAGCCAAGTGAGACAAACCGTTATGCAGCTTTGGGACTGGAAATAAATATTGTATGACAATGGATAAAGGTTGGTGCAGTCTTTGCTAGACAGAAAGCCACATTTTTTTTTCTATGCGGTCATTCACCACAATATGCATCATGGGATTCCCTCTTCATTTGTCCTAATCAAAAATTAAAAAAATTATAGCAGCAATTTTTAAGCATTTTATCAAATTTTTCTGTAGAAAAAGAAATTCCGTAAAGTGTTATATTAACAATAAATAAGAAATAAGGGAGAGTTCAGATTTTCTTCTGTTTTTGAAGAAATGTTTAATTTTATTTTATTTTGTGATACACTATTTTGGAATGATGTTAACATTTTAACAAAAAATGTTAACTAATTTAGTTAGCTGTTAAAAATTATGTTTTATGTATGTGAATATGACATATCCCTCTCTCCTTTAGAGCATAAATAAGATTTCATCAATGTATTCAAGTTGTGAAATAAAAATCGTTATATCCAACAGAATTACAGATGTTAACTTACAGAAAGCCCTTTTTCTAATTGCTGTATTTTCCAGTGTAGTCAACTGGGTGTATAAGACGACCCCCAACTTTTCCAGTTTAAATATTGAGTTTGGGATATACTCAACGTATAAGACTACCCTTCTTCCAACGCACACAAATTTAAAAAAACCCATCAGATTTGATATCAATATGGTAATTTTAATTAAGGTGCTTACGGTATGACATGGGCTAACTGCCTGCAAGTCACGAGAAATCCACCAGAAAATGTGCCACCATGCTCAGGGAAACACATGGCAGTGGTCACATGGCCTTACATATGACTGCTCTGACTTTGAACCCCCAGATCTCCAACGACCTTAAAAGTTTTAGTAATTTACATTCCCAATTTCACACCCCTATCTGAATCCTTTCATAGTTATTAATGTTTCCCTTCAGTTATCCAAGTGACATAAATTGTATACATTTAACAAAAAAAAAATGAAAGAATTTTGGCAAAACTTTTTATACATAAGTGAAGGTGTTTTAATGTGTTTGAGCTGCAATACCAGTTTCAGCCACTGGGGCCACAGCCTCTAGTGAGCATGTCAGCTTCATCTTACACATCGAGGAGGGAGAAAGGGAGGAGGATGAGGGGGAGCACCCGTGTCAGAAGTTTCAGTACCCAGCATATAAGAGGACCCCCACCCTCTGACTTTTGAGAAATTTTTCCTGGGCTTAAAAGTCATCTTATACTCTGTAAAATCCCCCCCCCCCTTTCGATAAAATGGCGTAAAACCTCATATCTAGAGGTTTTATTGTGGTCCATATTGCCACACATACATTGTCTGCCCACAGGGACACAAGTAAACAACAAGAAGCACCCTGAATCCATTCTGTCCCCTGAAAAACATTTTGAGGGATAGTATTCATTTCATTGATACTCATACAGTATCATACTCATATTCTGTCTAGTATCATCATATTCCCACAGAGATCAAGGGCAACAAAGCCAGACTTTCATTTGCTTAGCTATGCAATCCAGTTGTTCTTGGGAGATCTCAAAACATTCCCAATGTCTGCACAGATGTATTCTTATCTAGTTCTTCATTCCAGGAGGTCCTTCCAGATTGATGTACCTAGAACATTTGGGACAGTTAAAATATATTCATTATCTCCACAACTTCAAAACTTCTCTTAAATCTGGGAATGTTTAAGGTAACACCATGCCTAAAGATATAAAAGACCAACAAAGAGTATGTTGCAAAACAAATGATCAAATTTTTTTCTCTTAGGCTTGACCTTACAACTTAAAGTTTATTCTGCTAATAGTTTACCTTCACTGGTTCCACCTTTCCCCATACATCAACAAGATAGTGGAACTATTTACCTTTTATTTCCTCAATTTAGCAGCATTTTTACTTTTTATCAGAGCTGTTTTTAATGTATACATGTGGCTCATGTACAGGGCTTAGCAGGGTGCTGTATATAGCATCCTGACAATGAAGCTGTGGTAAAACCCATATGTGATACTGAACCACCATGACTAGTAAACTACTAAATCGAATGAGTATAAAAGTTGGGTCCAGAGACAACTTAGAGGAGGGAGCAAAATGCTTCATGGTGCTGTTATGGAGTTCAGCTTTTATTGTCCTAATTTGTGTTCATATTTCAACTCTGCTTGCCACAATAGACCCAAAGGTGCCCCTTTAATTGAGTAGAGTGATCCTTTGAGTTAAAACTGGCTTGAGAGGTTCAGAACTTATTATAGGCATTTTCATTATTTCTCATGGGAAATGAGACCAACCAACTTGACTTAAAACCAATCCTTGGGAACCAATTAATTCCTTAAGTCAAGGGTCTACTGTACTTGTCTTTATAAAAATCAAATGCCTGATTTTAATGAAGCAGCACTTAATGGTAGGATTATGGGCATTAATATAATTTCTGGCTACATACCATTTTCACTTGAATCCATGTGGCTAATGGTTCCCCATATGAAATTCAGTCTTCTTTGATGTTTTGTCTTTGTATTTGGTTCACTTTAACCATCAGCTGCAACCTCTAAAAAACAGACCATAGGGTATGTTTCAAATAAAATTGCACAATATTACTAAGAACACAAATTGCTTTTTATAAATGTAACACCTTGTTTCTGAATCCCCATCTATACTGCAATATGATACTATTGCTAAGTACCAGGGAGGCACATGGATGGCAAAGTTATAAGAAGAAATATTTTTCATAATATATAGCATATTGATTCCTTGAATGGATAAACATACAACATGCTGTTCTAGTAAACAGCATATGGTTTAGCTATATTTCACAAGTTTCAAAACTGTAGGTCAAAAATCAAAAATCAAAAAACAAAACATAGAATGCTACCTGCTAACCAAATATTAGTAAAACACCCTAAAGATCTGACCTACTGGATCTAAAGACAAAGAACTGTGAAGCAGCATACTTTCTTATGAATTGCCAAATGATAACTATAATAAATATATATTGCTCTTTTACAGAATGCAAACTTCCTTTTTTAACAAGTCATTTCGTTCATAAATATCAGAACAGAAAAAGTCCCCATCATTTACCTTCCTGTAGGAATACCAGAATCTTTCATACAAAACCATGTCATCTTGGTCTGGTCAGAGTTTTAAGCAGGCAAAGTAACATGGAGTAGCAAAGTGAAGGAAGCACTGTATTTCATGCATGATAAGACACACTGCACCAAAATACGAACCCATGGTTTTGGGGAATGAGGAAAGTACATCATAGAAAGACTTATTCAAGGCTTGCTGTGACCCTCGGGCATATAAAAGCATCAGATAAGGTATACAGCATGAGTAGACCGCGGCGAAAACGGCGCAGTGCAGCCTCCCCCAGTAATCCCCTATGTGAAAGGACGTGCCAGTCTATACTGGCGCGTCATCCCCGTGGGTGGGGGCGGCTGCGGGTGCGGATTCACAACGCCCGTTTGGGCGTTGGGGATCCGGGGGCATCCCGCTGCCGCACCGAGGACACGTGCCGTGCCCATTGGTAAACAATGGGCGTGGTGTGTGACGCGCACAAACCGTGCCCCATGGGCGGGTTTGCCAATACATAAGAATAGGATGCGGTATTGCCTGCACATCAATACCGCATCTTAAACAGCACCCAAACAGCGGGGGGCACGCACACACCACTGTGCCCATAACGCCGCCCCGCGATTGCAAGGGCGCTGTAGTGTAGACTCAGCCTCAATCAGAGAATCATGGCTTACATACTGAAAACTCACAGACTCATTCTGAGCTCTCATCAGTGCCTCAGCTCTGCTCTGATATGCTGTATACCAGCATTCATTTAGGATTAGGGGCATTGCACAGAGGTGAAGACTTACAGAGCAGAGTGTGCAGGGGGGAGAAAGACTGGCTCTGGCTGTCAGCAGTACCCTTCCTCCGTAGTAAATACAAGTATACAGCAGAGAGGAGACTCACAGATCAGAGGACAACCTTTAATTTCAGACATTGGTACAATATTGCTAACATATTGGATCATTTAAAGCAATTAGTATGCCAAGTATGTTAAGGGACAGCTTCAGGCTGCATTTCAGGCAGCTGAACAAAATCTGCCCTCCAGGCCATTATTCCTCAGGGTTAAAAAAACTTACTTAAATCAGTTATCTCAAGCTGGACTCAGTTGGTGAAATGTAGACAAGAGGCAGCGCCATCTTTTACAAGAGATGGAATATTATTTAGAAAATTCCACTATCTGACTTTGCGAGTTAATTACAAAGCGCCTGAATGTGGTACTATCCCCAAATTGATGGAGTTATAGAGATGGGTTGGGCAAACATTACAAAAAAGAAAGTATTTATTTAGCACATGTAGATTTTTCATAAATAAAGTTCAATGTCAAGTGTTTGTGTTTAATTTTCCACTTCCATTTTAATTTAGGCAAAAACTGCACATGCTGGAGCAAACCTTTTTTTTTTGTAGTGTTCCCACTTACCCTTCTCCATATCTCCAATGATTTTGGTGATGACGCAATATTTTGGGCTTTGCAATGAGCTCTCAAATTCAGAAAATCCAAAGAAATCCATCATTTTACTAATTACACCAGACGAACATAGCCAGCAAACTTAGCCTACATAACCAGAAGAAAATTTATATGGAATATTCTAGATCAATATAAATTCAAATACTCAGTGGGACAACATTGATATTTATTGAAACATGTCTACATTTAGGGCAGTTTTTCTTTGTCATCAAATATAACAAGGAACAAAGCAACTCTATGGGGGTTAGTGAGAAGTGGTCCTGGTCCATCAACAACCTGCCATGATTTATTAATTCTTGTTTGAGATGATTTTTGTGTTGATGTAATTAACAATTACATTTTACACAATTGTGCCCTTTTTTAGGATATCTACTAGACCCTTGTTTAATCTGGATCTCAGTGAACCACCAGGGTGGTTAAAATTTTTTGGTAGGCTTTTGGCACTGAAAACTGGACTTAATCAGATTGCTAGGGGGGATTAAATAGCAGGTTCCATCTTTTAAATCATGTAGGGTTCATTTTAGCAAAATACAACCTTCAGCATCTCTCTGGTTTCTTTATTTATGATGAAAGATGTACAGGGAGTGCAGAATTATTAGGCAAGTGGTATTTTTGAGGAATAATTTTATT
>CM070032.1:158610487-158629492 GCA_036250615.1 Ptychadena robeensis
GCAGAAGACCACACCGGGTGCCACTCCTGTCAGCTAAGAACAGGAAACTGGGGCTACAATATGCACAGGCTCAGGAAATTAGACAATAGAGGATTGGAAAAATGTTGCCAGGTCTGATGAGTCTCAATTTCTGCTGTGACATTCGGATGTTAGGGTCAGAATTTGGCGTCAACAACATGAAAGCATGGATCCATCCTGCTTTGTATCAACGGTTTAGGCTGGTGGTAATGGTGTTATTGGTGGTGTGGGGGACATTTTCTTGGCACACTTTGGGCCCCTTAGTAGTAATTGATCATCGTTGCAAAGCCACAGCCTACCTGAGTATTGTTGCTGACCATGTCGATCCCTTTATGACCACAGTGTACCCACCTTCTGATTATGCACCATTTCATAAAGCTCCAATCATCTCAGACTGGTTTCTTGAACATGACAATAAGTTCAGTGTACTCAAATGGCCTCCACAGTCACCAGGTCTCAATCCAATAGAGAATCTTTGGGATGTGGTGGAACGGGAAATCTGCAGCAACTGCGTGATGCTATCATGTCAATATGGACCAATGTCTCTGAGGAATGTTTCCAGTACCTTCATGAATCTATGCCACATAGGATGTAGGCCGTTCTGAAGGCAAAAGAGGGTCCAACCCAGTACTAGCAAGGTGTGCCTAATGGCTTGTGAGTAATATATATATATATATATATATATATATATATATATATATTTATTGTGGGGGTTCAGCTGCAAATAAGGCTCCCAATGAGTCCTTTCTTTAGGGCTCCTGCTGTGTTTATTGGAGCACCAAAAAGGCTCACACAAAAGAAAATACTCTTGCAGGGGTTGGCAGTGGCAACATAAAATGCCCGTAAAAGAAATCAACAGCCTCCTGGCTTCTTAACAAAGCTGTCCCTGACTATTCATATTGACTGTCTTCCACATGCACACCAGCATCTGACACTAGGAGCTCTAATGAGCTTCTGAGCCTCTGTAAACAATAGAACCGGAATTCGGAATCAGCCCCATCCTGCTCTTGCAAATTCCCAGTAAAACCAGACCCAGAACAGAATTTAGAAAAACAGCAGAAGAACACAATAGTTCCCTGCAAGTAAAGACACAGCTGGTCTAACCTCAGATTGGGTATCTAAGATACCGGGGTCCCACATATATAATAGGAGATTTTTTTGTGTTTTTAAAAGGTTTTCACAGAAAATGTTACAAGTCAAGGAGTATAACAGAGTAGAGTTGTTAAATGAACAAGAGTACAAGTGAAATATTTAAAATTTCAATCATATAGGATCATACATTAAAACAGTAGAAGAGTTGTAGACCCATAGCATTTTAAAATAACAAACAAACAAAAATAGAACTTGCAAAGCAGTCCAGTAAAGTTACTGACACTGATTAAATTAAATAAATAATAAGTACAAAACATGATAAACTTTTGGGAAAGTGACCATAACTGGCAAGAAAAGCCTTATATATCACTTATAAAAAAAAGAGTAAAATAAAAAAATAAGGTAGACTACTCATTATCGAACATCAGGGTTTTTAAGAGATTTCATTCATCTGTCTTTAATGGACTAAGAGAGGTCACTAGTTAAAAAAACGTGTGGTATGGCAAAAAACAGCCATCATACTTTTTATTTCTGGGGGGAGTGAGAGCATGTATAATATTTATTTTTCAGATAAGCAAGTAAGAGCAGTTTTGGTTCCAATCTTGTTGACAGAAGAGGTAAAGGAGAGTACCTTCTGACACAATTCAACAATGTGTGGACAAGACCACAAACAATGTTTAAATAATGATATAAAGAATTTGTAATTTTGTGTTGTTCATAAGTTCTTATATTTGTATTGCCTATACTTAAAATTTAAAGTAAAAGAAATTGGACTATTTTTTGCACATATATTTTCTATTTTCCTATTTTTCAAACATATTTGAATAACTACTTTGTATAGCAAAAAAATCTATAAGGTTTAAATGCATTAAACATGAAAGGGTTTTTAAGAGTTTTGAAAAAGAAGGTCCGAATGAAACAAAGTTGGGGTGGGAGGTTAAGCCTATGTCTAGTTAGGGTGAATTATAAACTAAGGGATTATTCAGAGGAGGTTATGTATGCTAATGTTAGATTATGTCCAGGGCACTTGAAAATTTGCATGATAGTAGAGCAAAATGAATGAATGCATGTAAAAGTAACCCATTATGCAGAACATGTATGAAAATGTCAGGTAAAAAAAAACATAAGATACTTATACAACACTGAGAGCTTAACAAGTGGGATCCTGAGAAAGTTTAAGAACCAAAAAACCACATGAACACAATCTTGTACAATACATAAGCATCCACTCCTGTTTTCCCAAGGCAAAGTGGCATCACTTTTACCTACCAGATAGTAATAATTATTTTCTTAGTTTTTTCCCCCAATTAACCTATTCTATGGATAGAGGATCATATATTACATATTTCAAACATATTTGAATAACTACTTTGTATAGCAAAACATTCTATGAGGTTTAAATGCATTAAACATGAAAGGGTTTTTAAGAGTTTTGAAAAAGAAGGTCCAAATGAAACAAAGTTGGGGTGGGAGGTTAAGCCTATGTCTAGGTAGGGTGAATTATAAACTAAGGGATTATTCAGAGGAGGTTATGTATGCTAATGTTAGATTATGTCCAGGGTACTTGTTAAAATTTGTATGATAGTAGAGCAAAATGAATGAATGCATGTAAAAGTAACCCATTATGCAGAACATGTATGAAAATGTCAGGTCAAAAAAAAACACATGAACACAATCTTGTACAATACATGAGCTTCCACTCCTGTTTTCCCAAAGCAAAGTGGCATCACTATTACCTACCAGATAGTAATAATTATTTTCTTTGTTTTTTTTCCCCCAATTAACCTATTCTATGGATAGAGGATCATATATTACATAATATGATGGGGGTTTCCGAAGGTGCCTTTTCAATCAAGATATGACACAATTAAATACTTAAAAAGATTCACATTAAAAAAATTTAGGGTAAAAATACATATATTCTTTTTTACAACATTCTTTTTTTAAAACATTCGTAATCAACAACAAAATATTAAATGTGCATTTGTCATTTTCTCTTACCAGGGGTTGGTAAGAGAAAATGACAAATGCACATTATTTAATATTTTGTTGTTGATTACGAATGTTTTTTAATGCTTATAGTGAATGGGTCTTCATGATAAAGTCCCAAAGGGACGAAACGCATCGAAGGTCACTCCCATACACAGCTTGGACATCACCCCCATTGTTGGGGCTGCTATTTGAAGACAAAATGTATAAGGATTGGCTATATCTGTATATCAACAAATTGCTTGTTGTTTTTTGATAAAAAAAAAAGAAAAAAAAAAGAAGAATATATGTATTAGTACCCTAAAGAATTAAAATTGTCGAAAAGGCACCTTCGGAAACCCCCATCATATTATGTAATATATGATCCTCTATACATAGACTCATCAAAATCCTCACTATTTGGTGAGGTGGGTGCCATTTCTACTCTAACCTCCGATATAGCGCAAGCCACGAAACACAATACCCAATTAACCTAGTGTTTTTAGTGTCTGGCGGTAAAGACTGGCATTTTCCATTCAGTCACTTAAAAAATTTAAATGTAAGTGTTCACTCTACTTCAGACCTCAAGGCGAAAAAAAGACCAGGGATTGGTAATTAATCAGTTAATTGGGAATAAAAAGCAACATACATATAAATTTAAAAAAATGTCACAATATGTGTAAAAATAATTTTTGTAGTTATTCCAAAACTGCCATTAACTTTCAACAGTGACAAAAAAGGGAAAAAATTTTGGTTCTGTGCTATGCACGGTGTAAGTCAACCAGTCCAGCTAACTTAGCCAGTGCTCCTGCTCTGTGTATGTGAGAGCTGGCAGCAAAGGTCAGCTCTAACCTACCCATGCAGAGCCATCTGGACAGATATTCCATCTGCCAGCTACTCTTCCTCCTCCACTAAGCTAATTGGGGTGTAAAAAGTGTGTCCTATGGTGCAAAAAATACAGTAATATGATTTTGCACACAATGTCCACAGGACTGAGTATTTCATACCTGCCAACTATCCTGTTGTGGCTGCGAAAGTCATGTTTTTTATGCGGCTTTCCCAGCCAAATCCCGAATTTTTACATTGGGGTTATTTAGGAGGGAGGGGCATTACTCTTGCTCCTAAGTTCCCACTCCGCTGATAATGTGCAGGGTGGGACATTAGCAGAGAGAGTAATGCCCTCTCCCTCCTAAATCAGCCAACAAGTAAATGTTGATGTCGTCACTTCCTGTATTTGGAACGTGGAAGAACACACAGTCCAAATACCAGAAATGATGTCAGGGACGTCACTTCCTGTATTTGTCCCTTTTCCTGGCACACTGATGACAGGTGTGGAATATTTCTTACCTAAAAAGGAGCTTCTAACCGACAACACTGTGCGTGTCTGTTTTCCTGGGTTAACCTGATCTTGACTTCAGATGGTGTATCAATTCTCTATGCTATTCAGACACATCAGGTTGCTGTTATAGAATTTTACATGACTGCTTAAAAAGTAATGGTACTTATGTTTTATGCCTACATCAATGTCTATAAAAATAAGTTAAGCCGTCCATAGAGGATGCTGGTCCCCACCCAAAGTAGTGCGATCGACCAAATTCTTGGGCAATCGGTCTTTGGAGTGCCTCGGATCACTCCAGGTGGCGGCTTCAATGTTTCCAATTTTTGTCCAATCAATTGCCCTAAGCGTGCACACTGGTTGATCTGCTTCGAAAATGGCCGTGAATCAATTTGTCTATGGCTGGCTTTATACTTGATGATTATATAAGATGACATTGATGATGCTAAAGCAATGATCAGGGAGATCAAAAAATTATATTAGCGCACAAAATTATTGATGTGCTCAGCTTTAGGCAATTTGAATGATAATGTTATTTGGCACCTCATTGGTCTTTATTCTCAAATGAATGACAAGACTTCACCGTTTAGATATTAATGCCCCCTTATGCCCACAACCAACCATCCCATCGCAATTTTTTTGCCTTTGTTTTAAAATGTACTTGTCCTCGGGCTGGCTGAGTGATGGACATATTTTCCTTTCTCTTTAGATCTTCTGCAGCAGTAGGTCTCTACATCTTTGTATAAGACTACAGGGTGGTCTGGTCAAACCCCTTAAGTTGGGATTTCCAAATATCCTTGGTTTTCCTGGTTGAATGGTATCAGGCATCCCTGAACCAGCAAGATTGAAGACATCTAGTGGTAGAAAGGATTTTTTGTGGGCATATAAAGGAGGTGAGTATAGAATTTGGGTTGGATTATTCACTTGACTGATTAAGGGGGGGTTTCCACATGCGTCGGGACCCCCCCCGCACGCTAAGCGTATTGCTTGGCGTGAGGTCCAGACGGAGCACATTTACTTACCTGCTCAGCGGATGCTGTGTTATCACAGCACTGAACCGTTCCGTTGATGCAGGGCTGAACGTAGTGGAGTAAGTTGAGCCTCTGCATCAGCGGATGTCTAAACACAGCATCCGCCGAGCAGTTAAAGTCTATGTGCTCCTCCGGGATCCCCGCCAAGCAATGCGCTTAGCGGAGGGGGTCCTGACGTATAGTGAAAAAAAGCCCTAAAAGAGCCTCCATGATTGATACATTTATATGTCTGAGGATCCTGTTAATGTATGTATGTAGTTAAGCAATTGTATAGAGGTTGGCAAAACTGATTTAAATGGAAACATTAAACTTGTTTTTTTTTGCCGAGATGAAATCCAGTATTACCCTAGAGCTAAAGCAGAAAATGACATAGTCATGCGATTGAATTGTGTTCCAGAAACAAGACAAATAACTACAATTTTACAGGAACTAATTGAAAAAAATTAAAAGCTTTTTATAGAAGACAATAAATGTTTCATGTTCTTGATTCCAGCAATGATCTCAGCACAGAGACCGTAAATAAACAGTGTAACAAATAATCTATTTGGCCTTTACAAAATATGTCACTCATTATTTTACAAGACAAATGTGTATCTTTTTGAATGTAGCTGGGATAAAAGACAGAAAACATTAATGCATGTCTCAGTATATATTTCCTCAAACCTTCATTTGTTAATGGATACGTGTTCATCATGTGGAAAACCTTGACTTATCTTGGAAAGCAAAACTAATACTGAAAAGACTATTACCTCATTTCTGAGTTTGCTTAAAGATCAGTGAAAAAGTGACCCAATTGTTACATTCTTAAAGTGACCCCATTTTGTAATCTCTGTAACAGCGATTGGCACCCCATTACACCTGAATGCCTCTTTCTACAGTGTTTGTTCTTAAGGACATGATCCTGATGAGGTGATGGATGGCCTCCTGAGGCATCTCCTCCCACACCTAAAATAAAGCATGCCCCAACTTTTGGACATTCTGTGGTGGCGTTGGTAGATAGAGCGACATATGAGGTCCCAGGTGTGCTCAATTGGATTCAGGTCTGGGGAACATGCAGAAACTGCTAACACTCCAGCCACATGAGGTCTAGCATTGTCTAGCATTAGGAGGAACCCAGGTCTGCATTGATGCACCAGCATATGATGTCACAAGGGGTCTGAGGACCTCATCTTGTTAACTAATGGCAATCAAGCAACCTCTGGCGAGCACATGGAGGGCTGTGTGGCCCCCCAGAGAAAAGCCACCCCACACAATTGCTGACTCACTGCCAATGCTTGAGGATGTTGGAGGCAGCAGAAAGTTTTCCACAGAGTCTCCAGTGCGCAAGTAGTGAATTTGGTGATCTCTGGCAAATGCCAAATGTCCTGCATGGTGTTGGGCTGTAAGCATAACCCCCACCTGTGGAAGTCGGGTCCTCATACCACCCTCATGGAATCTGTTTCGGACAAATGCACATTTGTGGCCTGCTGGAGGCAATTGTGCAGGGTTTTACCAGTTCTTCTCCTTCATACCACTCCTTTATTGGGGATGTCTTGCCTATTGCCTGTAATTTCCACTTGTTGTCTTGTGAAATTGGTTGTCAATCAGTGTCAATCAGTGTTGCTACCTAAGTGGACAGTTTGATTTCACAGAAGTGTGACTGACTTTGAGTTACATTGTGTTGTTTAAATGTTCCAATTATTTTTTTGAGCAGTGTATATATATCCAGTAGTACTGTTTGCTCAAATTTTGGATAACAGGTAGTTTACTGTAGTTTTTAATTAAGAAAATTGTAGGAGCAACCGTTCACTAACTTGTTGAATTATCCTATATGTCTGCCTGCTGACTAAAGTTTTATTTTCATTAGTTATAGATCAATGCAAATGCTATAAACCCTAATCCCCATTATTGGATTTCAACCAACTTAAGCAAGTTGGAACAGAGTATATGTATCCATAATATAATTTTCTGTACCATGAAGATCAGAAAATATTTTCTTTCCCTATTAGTGGACCACAACTGCAGTGAGCCAATGTAAATTCATACAGACATGGTACATTTCTGCTGGTATGTTTTTGGTTTTTAGTTTTAGTTACCATGACGAATCTCAATGGCCACAATCATTTGACAGTCATGCAAGAGTTGACAGCACGCTGTACTACAGAATAATGACTGGTAAATACCAAAAGTAAAAATGGCAGGTCTTAGTAAACAGACATCTTTCGCTATTCTGCATTTAATGACAGGGGCTTAGACAAAGTGGGTTAAATGACATTTGCTGTCAATCATCCTAGGAGAATAGTGTCAACCAATGGCAGAAAGGATTTTCAAGCTGGATAACGATGGACTGAGTGCACTGAGTGGAGGGTATTGCAGTAATAAACATGTTTTTGTTTTACTAAAAGTTTTTAAAATAGTTTGAATTTCAAAAAACTTGAAATCGTATACGTTTATATTCTTAAATCTTACATAATGTTAAATTTTATTCTTCTTAATATTATTTCATTTAAACAATATAGTTAACTAAATGTATTTTTTGCCCAATATTCTCCAGTGATCTCTAGTCATTATTACATTCATTGTGAAAGATTTTTGCAATAAAAAGTGCCAATATTTGCATATTTTTGCGATCAACACTATCACATGAGAACAAATAATTTATTACCTTCCTTGTGCAAATCAGCACTTGTGGTACATGCTCATATTGTGAACCCAATCGGGGTAGTTCAAGGTATTGATGTAAAAAATCTAAAATATTCACGATAACAAAGATATAGCACTATATTCGAGATCTTTACAAATTCTTCAAGTACCTATATTTGCCATAAAATTTGGGATTCGAATATTCACGATGAACACTAATGACTAATTATTTTATGCAGTTTTGCCATAGAATCTGTTACTAAATACATTTATCTACAGTTACATTTACTATCAAAAGTATCCAGATTGTGACAGGATTTCATCTACCACTATGTGAGCCACCATAGGACTCCTGTGTTGGGTAATTCCAAGCTACTTGTGTCACCCATCATTCATATATAGTGTTGATCCCAAATATTCTTATGTTAAATTTTTGTTGGAAATATCTGCAAAGATCTAGTGCTATATCTACGTAATCATGAATATTACCGGGTACTGATCACCAGCACACTGTGCTACTGTGCATTACGTTTGCAATATGCGCATATACAAGTGCAAATTTGCGCAATGAAGCTAATAATGACTGGAAATCACAAATTCTCAAATTTATTGTAAATGTTAGACAAAATTTTTTTATATTTTGCAAGTATAATTATTGCCTATGCTGCTCATCACTATTCATATATTTTACAGTTCTCATATCACACCTATCTATAGTATTGAAGATATTGAAAAAACACATCCAGCTTTTTCAGGATCTCTGTCCTATGATACAAATAAATAAATAGATTTTTTGTCTTTAACTCAAAAATGGTTTTCTTGTGACAGGTTAATATTAACTTCTGCACAATGTCTACAAATTAACGAATAGCGGATATAACATTTGTCAACAGACAGTTAATCATCACTGCACTGAAACCTGTTGTAGTCCTTAAGATACAATAGTATGCATTTTTGGAAAAAAAAAACCCGGAAAAACAAAATCTTGTTTTAGAAATGATATATCTTTTTAATGGATGTGGTCAGCATCCCACTAAACCTTTGCAAAGATGAGACAGAACCACAAGGTTGTTTTTCCATGAAACAAGACAAAGACATTTGTAACCATTTTCTGTCTCTGTATTTCCCACTACAAGGCACTGGGTGGTACAATAACATGAACTGCTTCTGTAAATGTATATTAACGATGCTTGTCTGTACTGAAATAGGAACGTCTGGAAAGAAAAGAAGTTGGGCGACTGCACAAACAGAAAATCCAAATGTGTAATGATTATGCTTGTTATGTCTATACAAAATGTGAGGCTAGCCTCATATTACCAATGTGTTTAACTTGTCTTCACAGTTCCAGAGAGAGAACAGAGCAATTTGTCTTTAACTGTTAAACATATCTTGGCATTGCATTACAGCTTACTGAACATACAAGCAAGTTCTGACCCGTTTCCTTGTGGTCCAATATCAAAAGCGTTTCAACTAGAGCCCTGACAGAATTGATCATTTTCCATAGGTTTAAAACACTATGGCTCAGTGACTATAATTTAACTTTTTTTACTTAATTAAACAGATGTTAATGAACTCTTTGTTATATGAATGTGAGTATCATAACACCAAATGGTTACTTAACTGTAAAAAAAAAGGCAAAGATAGCAGAAATAATCTTGTTAACGACAGCATAATGAATGTTAGTTGGGGTAAATCATAATAAATCTACAATTTAAAATGTATTTTTTTCCATGTGAAAATATTTTTTCTGTAGAGAATGTAGGACAGAAAGTAAGAGGTAATATCAATAAATGATATATGGATATTTTAGAGCACAGAAATAGAAGGTCTTCTGGTGTTGCTTATTGTACTAGGACAAGAAGATCCCTTACACAGGAGTTCTGTACAGAAAAGCCATAGCCCTTTTAAATTTGGCAGAAGCCATTTGGTGGTTTGGACATCCTGTATGGATAAATTTATACTTCTATTCCAATGCTTCTGGGCTCATAAAAGTTAGCCCAGACTGAGAACACACAGACCAGACATTTATGTCTATCCTTGGAAGAACGTGTCCTTATAGAAGAAAGGGAACAAAGGTGAAAGGTGGACCTATGCAAACTGCAGATAACTCTAAAATATGATGATAGGAAACTTATGCTCCCACAATATATTGTACAATGTTAATAAACTTGTTGGCATGTGATGGCTGTAGAAACGTCTAAATACAATAATCAAAGGTTAATCCAATATTTGAGCATTTACAAACCAATTATGAATATGACCTTGTTATTGTTTGCAACTATATTCCATCATACTGGAAAATATCTGTACAGCAACTGTCCAATACAGTTATAATGAGGTTCTTTTATACAATATTTTTGGACTGATAAGGGCTGAGTTTAACATTTCCATTTAATACAAAAATTATAGAAGCCCCTGCGCACACGTGTTAGAACCCGCAATGTGTGTTCTAATACATGCATTATGTTTAGAGAAACTAAAATAACCTTTCTGAGCATTCTGTCAATGGTGTGCTTTCTTCAGGGCAGCCATCAGAAATCATGGGGCCCCCGTACAGCAAAAATGTCCAGGCCCCATGACAGGACTTGTTGTGCGGGGGAGGGGGCAGCAGAAAAATGCCCTGACCCCCCCTGTGGGTTGTTCCCAGACTGTAGCACATCGTACATGGTGGCAGTCCGGGAAGACAGTCAGCAGAGGCTGCTGTACCGATAAGGCAGCACGCCAGGGCCCCTACATGCTGGCCCCCCTAGCTGCCCGGGCCCGGGACGGGAATGCTCTCTGTCCCCCCTGACGGCAGCCCTGGCTTTCTTTAACCATCCAATCTCTTTTTTAAGTATGCCACGGGACAGAAATCCACACTGGTTTTCTGCCCACTCCCTTTACATTCCCAGCATCATCGATGATGCAGGGGATGTGCTGGAAAAAGCTGGCACCACCTCCATAATTTGGAGGTCAATGGTGCCACCCCTCCATCATCTATGATGTCAAAGAGGTGGACCCGGAAGAGATAGTCGGGTCCGCTGATACTCATAATTGCGGCAAGTTTGCCAGGTATAGGTGAATATGCCCAAGCTACACCCCCCCAAGCAAGAGGTTAAAAACCAAAACCAATTCTTGTGAAGTAGGTAATTTTGAGAAGACATTTAGGGCCCTTTCACAATATATGCACTGCAGATGCAGTGAGTTTTTTTGGCGATAGCGGACGCTCTAGTGGTAATGCTACTGTGAATATTACCAGCAAAGATGAGTTTTGTACTGCACTGTGCTGCGTTTGCGAAACTGTATGTAGCAGGGTGTTTACAGTAACACATGTCATCGTTCCCATGAACATAAATGTAGGGACAAAATTGGAAGTGTGTCATAGTATGAAAGCAAAAGGTAAAAGCCCATTAATTAGACAGTGGGTTCATCTCCAGGACAGAACTCCACTCAAAATATTTTTTGGGCCAATACTGAATCTTGATTGCTGTTGTTGACTACATCAATGTGTGCCACTTAATTTTTAGATAAAGCATCCAAATGTATCCAAGTGCCTGAACCTTCTTGTATCCCTGGGACAGCATTTGCAATATACATGTGACAAACACTTTGTGATCCTCATAATAATACTAATAATATCCAGTTAATAATTTGATGAAGATTAAGATTTGCTGTTGGGCTGATCTAAGTTGGGGTAGCTTATGCAACAAGGGCTTGTAGTGTTGTGGTTTGCAAAGTAGTGCAGCAACTTACACGACCAGGTTCTTTCAGATGGATGTCCTCTGTTTACACCCCAAGCAGCACTCACACACCAATAAAATGATTGTCCACACAGCTGGTAGGGGGCTATGTACAGTTTACTGAGGGCTATGTACACACTTCGCCAACTCCTAAGGGCAGAGATGGGGATCAAGCGTAGGGATTCAACGTTGCAGAGCATTGCTATCAGCTGTTGGAATTAGGATAGGTGCTGTAGGCTTTCACCAAATGAATAATTGCAGTCCAATCAGGGGGTCATGCTTAGCACAGCGGAGGTTTCCTCACCCTAGGATTTTTGTTTGGGGAGACATGTGAGGGAAGCTGCAGGTTATCAGGGAAGCATTCACAGAAAAGCCCAGAATATTCGGAGGACCTAATATTTATAACCTCAAAAGGGGTTAGCTTAAGGCCTATAGTTTGACAGAATAGGAATGATACATTAGATCAGAGAGCCAAAACAGGGAAATCATTAACTCTGTCCTTTTAAAAGGTTCTAGCAACTGATAAATATATATATAAGTATAGCCCTTAAAGGGACATACCCCAACTATATGAAGCACTTTACAGTATTTACAGTAATACACAAATGTACACAGTTTGTGCCCTTTTTAGGGTCACAACAGGCTAATTAGTGTTAGGGATGACAGTTGTAAGGTGTTTATCCACCCAATGTGCCCATGTGATATGACCACAGATGAGCTCAAATTTGTAAAAGGAAGACAGACAGCCAATCTGGTAGAAGTTAAAGACTTCTTCAATTTATCTTTTGTTTGAGGAAAGGACATAACTCAAGTAATCTCTATCCATAACAAGAAAAATGTTTTTTCTGATAAAACACTTGTTTGCTAACTAATTGTACTGATTTTTGTAGGTTAAAAGCCCTGCATATTAGACGTAATGTAAGATCAAGGAAATTTTATAGGTAAATGTGGAGCAGTCTTTGTCGATTTTCAAAATTCAATAGACCATTGTGCAAAGAACATTTTGCAGGATCCCAGTCATACAAAAAAAAAACTTTGCATGGCAAATACATAGACTTTATTTTTTCTAGACTTGAATTTAGTTTTGCCTGCCATCTTCTGACAAATAATCCTTCAGCTGCACAAACCTCTTGACAAGGAAACACCCAAGTGTTCCTGCAACTTCTCAGACACAAATTGCCATTTACATTATACACGAGCAGTACAGCTTTTATATGACTCACCGCAAAATGAAACATCAGCAGGAGGTCTACAGGGTATTACATTAAAGCTACATTGTTGAAGAACTGTGTTATAATAAAGAGCTTTAGGTGAAAGATGTGTGAGATCCATTGCATGACAGGAAATTGTATCACCGATGAGACATAATTATGGTCCGGTGCAATTAATATGGCTCCACAGAGAACTGATTATTGTTTGGTAATTTCAGTAAAATAGAACTTTTCATCAAAAGCTCACACATTCTCACTGATTATATAATGTTGCTATAAATATTAATAAGGACCACACCTTGAGGTTCAGTTACCAATCACTAGTTATAATTCAGTTTCCAAGCACAGCAAATAGTAAAATGTTCTTATTGACTTCCATTTTTCCAGACTTGGATTTTTTACATCTACATTCATTTTTATTTATATTGTATAAATGTTTAAATTAAGTAGTTGGTAGACTGCCTTGCTACTGCTTTTATATTTTATATATTAAATATATAATTCTCTATGATCTTCCATATACTGCTTGCATGTTCTGGAACTACACAATATAAAAAATTTATCCATTCTAAAAAATGTATATAAATATAAAAAAACACCCCAAACCATATTCTTCATGCTAAAATAAAAACCAAAGCCACTAGAAAATCAGAAAGTGTTTATTCCTTAACTGCAGATTTCAAGATTTTAAGTTTAGAGATGTCTGTTAATGTTTATAATGATATTCTAAATGACACTTTAAGAATGAAATCTTTAACCATTGCAATCAATTACATTTTTCATGTTGACTGGAGTACAAGATTGTGAGCCGGGAGTAAAAAAGAAGAAAAATGGTCAAAGAACTACCAGCTGAACTTGGACCCAAAGGACATATTAAATCAGTAGACAACTTTTATATGCATTCTTGAAGCAAGTCAAAACTCCCTTCACATCATAAAAATAGAAAAGCAAGCTCTATGCTGTTTCAATAGGAATCTGCAAGCCATAGTACTTTACTAGATACAGAATGCCAACAAATAAATGAACTGTACCATCAGTGCCATCAAAATTTCAATAAGCAATTCAATAGGAGGAAATTCCATGGAATGATCTTGAGTTTCTTGTCAAAAGATACAATTCTCCCATGAAAATTTGATTTGACTAAAAAAAATATAAAAATAAATTGTCCCCAATCCTATTGCAATAAGCATATAGGTCTCTTAGACCTCTTACTCCATTCCAAAAATGTTCATGAAAGCATAACACCTATAAAAATGATATACAGATGTAAAATACCCTCAAATACTTTTAAATGTAATAACTAGATGATTCCAAGTAAAATGGTAATCTCCTATGGGACAATAGCCTCTAATTAAAAGAAAAACACACTTTTAAAATACATTTAAAAAGTTTATGTTATAATTTTTATATATAAAATGGAATGAGTATAGGGGTTATATTGACCCATTCACAAACAACCCCCCCCCCCCAAAAAAAAACTACTTAATTTAACAGTTAAATTTCCACTTCAACTTGAAAAAATATATAGAGAGATGAAATTTAGCAAAGTTGGGTGGTTTTGATCATCTCTAGTTGTCATCAAAGGTTCTCCTTTCATATTCAGTATCCATTATGTAAAGACAGAGCAGATGGGGTCCAGGCTACTTGTTCATGGCTTTGCCATTTCATAGTTACAGTACATAGTACTGTAGTTGTAGCCCAGACAAAGGGAAACAATCTCCTGGAGCTGCTGTTTGGATGTTAACTGCCCCCATCCTCATATATCTTTTGGTTCTATATTGGATTGCGGTCATGGCTGGATTGGGCCACACAATTAGAGATGGTTGAATTTTTCAACTTGCTGACTGCTACTGTGAGCTGATTGCAAAACCCTTGAACATGGTATCATCAACAACATTGCTGGAAATGTAGAGAAGGGTTGTGGGAATATTGGAAAAAAAAGTTTTGCTCGAACATATGTAGTATTTGCATGAATTATACCCCAAACCTTTACATCTCCAGCAAGTTTGGTGATTATACCATGCTCAGGGGCTTCGAAATTAACTCGAAATCGTCAAATTTTTTATTTCAACCATCTCTACACACAATTGGTTTCTCTCCTTTTAAGCTGATAGCAGGAAAGGATGCAAAGGTATTCCTTGCAGCATGAGATGGTTCATTGTCTTGAATGAAGATGATTTTGTAATGGAAATCACAGATCTCTTTTTTATGTGCCATGGAAGAACGTGGTCTGTCAGAAACACCACATACTTTACATAGTTAATTTTTACACCTTTAGATACCTACCTGGGGGCCAACTACTACAACCATCTGGACCATCCAGACTTCAAAGGCTTTTAGGCAAAAATATAAATATTTGTTGCCTAACTTCATACAAGCACTGAGTGCATGTGCAAATGCAGGAACATTCTGTGTTTAATAACACCATAATCGCCTGCTAAATGTACCAGGAGTGTAGCCACTCACACAGGTAAAACTAATGATGAGGCCATGAAGGACTGGTAAGCTCAACTGTATTCCATTTTTGTTCTCAAATTTATATACAGTTTAAGTTCACAAAACTGGAAATATTTTCATCTGTTGAAATGATATTATCTAATTTGATTATCAATTTTTAATAATATTGGAGCTATCCTATCCCATTCCATACCCAGACCCCAGGTATGGCAAGAGGAAAGGGGGGGGGGCAAATAAGGAGTCTGCTTCCCTCCTCCAAATCATACCAAACCCTCTGTAGGCATAGATACAGACAAAGCCTGTGAAGGAGGGGCAACTAAGTATTGCCCCTCTAAGCAATACCTGGCCCGTGGCAGACCTGGCAGCCCACTGCATGAATAATGTAAGTGTTAAACTATTCTAAATAAAAAAAAATACATGGAACATTTTTTAGCAGCCTATCACACAGCTAAGCATATGCATTGCTTGGGATAAAATTTAGAATGCATTGCACCAATATCCACCTGTATATCATCTTATATCGATGAATGGGCTTTCCTGCAAGCAGGTTATTGTTACCATACATTACCATACATACTCGAAAGTGAATGGCTTGTATTTGAATCAGGAGGTGAAAACAGCAGTGACAGCCTGGAAATGACCACTTTGCAGATCTGTATTAAAAACTACACAGACAATATTTCCATTGAAAACCATTATGTAGCATCCCCAAAAGCTACTGATGATATTGCACTGAACTAACCCCTGGAAGCCTGGCAGGAGGTTAATGTGGAATCTCTCATATTATTCTTAACTTGATTTATATAGCGCCAACCTATTATGCAGGGCTGTACATTGAATTAGAGTTAAGATGCAATACAAGAAAACACAAAGCTTATGACACAGGAGGAGTTGAGGACCCTGCGGGATTGGCCTTATAGTCTAATAGACCTGATTTCTGGGAACAGCAGGTGAGTATATTTTTCACATGCATACATGAGCTAGAGCAATACTTATAAAAATTTGTTTCTACAACACTTCCCTGCATGTCCAGAAATTCTGGTGATGATGATATCATGGTCAGGGGTTTTGCAATTACCTTACAAATGATCTAGTCGAAATAATAATAGGTGGAAGCAAAAGCATATTTGTTGTCTACATGAATCATTTAGTTTTCCAGATCTTTTTTGTAAAAATATATACCTTGGCTTATATTTGGATTGGCTTATACTGAAGTACATACGGAACATTTTTACTTATATGTACACTCTTAACTGAATGAAAGCCTCTTTGGAGCACTACTTTATGTACAATTACAGTATAGTAACATTTTTAGATTGCTAAAGTGGAGTTTAGAAATCAAAATAACAGGAGAACGATTTTTATTATATTTTTTGCAACTGTGGTTTTTGTATGTTGCGTAACTTTTATTAGTCTTATGACAGTCCAAGAGAATAAAACTTTTATAATAAATCAATAACTGGTTATAACTGGCTGTTTGCATTTTTACTTCCTCAAGTTACCCAGACAGAGGGATGGTTAGTTATTCTGAAAATAAGCATGCATGGGAAAAAATACATAACAATGTACCTCAGCATTTTAAGTAAATACATTTGTTAATAAGAATTGAAACACAACTTTAAATGTATGTAAACCCTTGTGCCTTTTCTGCACCCAGCCCATTGTTTTTAAAGCCTGTCTCCACTTGCATCGTGGGCATGAAGCTTGATGTGTCCAAAATCAATGGATATGTCAAATGATGAGTTAAACACAGGCCATTGTTTATTGGGCAGTTGTGTCCATTTAATGCCTAAAGGGGAGCATCATTAACATGGTACAATAAACATGGTATAGTCATGTGCACACCCCTCTTTTTGGTTGATGCATCCATGACACCTGGTGTAGACAAGGCCTTACAATGATCTTATTTTTTATTGTATAAAATAGGTTACTAAAAGCATATTGCTGAAATATTCAATAAGCATCTGCTTTTTCGGGTGTAAGTTGTAGTTCTGAGTCCTGTGCAAGCAGTATTATTAGTTCTTCTTAAAGAATTATAGATCTCTATACTATAGATATAAACTATAGGATACTACCTATGCTAGATGAGGACTACTAACACACTTCCTGTCCTAGCGTGATAACACTAAGGCTATGTTTCCACATTGACAATTCTAATTGCAGCATGGAGCTGTCTCCCGCGAATTAGACTCGCTGCTGTTAGATTGCAGGCAGGAAGTGGGGGGGGGGGGGGGGGGGGGGGGGGGGTGGTTTCCAGGCTGCTGACAGTCGACAAGCGCCAGGAAATTGCCCGGCCCTTCCTGGAGTTGGAGGACTTCAAAAACACTCCCATTCTGTCAATATCAGGTAGATGACCAAAAAGTGATAATTCATGTTGCGTTTTCCCTTCTTCATCACAGAGTTTTACAGATGCCCACGACGCCGACCAGTGTGGACGTTCACTTAGAGGCTCTCCTGATACTACTTACCCATACCGTAGATGTTTTTTTCACACTGCTGGGTAACAGTTACTTTTATACATATGGGTGCACCCTGTGGGGTGGGGTGCTTGGTCTGTATATAGATGGGCTCTCCGTTCTTTGGTCAATTCCCTAGCTTGGTCGCCATTACACGTTGTGATTCTGCATTTTTGACACTTCACCTTTAACCATCTTTGCCCTTTCTTCACCCCCTAAAAAAGTTTGTTCAGGACGAAACATACGTCAGGGTGACTTTTGGTCACATTGTATGGCCTCCTTTCAAGCCTCTGGAAAGGTGATAGAGATGCTCCCAAGGTGATCCTAAGGCATCGTGTCAAATCTACTATGAATGTACCAAGCGCTTTGTGATACTTATCGATGTTTTAGACTTTTTCAATTGATAAAACGACTTTGTTTTAATTATTGTTTATGAATTGTGCTTACCTCTGTTATTTTCATAACACGTTTTGGCCGTTAAAGTCCCCCAGCCTCTGTTTTTTCAGAGGACACTCTTTGGCTGCAGGTGTTGATAAGAATCTCTTGTCATCATCTGCCCAGTCATACAAATCCTTTTGATATAATTTTGGGATGTTGGCTAACTTGGGAAAGAGACTATACCTTCTTGTTATAAGTTTGCTCTAGTATCTTAATACACTTTCACCATACATCATACACTTTTTTCTTCAAAAATGAAGAATTTTCTTTAGCAAGCTAAACATTCTTCTTCTCAATCTTATACATGTTAACTGGGGCTTCTTTTCAAGTTAACAGACCAAAATTATGCTTTCATAAAGAGAGGTTAAATGTCCTCAAAAGTGTTGAGCAAGAATATTTTTCGAAATTCAAATATATTAGACAAATATCAGACATTCGAGAATTCCCAATATTTCATGAATGCGCTAGGATATTCGCAATGACAGATATTCATCATATTATGCTTTAATATTGTTTACTGGCATACATAGCGCATATTTGTGCACATTGCAAATGGGTATGCGCAATACACACAGCGCACGTACTGGCTAAGATCACAGAAGAGAAGCTGTAAAGTTAGCTTGCAAATCTTTGAGAATAATTGCGAACAGCCACACG
>CM070032.1:158635375-158653400 GCA_036250615.1 Ptychadena robeensis
GCAATTTATTTACTGGCCCTGGTTACAACTTGTAAATGGCAACATGAATTCATTTAAAACTAGACATCTTTTACCATATTAGCTTTGAATAGCCTGAGACAGATATGATTTAATAAACTGTTATTCAAAAATAGATAACAACAGAACCATTTAACTTTTCTTAGAAACATGGGCATCAGACAGAAAGTCGCCTCTTACACAGAACTTAAAAAAAAAAACAAATCAGCTTGATATTTTTTCCCAGGCATTCCATTAATTTCCATGAGCTCTCTATGCCAATACGATTTTACCTAGATCTCATTGTCTTCTTTCGAAAAATGCATTTTATTGGGAAATACATATGGCATGCCAAAAACTTGTACTATTGTTTGAAAAGAAGCATGCACCTTTCCAATTGTATGTGGAAAATTCCCATTGGAACATTTTGTAAAAATCTGGGCCAAAAGGATATTAACTCATCCATATTTAGTATCAATTTAGCTAAAGGACACACTGAAACGCATAGCAAATATTTTATTATTTTATATATTATTACAGACACATGTTAACAAAAAAAAAACAGTAAATGGAGTGTTTTGTATTCCTAGCATTTTCTGTTTACATTTCATCTGTCATTTAAAGATGTTATATGCAATAACAGCATAGAAACGTGAAAAAAAAACTATTTATAACTGAAAAAATAGCTCTATAAAGCAAAATTGTTGGTAAAGCAGTGCCCAGTAATAGATTATGGGGGTTTAATAAATGGGTTTACAAAGTGGATGTTCACTGATCTTAGCAAAAAAATAAATTATTGTATTTATTGTATAACAAATCATTCTCCTCAAAATACAAGTAAATGACAAAAGTTTAATGTACTGTACATGATTCAATGATTTAAGTGAGTGGAGTTTAAACATACATACTGAAGCCCCCCATACACCTTACAATCTTACCATACAATTTCTGTACAACTTTTGTTTTACCAAAACCATATAATATAAGGACCTTTCTAAACCTTCCAATCACTATGTATTCTATCAGCATTCTATACTACATCGTTGTTGGTAGATCAAAAGGAAATTGTATGGGGTTATCAAAAGGTGTATGGTGGGCTTTAATCTATCATAAAAGAGTCTTAAGCCAACCATAGATGCATTGATTACTGGCAGTAGTTGTGGGCGCCCTCACCCCAATGGTGATCAGTTGCTCGCAGCTATAGAGGTACCCACCTTGAAGTTTCGACAACAATTGCCCTGCAGATCGGATTGCACGTCTTGCTGGTATTTTTTGTGGCCGATCCTGTTGTAGTCAGTGTGGGGGTTTAGCTGCAAATGGGGTTCCCAATGAGGCGACTCCACACAGACAGTCCTTTCTTTAGGGCTCCTGCCCGTGTTTATTGGAGCAACAAATAACAAACAAGAGAAGTTACCCTTGCAGAGGTCATCAGCGGCAACATAAAATGTTCATAATAATAACAAACAAACAAAGCAAAGCTGGCTCTGACTGATCCAAGAGACTGTCTCACACACACCAGCCCCTGACACTGAGCACCAGGTGCTCTAATGGGATCCTGAGCCTCTGGAAATACTGAACCAGGAATTGGGAATCTGCCCCACCCTGCTCTTGCAGATTCCCAGTAAAACCAGCCTCAGAACAGAATCAAGAAAACAGCAAAGGAACATAGGCATTATATCGCAAACAATAACAGTGCTGGTTCTACCTCAGAATGGGAATCTGAGATATCGTGGTCCAACATATCTCCCATCCAGCACTTTGCCCAGTGACACCGGTGATATTGGGGTCACTGTGTCACATCAGTTACTGTTGATGGGAAGTCTCCTTCCCCTCCAAATTAATTGGCTACAATCTGCAAGAAATCCCTGTGTTAGTGGCGCACACAGGATTCCCGTCATTTCTGTATCCGACTTTAAGCCCCACATACACCTTTCAATCTTACCATACAATTTCTGTTACAAATTTTGTTCCACCAAAACCATGTAATATGCGGACCTTTCTAAACCCCCGAATATTGCCGAATGCGAATATTTTCCGAATGTTTTTCATTAAATTCATGAATACGAATGTTGCCTATGCCGCTCATCACTATTCTATACTAGTTGCAGTAGTTGCCTGCACCAAAGTGCCTGCTCACACCAAAGTCTCCTCCCCCTCCAAATACAATACATAGTGATTGGAAGGTTTAGAAAGGTCCTCATATTACATGATTTGGTAGAAGAAAAGTTGTTTGTACAGAAAATGTATGGTAAGATTGTAAAGTGTATGGGGGCCTCAAGATAGATAAGTTCCAACTGTTGTGGAATGTTATCATGTGGTGGCTCTGTCATTGTAAATTCCCAGGGGTTTATAATGAAAAGTTCTAAATGGCGTTGCTCTCAGTGAACTGACCACCATTAGTTTGATAGTCGATTACTTTACAAACTTGAATCTGGCAAAGGCATATGTAAATTTTCCCCACAAGGTTGCATATGAATTAATTTTACTAACTTTTTACAAAACAAAGGCATAGAAACAAACTTATTTGCATCACTAACCTCCTGGGCGGTTTCCTGGGCGGTTAACCTGTAGCACACTTTTAAAACATTTCCATTTTAATCTGCCGCGATTATGTGCCCTCCTGTACCTGTAAATGTATGACATGTGCTAAAACAATATGCCTCAAGTTAGCTTCACTTTAATAACATGGAGACATATTTCTAGAGCTTTTGTTTTGTAACATTTGTATTTTTCTACATGTTTCTAAATGTATCATACACAGATCTACATCTAATGAAAAGCACACTTGATCGCTTTGTTGGGAAAGTTCACTTTAAGGCATGACAATAATAACGCCAAGTTGTAATAAATAACATTACTGGCACTCTGTATGTATGTAAAACATTTAGGTTAGATTGCCATGAACTGTTATTAACACATCATTTCCATAGATTTCAAAGTTTTCTTTTAAGATGTATTCTATAACATAGAAAGTAACTAGTATAGTCATGGATCATGGACAAGATAATAAAAAGCACTGCAAATAGTCTGGAACAGAGCTTCTGGCTTGGAATTCCCAACAAGAAAAATATGTATTCTGATAGCAACACAGTCTGTGTTATTGCAAGCACTGTGGTAATATTTTTATTTTGTTGAAACATCATACTCTGTTAGTGATCCCATGAAAAAACAAAGATTTGGTAAACTAATAATATTGCATAGCATGTGAATAGGTCCATAGGGAAAAGAAAAACATAAGGGAATATAGGGACTGCTGCCTTTGTTTTATAATTGCTATTTGCCACATACTACACACAGGACCACCTCACATGGAAGCCTGCCTATGTCATCACTAGTGATGGCCAAACTGTCCGCAAGGCAGACAGTTTGGCCGCGAACATAAAATTTTACATTTTCTTCCACCGGCGAACGGTACGGGTGTTCGAACCGCCCTGTTCACTGGCGGGAAGAAGGTTATTATTCTTGCTGGATTAGGAGCAGAAAGAGACTTGGTAGAGAAGCCTATCTCCAGTGAAAGAAAACCAGCTTTAACCGGAAGTGATGTCACTATAGCTAATGCTGTTTAAAAGTCTGGTAAAATGTAGATTGACACATGCAAAATATGAAAGAATAGTAGAAATCATTGCAAACATAACCCCCCGCTTTGAAATTCCTAACTAAGGAACTTTAGAGCAGCAATGGCTTCAAAATATTTACTATATAACTATCAAGTAATGTGTTTTTAATGCAAAATACCTGCAGAGAGAATTGAGCTAGATCAATGAAAGTTGCCTATGTTTGCCATTTGCTTCTCCTATTCGGTGAGGCGGTTTCTAATGGCCTAAATGACAACGTGACATTGTCTTTAGATTTTAGAAACATAATTCCTTATAGTTCTGGTAACACCCATTTTATGTGTAACACATTGCAGCATCAAAACATTTTTGGATAGAGGTTGAATAATTTACCGTATATACTCAAGTATAAGCTGACCCAAATATAGGCCAACCTAATGTTATCTACAAAAACGGGGAAAATTCTTGCATAAATGTGGAAAGTGATGCTCACACCAATACACGGATATAGAAACTTATCTTCATGTTTGAATTTCTATTGACATTCCTTCTACAGTAACAACTTAAAAAAGGCCACCAGATGGTAGTGTGTTGCTGTTTGTTTCCATTTCACAAGCAGACATCGGTATGTCCATCGGCTGTCCCCTCTGCAATCTATAGATGAGGCGAACACCCGAGACAGGTGAGTGGGCCCTAAATGACTTTTTAGGCGGTAAACGCGGCTTATACATAAGTATATACGGTAATCAGAACTCCATTAAATAAAAAAAAGTGATTGTATGACTCCAGAAACATCAGGAATTGTTAAGGATGCAGTATTCCTGTTTTTTTTTTTTTTTTTTAAACAAGGATATTCAAAATCAGACTTTGGGACAGCAGTACCATATTCAGGCCTTGACACTGTCCAGAACCTGTTAGACAACAATTGTTATTTCATTTTAGAAACCACAACAGGAGATTGAAAAGTGGATTAGCACTAATTTTGTTCAAAATCACTGATGTGGCAGGAGTGTTTCCAGTTCTTACACCAACCAGTATCCTTGCTGTGCAAAATGCAAACTTAACCTCCCTAGTGCTCTGCTGAGGTACAGATTTCTGTACCAAAAACGCACCATAGACTTTAATGGAAAAATGTTTTTTATGTTGTAGGCCTGTAACTTCCCAAAATATGTCTGTACAAGGTCTAGTAGACATCCTGGATATAATAATGTTTGAAACACTTTAAGTTATGAAATGTAATTTATTTTTAACATAATTAACAAGAAAACACAAAAATCTGGTCAAATAGATACATATTATATATCTGCGAATAGGCAGATCAGACTTTTAAGGAAAGCAAAGGAAGGAAGCAAAGGGTGTTGATACATTTCTGATTGGCTTACACAGTAAAAATGGGGTTTCTTCAGCTCTAGAAGGTAAAAAAAACATTGTTGGCCCAAATTTACGGTTCCAAAATGTCAATGCCATCTTTACAGCAAAAAGCTCAGCCTTCCTTCTTCTTACATGAGTGGGTTATTAAACAATGCATTCCTAGTCCTTTAGATAACACCCTTTCTTTGCCCAATGGCACAATGCTTTGTATTATGTAATTGACCATGGAAAGAGGGAGTTGTTTAAACAAAGGAATGAAAACTCAGACATTAATTGGTCTTCTTCTCCATGCTGGGGCTCTGCTTCTAATAGGAATTGTTGACCCGTGTGAGTTAAATTTTATCCAGTGTTATGGTAATTTTGCATGATTTTGCGTTGAATGCAGGGATTTTAACAGAGTGCATGAGCCACCCATTAATGGCAATGGGGCTATGGGGCTGTTTCCACACCATTAAGGTCTGCATTAGTAAGTCAAAACAACCGGACCTACTTATGTTTTTTGGAATATGGTTTGCTAGTCAAAAAACTGACATTTTGAACAAATGGCTTGTAAACAGTTCTTTTTGGCATTAAAAGACCTATGATGTTCCTCTAATCAGAAAACTCTGTTTACTTTAATAAGCATTACTATTCCGCTACTTCTTATAAATATCATAACAGTTCATCATTCATAGAACAACTCTGGCTGTACTTCTAGTAGTTGTGGCTATGGGAGCAACAGGTTGCTCCACTAGTATATACCCAGTTTCCTTGGCCAATCACACGATATTAAACGATGTATAGCCAAAGATTATTTATTGTGTTCTCATCTTCCATATCATACTCATACCATAGTTTTTGTGCAACATGACATTTACTACCCACTTTACCAAACACAAACGTGCAGTTAATATTACAGTCCTGAATTTCCATTCTAACATCAAGTACACATCTGTACCTTTGAATAACCTTCATACCACAAACACAATTTCATAATCGTTCCCACTTCAACTTTTATTAGAAACATGTTCTCAGACGCCATTTCTATTATCTGTGTGAATTTTATTCAGAATATTAGTAACAGACATGCACCAAGTTATTGCATGTGAATAAAGCAACCCAGCATATTAGCACGGTCCTTTTTAACAAGAATTGATAAAATGTTCTTTTGGAATATGCAGTTCCATTTAACAACATGTAAATGACTTTTTGTACTCCATCTACAGCATGATTCCCTTTAATCTTTGCAAAGTTTTACAGTCATTGCTATTTGGCCTAAGTGTGAGGGCGGTATAGCGGGAAGATGTCTGTGGTTACATGCCAGGTGCACATTTTATAGAGCATACATAATTTGTGTACTTGGTATGAAACCCCAACCCACTTTACAATGCAAGACACGCAGCCACTTTTCCACCGCCTCAGAAACTGATGAAATCCAGAAGTTGTTTTAGTTTTACAAAGGAAGATTTTCTGGCCATGCACTCTTTGTATCCAGTCTCTGCTGTAGGAGCCATGTAAAACAACCAGAGATTGATGTTTATGACATCCACATCAAAAGTGAATAAATAGAATTGCTTAAGACTGCCACAACATTAATCATTTCATTTTCAACTGCAAAGCAACTGGGGCATCTTATTTTTCTTTGCAGTTAAATAGAGGGTAAAAGGCAGGGAATACACATATATATATATATATATATATATATTGTGAACTGGGGGGGTCTGGGGGTTCACCGTCACCACACTGGAGTTCAGCAAAGCAAAAAGTCCAAAAAACACTTACACTTTAACGAAATAAGACAATAGGCGTAAGCGCAGCCGTTCAAAAATCCCAGTGTTACAGGTGACCCCAAAACAAAGCGTTGTCATGACTTAATTTCCTTGAAGCCGTATCCCAGCACAACAGTCCATAGATCCAAAAAAGGGGAAACCATCTAGCATGGTTTGCTCACAATAATGTCTTTCCACAACACCATTAGATTCCCCCTGATGAGATCACCTGACCTCATTATATGGCTGCTGTGCAACCAAAACCAACCCTTCTCCAGCATCCCAAGGGTTACCTTAAAGGTGACCAAGCCCAAAAATGGGTGACACATATATACTGTTCAGGATCCATCCCTGGCGTCCTGTACAATATATTTATATATATATTTTATAAAGTTATTTTTTATAAAATTAAAAGCCCAGATAAGTCAGGTATTTTAAATACATTCACACAATTCCTTTTTTTATAAAAGCCTTTTTTATTTGGTATATTTTTACTGTGTCTGTTTATTTGGTGCAGAATTTGTTCAGTCCAGGTACAGGACATTCACAGCTTTCCTTCTTTCTTTCACATTATGGCCCTGTTCTTTTTGGGAGTGTCTGCTTACTGTCTCTTCTGACAAAGTCTCTGCCTCTTATGTCAGCTCTATATCTAGCCTTTTGCGTACCATTCAGAACAAGAACAAAGGAGGATACAGATAGATACATATAGAATACATGGTCTTTTGGTGACATGGTCATTTACCACACACTAGGGATGGACGAAAAATTTGCAATGCGAATTTTGAATTAGAAATTTCAACTTTTTCTACAAAATTTTGCATAGTAATTTTCCTAGGGCCATTTCAACTTTTCGTCTGAAAAGTCACAAATCGACCCGAACTTTCCACTTAAAAATTACTTATAGAGTTGAATGCAAATATCGTCAATCATTTGAAATATTCGCATTCGCAAAATTTGCATGCGAATGTCTATGCTGCTAGTTAATTTGTGAGCTGATTGCAAAGTCCCTGAACATGGTATCATCACATTGCTGGAGATAAAGAGAAGGGTTGTGGTACCAATTGGAAAAAAAGTTTTGCTTTAGTATGTGTAGTTTGTGAATAAATTAAGTTTCAAATTCCAAATGTTTACTTTTGAAATTTTGACTTTGAACTTTTTTTAGACAATTTGGCGATATCATCAAATGATTTTATTTCCTTAAAACATTTCATGTTTACCTTGGTAACTCAAAATCAGCCCCCCTTCCCCTTCATAACAAATGAGGTATAAAGTTATAAAACCGAAAAATTATTGACACAAGGTTTTTAACCATGGTCAGGGGGCTGCCAAGCTCTGCGATCAAAAATGCGCTGAGCCGAGTTTTTAAGTCGCGGGTCACACCACGGCCGTTCCTGAATGCCCTACGATCGCGGCTTGAGGAAGAGCTCATTCAATAACATCGCTCTCTGGGGACATAGCCTTAGGCGGACAGTTCGGCCGCGAACAAGCATGTTCGCCCATCCTCTCACTGGCGGACAGTACGGGTGTTCGACCCGCCCCGTTCGCCGGCGAGAAGATCTATATTCTTCCTCCGGCAGGATCAGAACCTGCGACATCGTGCCGGAGGAAGAATCTTTTCACTACAAGACCGGGCATGAAGCCGGTCTTGTAGTGAAAATACCGGCTCGGAACAGGAAGTGACGTCAGTGACGTCACATCCGGCTCCATTAACCAGGAACTATGCGTTCCAGGATGCGTTCCAGAGACCGGATGTGACGTCAGTGACGTCACATCCGGTTTTTCCGATTCAAATTCCCCGCCTAGAGGTTCAAATTTTGTTTGGTTGATCGTTCAGGGTGGGCAGAACTTGATTGATCGCCGATCACCCATTTGAAATGTGCATGGTGATTGATTGGTCAAAAAGCAAGTGAAAAATCAAGCAAAGTTGAAATTTTGCAATTGAATCGACATTTGAAATGGAAAAATGAAATTCGAATCAAATTTTCTTAATTTCTACCACACACAAGAATATTAGCTGCTAACCTATAGTTGCCTTAAAACTGACCATGTGAACTGAAACTAAAAGTAAAGCTCCCCCCCATACACCTATAGATCACTCCATAGAATTTCCTTTACCTCTACCAACAACTATGTAGTGCCGGGTCCTCCCTGATAGAATACATAATGATTGGAAGGTTTAGAAAGGTCCTCATATTACATGGTTTTGGTAAAAGAAAAGTTGATCGTACAAAAATTGCATGGTAAGATTGTAAGGTGTATGGGGGGCTTAACCCTGTTCCACATAAAGAAATGCACAACTGATGTATGAAGACAAAGCTTCTGCACTTACATGTAGATAACACCATGCTTATATGTAAAGTCTGACTCTACAAATAGGCCCATTGTTGGGTGAAATGAGTCAGGAAGGAGGAGCAGCCTTAGGAGATCACTTTTTGTTTGTTTGTCCACTAAATGTTTGATTTTGAAAAATGGAACTTTTTAATTTTATCTACATGTATCCACATCTACTGAGCATGGGAGCTTTGTCTTCATATACAAGGGCATTGAAGCAAGAAAGTGGAAGCGCACTGGACAAAGTGCTCGTAACACTAGAGGGTACTGGAGGTGGTGAGGAACTGTGTGTACAGAATATATTGTTCAGGTTTCCAACTCAATTTCAAAGAAGAATCTTAGCAGATTTTCATAGCTGAGGTTTGGTTTTGGGGAATCTTAAACATATCTGGAATAAATAGAGGTTTTTTCATGGGCCTTTTGATTGCTGCAAACCAAAGAAGTTTTCCTCCTAATATTACTAATATTCTCTTAATGCTCCTAAGCCAAAACACAACATATTTGATTTTTTGAAGTGTACTAGTTTTTTCAAGGGAGATTTTAGTTTCATGTGAAGTCTTTATATTTTAAGATTATGAATCATGAACAAATCAGTCAACCTGCCCTCAAGAGGGTTGTATGGAAAGAAATTAGCAGATAAAAAGTGTCTCTTTAAATTTTAGTAAATGACATGCTGTAAAGATTCACGGATGGTGGATAGGTAACTTCCCTAAAAGACCTCAGTAGAGGACAAGTATTTCAGGAAAATTCAGATTATATTTTAAGTTAAAATATGGAGCTTTCGGTGCTTGGTCAGTTTAGGATTGTGAAAACTAAATGGCATGATTTTCCTAATTGTTTGTATCTTATTTGAAATCCTATTGGTTACCAAATGTTACTTTAATCTACAATCCAAATTACTTGGCTTGTGAAATCAGTTTATACTGTTCTCTAAGTTGTTAGATATTTTAGAAAGGCACAGATGTCTTCTTTTTTCTTTGCCTTAAACTACAGATAATGACATGAGATGAAGTAATGCAAAGTAATATAATACATTAATGCAACTGACCTGTTGATAACATCAAGCACTAGGGGGTAAGCTGTTTATTGCAGCTTATGATTTGTAACCATTGTATGCCCTACTCGCCTTAAGCATTGAAGAAACAGTACTTGATGTACTAACTGATGTCCTGAATTTCCTTTCTTACTTAATTTCTGGGCATTTTTAACATGTAGCTTGGGCCAAATCCTTTGCAAAACTCTTTTCTCAGCATGTTCATCAACCTTTCAGCATTGCAGATCAGCCAAAGACAAAATAATAATAATAAACCATAGGAATGTGGATCGGACCCTTATAAGGAAGTAATGTGAGCGGTGAGGTCAATACTTTTACATTAGTCTTACTTTTTGTTTATTGGAGCACATTTGTAAGGTTTGATATTTTAGATTTCCCACTTTCAATATTGCTAGTTTTGTAATATTGATTTAGTTTATATTACAGTACAAGTACAGTACAGTACAGTACACATGATTTAAAGATTGCGCAAGAAAAAATGGAGGCATAATACATGAAAACGAAAATACATCAATGCAAGAAACAAAATGAAATTAAATGCAGCTCTTACTGAAGCAAAAGGATAGATCAATAACACGTCTAACTACTGTATTTTTCAGGCTATAAGACGCATATGACCATAAGACGCACCCAATTTTTAGAGCAGGAAAATCTGAAAAAAAATATTTGAAGTGTTCATATCCCTTTGAAGGGAAAAAATCCCCTGCAGTACCGAATTTCAGCCTCAAGGACACTTCACGGCACATCATCATCTTCCTCACACATGGAGAAGAGGGGGGCGCAGGGGAAGCTGCTTGCATGTCTTCCCTCTTGGCTGTGTGGAAGCTGCACTGTGAGTGCAGCTCACACACAGGCAGACATAGATGGGAGAGATGCCGGCTGGCATCTTCCATCTATATCTCTCTGCTATATTGCTTATATTAACAGGGCTCTGCTGATTTAAACAATACAGTAAAGCTGGAATATCTGGCCACGGCGGTTCTCCCATCTGACAGCTCCTCCACCTCCCCGGCTCATCTTTTTGCTGGGAGGGAAAGGATGCTGGAGGGGAGCCAAGACTCGAGTGGTTGTGCATTCGGACCATCAAACACAGGCACTTTTCCCCCTAATTTTTGGGGTTGAAAAGTACTTCTGCGGTATATAACATTAAATTCTCTCAAGAACTGCTAGTTTGTGCTTAAAAACACTTTCCACCAAGCAGTGCCCACAATCACTGTGCATGTGCGATGTCCTCATTGAATTTCTGTGGTTATGTGGGAATTTCTGAGTGACTGTGGGAACCGCAGGGAAGATCTCAACCTGCCTGTTGTCTTTGAAGTTTCATTAAGTCATCTGACTTCATGGGACACAGATCGTCACTGGAGCTCAATGGAAGATATCCCCTTTGTGAGACACCTGACCCTTCGAGGGAAGTGATGGACTTGGATAGGCACTTTTCAGGTAAGTATATGCAATGGTGGAAATTCTAATACACTTTTTTTTATTTCTTGTCTTATTACTAGGAAAATTTAAATCCCTTGAGACCTCTGTACTCATTCAATAGGGTGAGGAGCGGGATCTGGAGGTTCTCTTGTTAAAGGTGAATCCCAGTACTCAATGGGCCTCCCACCCATGCTCTCACAATGCCTGGCCCATGTTGTGGGGAAGAGACCCCCTTAACAAAGAGTCTCACCTTTGTTGAGTTATTACATGGCACCTGGTGGGGCGGGTGGCCCTACTCTACTGTTCTTCCAGGCTTGCCAAGAGGGGTCTGATTTGCTCTAGGGGGACACCACGCTGTTTGGAATACTCCTTTTTCAGAGCATTCCAGACCATTTGCAAAATTTCTGATTTCTGAAAAATAAAGAAAAAAACACCATAAAAAAAAAAAATTATTTTAAGTTTAACCATTGATCCCCCTGTGGCATGACACTGTTCAGGTATTTGCTCACTTTTGACACTTTACCACTTAATGGTATTGTGGCTACAAATGTGACCTGAAGGTTTGAGAGTTTTGCCTATCATTAAAGTGAATGGGGTTCAAGCAAGCATGTGAACCGTGGGTATTTGTGGAAGTGTTTTGCGAGAGGCGATGTTCGTCCATCATTACACATGACATTATATGAGGCAATGACAACAAATATTTTCTTTAAATGGTTGTTTTGTTGGTAGTTCTAATGTCTTACAATTTGAGAGAGCATTTACAATATAGTATTGTATCACATCGCTGGCTATTTAACCTCCCTAGCATTATGCCCAAAGCCAGTATGGGCGTGGTTTGATCGTGAATCAAACTGCGCTCGTGCCAGGATTGGGCGCCACCTGCCAGCTCTCCATGTGCCTACAGCATTTCTGCAGAGCTGCAGGCCCACAGAGCCTTTCGGGCACATGTCTTCGGCATCATCGGTGATGCCAAAGGCGGGAGGGCGGCACCATAGACCTCGATGTTAATGGAGGGGCGCCCCTTTTCTCCCCACACCGCTGGCGTCTAATTAACACCGGCAGTGTGTAAAGCTTGGGGGGGGGGGGGGCAATCACATACACTATACACTGTACTCCGCTGAACAAAACAGCTTTTCGTGCCATAAAAAATGGCACGAAAAGCCCATAACGCTAGGGAGGTTAAATCGAAAGCCATTAAGATACATTAAGATACAATTTGTGGGATATCTCTTTGTATGTGGGTCATGTTTATTTTAGAATTTGCAAGTATTATATATAATAAATACAACGATTATTTAGTGAATTTATTCCAAATGGCTGCTTTTGGATGTATGCTACATTAGGAGGAATATTTAGTAAGATTTGTAAAGTCGCAATCTACAGGTTTTGATATGCCAAAAAGTTGGAAAATACAGCATTTGGATACTAGTCTCAGAATATTAATTCTGTTTTTGTCATTAATGGTCTAAGCTGCTACATTGGGCATTCTGTTTGCTTAGTGGGTCATGCCACAAATATCTCCTACTGGACCCTTCTTTCCACATGTATTATGATCACATCAGTAGTCATATCTTGGTAGCAAAATAGATTTTTTTAACATGCAGGTAAAACCCCAAAGAACCTGAATTTGTTAAAGTATCTTTTAATCCATGCATATGCCTTTGTTTAACCTGATAAGGAACTACAATAATTTTTTTTTAAACTTTGTAAAGAATTCTGTGAGATGAGATGGTTAAGGCTTGTTTGCCATATGCTAAAAGCATTTGAATAAGTGTTCAGCTACTTGATACAGCTGTTCCATCCAATAATGCTCTTTTGTGGTTCCCCATAATATTTCCATGATCCAGTCTTTTAATAACATTGCTTGTGGCTCATTCATACTTTTTAAATCTAGTTACAAATCGCAACACACAAGAAAAAAGCAAATTGATTAAAAGTTGCAGCATTTCTTTGTCAGTGGACTACATATACACATTTCCAGAGTGTAAACCGTCAGGAAATGATAGCTAGGAAGAATAGCCAATGAGAATGAGATTTCAATGTATTGCTTCATTAGGGTTTGGGGAATTATCCCAAAGAAGCACCTACTGGGACATTGTGGCCAGACTGTTTTTATAATTCAATCAATATTATCATATTCAATCAACTTACAAAAGATACAATCGTATATATATACAATAAATCAAAATAATAATCAAATACATATACAAATACATAAAAATCCAAAAAATGTCATTGAGTAATAAAAGAACCCAATTTTTACAGTATATACAGCATGATTTATCCTCAAGTGGTGGTCTTTAGAGTCCTACGTGTTTCACCCCTAACATGAGGCTTCCTCAGGGACAGACCAATAGGATGATCTGGATTTCACCACTTAGAAGGGAAAGTTTTCACAGCGCTTCACTTTTTACTGATTTTGTTATGTTTCAGCCTTATTTCTAAATGGGTTACATATTTATTTTCCTCAGAATTCTACACACAACACCCCATAAGTCTTTGCTCAATACTTTGTCACCTCAAGTCTTTTTAAATATGATGCCAGAAGCTTGGCACACATATGCTTGGCCAATAAGGTTTAATGGGAAGTGTTGATGCACAGACATTTTAGGATCTCTCAATTGGATTCAAGTCTAGGCTCTTGCTTGGCCACAGATGGGCCAAGGACATTAGAAGAGTTGTCCTGAAATCACTTCTTTGATATTTTGTGCTTGGGATTTTTGTCCTGTTGAAAGATAATCTGCCACCCCAGTCTTAGTTTGAGAGCACTCTGGAGCAGGTTTTAATCCACAATATCTCTTTATATTGCTGCAGTCATCTTTCCCTTTATCCTAACTAGTCTCCCAGTACCTGCCACTGAATACCACTGATGGTATTGGCCTGTTTATAAGAGGTACCTGGTGATGCCTGGGATTCAAATCATTCAAACTGTCCAAATCATGTCAACTCAACTGAATTTACCACAAGAGTATGCCAATTAGGCTGCAGAAACCTCTGATGATCAGGGGAAACAGGTTTTGCCCAATATTAATTTTGAGCTTCATGGCAAAAGCTGTAAATATTTATACATGTGCTTTCTCAATTTTTTTATTTTGAAGAAATTTGCCAAAACCTCAAGTAAACTTTTCTCACTTTATGAAGGTGTTGTGTGTAGAATTCTGAGGGAAAAAAATAATCTATTTTGGAATAAGACTGTAACATAACAAAATGTGGAATAAGTATTGCTCTATGAATATTTTCTGAATGCACTATAGGCACATGTTTATGTCCATTTGTGTCCGCATCAACTAAGTAACTTTTTACTTATAGAAATAATCTTAACTTAATATTGCATATTACCAACTAAACCTTATTAAACTATTTGTTTATCACTGCAACCTGACATACACAATACACCACCATATGCCATTTCATTTGTTGCTAAAGGAGATGTTTTTCATCATATTCCAAAGCAAATAATTAGTTTGTACATCTTGTTAATGTAGCAGTAAATTATAATTAATTGCGTATTCTGGAATAAGAAAACGAGAGCAACACAGCTGAGGCCTTAAACACATTTTCTGAAAAAAAAATGGTAAACCACAATATAATTGTTTACTTTCTTGCAATATTTGTTTGAAGAGAACTGGTGTGCTTGGTTTTCTGTTTATTTGGAATCATATCAAAGCTCAAAGGAGAGTGCCCTTACTGTGTCTGAACTCAAGATAGTAATCTTGTTACATCAATGTTACATTTACTACAGTAATAAAACCATGATGAGCTCAATCTTCATCTGGTCTGCGTTTTATAATGGGATAACTTGTTCTTTTGTGCGTACTGTAACATAGGAAAAAATGCCATTATGACATCTATAAGTTAAGACATTGCTAACAGGATTGACCTCCAATTAAGTGTGTTGGTAAATAAAGGAACCAGAAATGTGGCCACAGGCCACCCACATTGTTTTTACAGTGCACATTCTCCCTTAAATTGCTTGAAGTAACTTTGGTTTCTGAATTAGTTGTGCAAGTTCTATAAATTTGTTATCCAGAACCACTGGTGTACAGTGCAAATATAGCCTTGTAGTACAGAGACATTAATTCCAAACTAATAAACATTTATTGGAATAAATGGCTCTGTACCATAAGGCTATACTTGCACTGTACACCAGTGGTTCTGGATGTGCATTTGGCTGATGAGGTGTAAAGGAATGATTTGCATGATTTTTCCCTAACTTCTGGGATTTGTGATGGACTGGGAAATACCTTCTGATTCAAGAAGTCTTGGCTGTGCTATACACTGCTTGAGTTGAGGGCTTTTCGATTCTTTTAATACCTTCTCACCATAACCTTCATAGTTGTTCCTCTATGTTGAGAAATCATTAAAATGAAAAGTAAGTAAGCAACTTACTTTGGTTCAGCACATATATCCCCCCCACCACCACCACGCATGAATATACAGGCTCTACAGAAATTCATTATGCAGTAAGGCTCTTACTTATCTATTTTAGCTGATATGAACACACTTTACTCAGAATGAAATTATTAAATCCATCCCTCTTAGCAATTGTGATGTGTTCGTAAACTGAGTCTTCACTTATCTGAGGGTAGGCATTATGGAGATGTGTCCATGGTGCCCACTTGCTGTTTCCCCACTGTTTGGACGCTTTTTAGAGGCTGTTGGCCATACTGCTTCCCAATAATTTAAATCAACAAATTATGCTGTAAAACACATCAGACATACTTTGTTCATGTAACATGATACCTAAGGGGCCGCGATTTTGGACGCCGCAACCGAAAATGTAATTCTTAAAAGCTAAATTCGTCTGTATATGGGCCGGTAAATTGATCTGACATGTCCATCATTTCTTAGAATGATCCCATTAGTTTGGATGGGGATCGACGACCCCATCCAAAGTGGTGGGCGTCACACAAAGGGTTCCCCAACGTTTCTCGACGTGATGGCATCATCACACGTGGTCAAAACGCGGCAGAATTCTAAACGTGTTTCCCCGGCTTTAGTTATCTCTATTTTCAAAAAAGTTTGTTGTTTAAGTGGAAATGAATGAGATACAACATACATTTACTTTGAATATTCTTTAGTTTAATAAAACACTTTATAAAGTTTAAAGTTCATATGTCATTTGTCAATATTAATATTTATGACAATTAGTCAAAATAAATTAGATTACGTCAATCCAGTGATGATTATAATGCATGCATTTATTTTTCGAACCATAAGACACCTTGGCTTCCCGCCAGCTCTCCCGGCACGGAGATTAGCTGGAGAGCTGGAGAAGCATTCAGTTAAGAGAAGCCGGCTGGTGTCTGGCTCTCGCATCTGTACTGTATAATTGCTTATGCCAGCAGAGCTCAGAGCCCTGCTGACATAGGCAATGAAGAGAGGGATAGATGAACTGCCATCTTTCCCTCTCTCCATCCATGGAAACTGCAATCACTCTGCAGCTCCCACGGACACAGTAACAGCAAGATCGGCAGAGGAGAGGAGAGCAGAGACTGAGAGGAAAAGACTCTGCAGCTGTTGCCCACCCCCCCTCCTCCCGATCAGTGTGGAGAATGACCTGAATGACGCTGTGCTTAGAGTGTACTGCTGCTAGTGACACCTACTGGCTGAATTGAATATTGCATTCATTGAATTATGCATGCATTAACTCAATTGATGTGAAAACGTATTAAATCTTTTTTTCTGGTTTTCCTGCCCTAAAAACTGGGCGCAGTTTATAGTCTGAAAAATACGATAACTAGTACTCACTATTAGAACTTTGTTGAAATGTTTTGTATTAGCTGAAAAAAAATTAAATTAAGTATCAGTAAGGCTAGAATGTTTTAATATATTGTAATTATATTAAAATATCTTTTGTAACACAAAAAAATAAAGCATACTTGAGGGGAAAAGAGAAAAAAATAATGCTTTTCAGATGGAAATAAGTAGGTCACGTTACCAACAGAATATTGGAATGGTTAAGGCATAAACTGTTACCTGACTTTGATGGCTTAAATTAACAATTACATCCTGTCAATTATAGGATTACTCTAAATAATCCTACTATAAAATTGTTCCATGCTTTTAGAGCTGTAAAAAATGAGGTTTTTTTTCTTTACTTTCCATGAACAAATGGCAGGCTTTGCAAATTTTCACATGACTGAAGTGGAAATAAATGCATTTAAAAGTGAAAATAGGACCAGAGCTGAGGACAGCAGCTCTAAAGCCTATCCTCAGGCCTTTCCCTTGTGTGAATCTCTGAATAGTGATGTCACGAACACGGAATTTGCTGTTCGCGAACGGCGAACGTGAACCTCCGCAAATGTCCTCGAACCCGGTGAACCCGGCGAACCCCATAGACTTCAATGGGCAGGCGAACATTAAAAAACAAAGGGACCCTTTCTGGCCACAATAGTGTTGGGAAAGTTATTTCAAGGGGACTAACACCTGGACAATGACATGACAGAGGGGGATCCATGGCAAAACTCCCAATAAAAATGTTTTCGTGCAATAAATCCGCACGAAGGATTTCTACAATGATAGTCAATGGTATTTGAACATAAGAG
>CM070032.1:158653425-158686210 GCA_036250615.1 Ptychadena robeensis
AAGAGGGGAGCTGGAGAGCACTAACAAATGTTGGTAAATGCCGTGTGTGAATTCAACCGGAAACAACCTGTGAAGATCTGCTTTCCACGTTGCACAATGCAGCTAAAAGGTTGATTTAATTTTGTTCGCCGCGGATAGTTCTCCGGCGAACAGTTCTCCGGCGAACAGTTCGCGACATCACTATCCCTGAAGTTAAAGTTCACATTGGTTCACCAAGCCATTTTTGCCAAAAAATATCACATGAAATTTGGCCTTAGATATGAAGCTTTGGTCCTTTGCCTAGTCTATAACACAGTCTCTAATGCACATCTGTCATGTAAAAATAATAACCTTTTTTTTCTTGTGTGGTCTATGTCTTATTAGAGAGGGTTTGGGGAGTGTGAAGACCATGCCTCTGTTACCTGGTCTTCTAGAGATAAGAGATGGTCTACTTTTCTTAAAAAATTCAATCATTTCAAGTCAATTACAAAGTAGGATCACCAAACTTGCTAGAGATGTAGAGATGGTTTGGGGTATACTCCAAAAAAGTATGGCTTTTTTTACATAAATTTTATTCAAAGTCAAGTCAAAATTTCAAAAGTCGGAATTTGACTTTGACTTTAAACTTAATGTATGTAAAAACTACATGTGCTAGAGCAAAAAACCCTTCTCTACATCTCCAGCAATTTTGCTGATGATACCATGTTCAGGGGCTGTGCATTCAATTAGGTAAAACATTAGTTTCTACTAGAGATAAACTACTGCAGCTACACTGTATCATCTCTAAAGGAATTATAGACTCAATAGCCACAGCTTGGCAATCCAATGACCCTATGTGAATCAGATAACACTCAATGAATAAAACCCACCTAAACTCACTTTATGTACATTTTGTCTATCACTGCAAAAAAACCTTATATTCAATAATGTGTTAAAAAAAGACAAAAAATCTTTACCTTTATTGAGATAATCCTGAATGGCCATCGTCGTCACTCCTCTTATTTAAAAACTGCTATGGTTGTGGCCCAAAGACATTGGGCAAGCAGTCATGTTTTCACGTCTGTATACAAGTCTTTAAAGCTAATTTATTCCCATTAAAAGCAACATACCTGGTGGCCTCCAGTGGCCATACACGTTACTGAAGTTCATTTACCCCCCCCCCCCCCCCCCCCCCCCCGGAAGACTGGAATGGGTTTAACAATGGCTGCTACAGATGAAAGCCAAGCCAGCAATTATATATTTTTTTGTTAACTTTGAACCAGTGTGACAGCCCAGAGGTAAGTGAAGATTTAATAATGATTTTGGGTAGGGTTTTGACTTTAGGTGCTCTTAGGTGTTCCTGAATTCACCACCCAATGTTTTTATACTCTTTTGCAATTCTAACCTGGCAAATTTTGGCAATATATGAATGCACTTCTAAAACATTCCAAATTTCATCTGGTCTCATCTTTTAAAAAGAGCAGAACAGTGAAGACTAGAACAGGTCCAAGGGAATAGGGCACTGGCTGGTCCATTTACAACCTCACAGGCAAATGCCCAGGCTAATCCTAACCCACATAATTAAACAACACTTTTAGGGTTAGTTTCCACATATGTCGGGACCCTCTCAACGTAGCAGATATACATTGCCTGCTCCGAGGATGGTCTGTTGACACATCCGCCGGTGCAGAGACTTAACGCATTCGACTACGTTCAGCCTTGCAACAGCGGAGCAGCTCGGCGCCGTGAAGACAGATCCTCCGCCGAGCAGGAAAGTGTATCTGCTACGTCGGGGTCCCTGCTAAGCGTATACTCTTAGCGGAGAGGGTCCAGACGTATGTGGAAACAAGCCCTAAGACAGACAAACATCTCTCACTCAGGATTAGTTCCTTCAATTAACATACCTCCATTGCAGCATGAGAGAACAATCAACTTCTGAGCTAAAATATCCAGGATTTATTTAAATCTGGATTTGGTCGGGAAAGACACATACAAACTTGATGGGAGGATTGGCAGGTATGAGTAGAGGATGTATATTTGTTTGTAATATATATAGGTGAATTTTTATTAAAAATTTTGACTTGCTGACTTTGTAAAATAAATTGCAAAGCCACCAAACAAGGTCTCATTACCCAAAGTGCTTGAGATATAGGGAAGGGCTATGGTTGTGGAAACACTACTAGTGTTTGAAGTAAAAAAAAGTTAACTTTAACAGGATGGGGCTTTTTGTACCATTTTACCTTGACTTACGACTTACTTTAAACTTAATTTATGCAAAAAGTACATGTGCTAGAACAATATATTTAGGTTATAATACCACAAGCCTTTTCTACATTTTTCGTTATGATACCATGCCCTGGGATTTTGAAATCAACAATTAAAACAAGCAAGTTGAAATTTCTCATCAAAGCTCTGTTTTGTGTCTTCATGTACCCTTTTCTATCCAGACCATAGCCACAAGATATGTTTATACTGTATTTTTCGCCATATAAGACGCACCGGCATATAAGACGCATCCAGTTTTTAGGGCAGGAAAACCAGAAAAAAAAGATTTAATACGTTTTCACATCAATTGGGTTAATGCAATATATTCAGTGAATGCAATATCCAATTTAGCCAGCAGGTGTCACTAGCAGCAGTAAACTCTCAGCTACACGACGTCATCTCTACACTGTACACAGGAGGAGGGGGTGCCGGGCTGTCACATCTCTTCTCACTGTGCCGTGTCCGTGGGGAGTGAATGCTGTTCCCACGGACAGAAGAGAAAAGGTAGATGCAAGTTCATCTATACTTTTCTCTTCATTTCCTAAAAGTGTAGATGAACTTGCATCTACCTTTTAGGAATTTAGACAGTTCAGATGTGAGAGTCGGCTTCTCCAGCTGGCGGGCAGCCAAGGTGCGACCACTGGCAGTCGAGTGGCCGCCGGGGTCGCGCATTTGACGTATAAGACGCAGGCACTTTTTGCCCCCCAATTTTGGGGGTGAAAAAAAGCATCTTATATGCCGAAAAATACAGTATGATGGTAGACTGGAGGTCAGCATTTCGTTTTGGAAAGGTATCAATATGACAGCACTTATAAGCTTTTCTGTTGGCTAAAAAGATAATTCAATCCATGAGGTTAATAACAAAAAATTATAAAGTGAATTGTTATAAAAGCTTCTAAAAAATCTAAAGAAATAAATTGAAACAAGTGAAACTTTTCTGGCACTTTCCTTTAGCAAACTAAAAGAGACAGATCTACTTTGGCTCATGTGGAAGTATTCCAGTGTCTTTGCCTAGTAACTAGCACTAATTAGTGAAAAATATACCATGCACTCTATGTTATTTCGTTTTATGATTTGAAAAACGAAAAAAGGAAATTCAATCAGGTTCAGTGCGGAAGATCCCATCAATGTTGGGGAAGTTTGCCATATCTGCAAAGAATGATAATGTATTTCTTTTAATGCAAACAGGAGTCTACTTCTTTATTAAAAAGAATTTAGAATTTTTAAATATGATATTAATTAGACTGTGGATCGTACACATATCCGAGGCAAATAAACACCGCCAACATAAACAACATTTGTTTCTGGGCAATTATAATATTATGAAAAAGAATTTAAAATGGTACAAGAAGCCCCATCCTGTTAAAAAAGTAAACTTTGACATTTCTATACACATATGCAGTATATTACTTTTCCCTAGAGTAGAGTGTTTAAAGGACATTTACAATATAATTAGTTATAGTTTATGTAAAGTTTGAGTATAGTTTATGCTAGCTACATCATATTTACCAGCAGCAGTCAAAATCCTTAGCACAATATAGAAATGAAAGTGGACAGTGAGGCTGACACTGGCAAAGCCACATACTGTGTTTAACTACTAAATTTAACTTATGCTAACAAAGGTTCCTCTGTGAACTATAATTGTTCTGTGACATACGACGAAATACAATGGTGAATTGTACCAGTATTTTTATAGAAGTAATTGTAAGGGCATTGGTTACTTTTTAAGCGCCTCTAGATCCATGAGTCACAAGGAAGAAGTATGATAATTTTTGCTGAACAGCTTGTAACAATCAACCTAAACAGAGCTAAAGCAATGAAAACTTTGTACAGTAATATCAGTGTAGCCTCACATAGAGAACTAGATAATACGGAACCAGAGCAGAGATAAACCTCAGTATCAGAAATATCTGAATGTGGTCTGTGATGGTACTCAACAAAAATGGCACTACATTATATATATTAATACAAAATAAATTCTAGAAAAATCATCATAAACACAATTTTAATCTATGGGGATATTATCATGCCCCACTCAATTTTGCTTTGTTTGCATGATCTCCAAAGGTTTTAAAGAGAAAAACAGTTCTGACTTTATTATTATCTCATATTTGCATAGCACCGACATATTTCTCAGAGCTTTACAGAGTATATATAGTCATATAACTAACTGTCTCTCAGGGGAGCTCTTAAGGCCCCCATACACGGGTCGGATTCCGGCCGGATTCCGGGCCGATCGATTCCGGGCGCGTGCACGCGAAACGATCGTGCCGGAATCGTGTGCAGCCCACCTTGTCCGATCGATCAGGTCCGATCGTTCAGGGGCTCAGAATCGGATCCGACGGAGAACCAACATGTTGGTCTTTCTCATCCGATTCTGCCCGGATCAGGGGGAGTTGCCATTTGTGAGGTGGAATCGGAGGTGGAATCGCACACGGAATCGTGCCGGAATCCGCTCGGACAAGGTGGTATGCTGCGATGGATACTCTTAGCAGAATCGCCGGAATCGATCGAATGATGAATCGATTGGACATGGAATCCGACACGTGTATGGCTAGCTTTAATCTCCCACAGTCAGATCAGTCTTTGGAGAGAAGACCTGCACTGAGTTCTCCGGAGATCCGCCTCCCTCAGGCCAGGTCAGCCTGTCTGGCCTGGGGAAATGCCTCGGTACTGGGCAGATGGAAACTCCTCTGACTCTGATGATCAGCCTCATTGCCCCATTTTGTTGGTAAAGTTTGTACCACATTAAGAATGAAGAGAGGATGCTGCCAAGGATGAGGATGGTACCAAAAGGAAATCGGGGAAAAGTGAACTACAAGCCCTGGAAACGCAAGTGAGAGACAAGAAAAGTTTACTAAAAGAACTGAAGAATAAAAATGGCCCTTTCACTGAGTAGTTCCTGGAGGAGACAGCCCAGCAGCAACATGGAGCCTCAGATGTTCAAGATGGAGGACCCCTCAGCTGTGTTCAGGATGTGGAAATCCTTCTTCTGTGTCCTACTCCTCCTGTATGTTGTCTGCCGTTTTCTGAGGATGATGTGGCTGCTATTGTGAAGAGCGAGGAGACCTGCATGGAAGATAACAGAGAGAGAAGAGAAGAGATCTGCCTAGCCCAGTCCCAGGGATTGCTGGGTCTGCTTGTCCCACGGTAGCCAGTGTAGCTGGAGTATCATCCCACCCTGCTAATATGGAAAGTAATAAGGGCATTAATGGTGTAAGAACTGCTGTATCTACTGCACAGGATGGCTCTGCTGGAACTTGTAGTGCTACTATCCTTGTTGTTTCTAGAAATATAAAGGACTCAGACTCTATTGACATGTTCACAGCAGTATCTGAGTCTGCTGACAATGTACTCCAGACTTGTTCAATAACCATAGAGGGGAACTCTGAATCTAGGGGTGACTCCAAGGTTGAGGAAAAAGTATCTGGCTGTGTACCCCTGGTTGACATATCACATGCTTCTGTTATTGCTAAGCCAGAATAAGACCCTCTGCCATGACCAGAAGTCAGAGCACTGAGGGGTCTTCTATCCATACAGGGTTTAAGAGGAGGAACCTTGTCCAGATTGAATGGGTGAAGGGAGGAGCTTTGAATGGGTGAAGGAGCATTAGGAGCTATGTGGCCAGGCTGATATTGAATATGGTTTCAAACCTGTAGACATTTACACCCTGATAAGTCCAGTGGGTCTTGGGGAATATGATGTGTATTTTGTGAAGGCTGAATGATTAGATCTGTTCTGAGAAGTTATCATTCCACATTTAGGGGTTCAGAGGAGTGGGAGGGCCTACTTGGACTCCCAAGTTATAAAGGATTAGTCAAGACCAGACAATGAGGAGGAAATGTTCAGGGTGGCACAGGGTTGTCTGAGAGTGTTGAAATGGGTGTTATTCCTGTTGTCCCCTATTCAATTTATTTCCCCTCTGTATCATCTGTTTTTAGTTATGGCGTGTCTAGGGATACTGTGAGGGGGCTGAAAGGGGGGGAAGTCTGGGGTTATCAAACCACCAGTCCTCTTAGCCCACAGGTGAAATAGGTTGAGCAAGAAGGAGGGATGTGGTAAGGTTGAGAAGGAGATGGCCAGTGGTGGTAAGAAAATGAAATAGATGGCTGGTGGTGGAACATTGCAGCAGAAATTTAGTAAAGAAGACCTGGAGTGGTGTAAAGTCAGAGGAAGTAAGGGCAAGGAAAGACCCCCTGGGCCAGACCCCTCTGCTGGTACGGGGGTTCTTTTTGGCAATGCATTTAAGGTTCTTTCCCAATGAAGAGTTCACATCTGGGTCCGAGTCCATGGAGCACTCGTAGAGTAGATCTCTGAAGGGATCCTCTGGGAGATTGCACAAGGTGAAGGTCAAAAAGCAGCAGGTCTGATGTCAGTGTGAAGATTTAGCAAAGTGGGGGAGGAAAGGATGACAAATCTTCTAATGAGTCCGATACTTTACTCATTGTTTGATTAGTGCTATGTTAGTTTGTGGATATGGCCAATGGAGAGAGACAATATGCTCAGTGTGAAACTGTGTATGTGAACTTTTCACAATCTAATATGTCTACCATATTCATATTTATGTAATCAACATAGGATATTCTTTGGGAGAAATCAAATAACCTAGCAGCATGTCTTCAGAGTTTGCAAACTCCTTTTAGATAGTGCCCAGACTGAGATTCTGGCCAGAGTGCTAGCCCCCTGAGCTACAGTGCCACTTGCATAGTGAGAAGTGATGGCCGAACTTTGGCCAGGTCCGTCCGCAACCGGGCAGATCAGACTTTTAAAGAAAAGTCCGACGTCCGCCTGTTCGCGGGCAGATTAAAATTCCCCGCCTCTCCTGGTTCCGATTGCTGGATATGATGTCACTGAAGTCCCTTTCAGTTTTCGGAGCTGGCTTTTCACTAGAAGACCGGCTTCTCTACCTGCTCTTCTACTGAAAAGATTCTTCCTCCGGTGGGATCTTACTGCTCCTGATCCTGCAATATTTTTTTATTAATAATAACCGTTATTGTAGAGTTCTTACAAAGCAATAATGCATAATACAGTAGTGCAATAGAACAGTGCATACATCTTCAATAGATAAGTGAAGCAAATATGCTGCAAGACACAAACATTATGAATGTTTGAAAACAAAAAGAGAAGAGAAAAACACCAACTATTTCAACATCATTCACTATGTTTTAGTCAGATTTAACACAGTGTATTGGTCTACATCCTTAAAACCCCCAAGAGGGGTAACCAATAATGCTCAGGTAATTGATGAAGCAGGAACAATAAGCCCCATAGCATAGCCCCATACCTGAACAGGAATCCACTTTAGACATCCAGACCCCAGATACGATCAAATTTTCCTTCTCTACCCCTGTTTTTGTAAATACACTTAAAGCGGACATACCACTTGTTAGCTCTCTCTACAGTATCAGCTTCAGCTCAGCTGATACTGCAGAGATCGACTTAAAAAACCAAAATTATTTTTGACAGCTGGAGGGGTGACTTTTTAGAGACAGGCAGGACATAACAAGCTGCAGGGGTCACTGGGAATTTTCTCCCACAAGCCCTGTGTTTGAGTCTCACAGATGTGACGTGTCTCATGTCTGTGAGACTTTGTGAAGAGAGGAGAAGAGAGGAGAGAGAAGCCTCTCTTCAAATGATCTAGCTGAGTGCCCCCCCCTTCTCCCCCACATCGGAGCTGAGCTCTGTCTGTGAAGAAGTGCGGGGGAGAAGGGGGAGGGTTGTTGTTAGCTGCTGCCAGGAAAACATAGATCAGGAAGTGGCTTCTCTGCCCTTATTCAACATGTTGCCACCATCAGATAAAACATGAAGAAGGTAAGTCATTTTATTTGTTTTTGTGTAGCAGTTTTCCAGGATCTGAACTGCTGACAGGTAAGTAATGTGCTTATTTCATGTATGTGTGTTTTTTTTTGTTTTTGTTTAAAACCGCTTTAGGAATGGAAGGATGTCATTCACAGATTGCTTCTAGTTTGCCAGGGTAGGAGAAGTGGGACTGTACCACAGTCACACTATCAATTTACACTCATGAAACAGTACAGTGGATATCAATTGAGAGTCGGCTCTGACAAGGCCAAACTTCCCATGCAAGCCTAAAACAGAGCATTTAGGGTCAAGCACCACAAGGGACCCAACAGTATCATGGAGAAACGTAATCACCTGGGCTCAGTAGTCTTATAACTCCAGGCAGGCCCAAATTACATGGTAAAAGGTCCCCCGTGCAGCCATACACTTGGGACACGTATCAGAGTATTCAGGTCTAAGTGCTATGTGCACTGGTGTAAGATAACAACTATGCAGGATATACAAAGAAGAAAAGACAAAATTAGGTAATAAACTTAAACCTAATTTGGCTGTAGGGGTGGCTACCCCCTGTGGGACTTTAAATACCCCTCTAATTCCCACAGAGGCTCATTGTTAGAGTGGGTGGCCTATGATGGCACCCCTCATTTGTTATCCATTGATGGCACCCCTTATATTGTTATCCATTCGTGGGCCTCATCAGGAGGGAAAAGAGATGTATATATGGAGAGTAATGGCGGAAATGGGTGGTGACCCGGGTACAGAGACCTACAGCAAAACATACAAAAATAAAGTTAATAAACGCTGAAAAAATGTTTTACAAAACAATGGCATTTATATACCCCATTACACTATATTATCTCATCCATACAGAATCCAATAATAGCCCTGAAAAATATATAAATGAAAACCAACTACTAAGAGACACATAAACATAAACTTACCAGGAACCTGGGGGGGTTGCCAATGCCTGAAACGCATACACTGCGGTCGGGGTGGCCACAGGTCAAGCCACCGGCTGCAAACATCATAGCCACCCTGTGTGCAAACACTTGGGTGTCTTTAAGTCCATCCACCCTTGTGATCATGGGCAACCAATACACAGGAGGGAAAATCCCATTGGATTAAGATGCGTGCTGGTACTGGGGCTAGGAGGTTGTAGGGGGAAAAAGGGGAAACAAAAACAAAGGCCATTAGTGTACCCGCCCTCAGGTCAATAGCAGCTGAAGCGCATTAAAGTGACACTAGTGGCAGGGAAATGACAGCCTGGGGGTGTCAGTCCTTCCAAATCGGGAGGTGTCCCTAAGAGGTGTCATCTTGATTAGTACTTTTAGTGTTAGTACTTTTAGTATTAGTACTCTTTTACCTTTGTACCTGCTTACCCACTCTTTATGTACTATGCAGGATATACAGTTGAGACAGCCTATCTGACAAGTTTGGGGATACAATGAGGGGGTCTTCAGTTTGTCCTGCCATTAATCGTCTGAAATAGAGCCCACATCTCCAGACCAGCTAGGTTCCTCAAGTGAAACATCCTAGACCCTGAATTGTACGGTGGCAGCATGTTGTGGCCATAGATAATGAAAGAACATATTATTAGGCAGATATGACTCCCTTTTAAGAGAATCAAAGGTTTTTAGTCCTTGCTCTGGATATAGGTGAGAGAAGAGAGTAATCCCCTTGGACACCCACAGCCCAGTGTAGGCAATCGTTCTTCCACAAAGGAGTACGACTATGGATGTGGGATCGCCCTAACTGGGAAAAGCACCACCTCCCACCATTTTAGCAACAGCAATACTACCAAGGGTTTGCGGAATTCAGATGTAAGTAATCCCTTCACCCCTCTGAGTCAACAATATTTTTGCATATCGTGTTTTTTTATGGCCTTATATGTATTATATTATGTATTATATTATGGTATTTACACAGCATAGCCCATTAGCAGAATGTACATGAAAGAGTGATTAGTATTGTATAAGAGCTTTGTTCAAGGAGGAACCAACTTTCATATCATGAGTTACAATTTGTGTTTTTTCTATGCAGCCATTTTAAAATTTTACCATTGAAATGTTATGACCAATATGCCATTATTCTTCTTGTTCTTCTAATTCACAGGTCCTGGTTAGTGATGGCCGAACATCGGCCTGGACTGTCCGCGAACGGGCGGGTCGGACTTTTAAAGAAGTCCGCCGTCCGCCTGTTCGTGGACACATTCAAATTCCCCGCCTCTAGGCGGGGAATTTGAATCGGAAAAACCAGATGTGACGTCAGTGACGTCACATCCGGGCCCTGGAACGCATCCTGGAACGCATAGTTCCTGGTTACGAGGGCCAGATGTGACGTCACTGATGTCACTTCCTGTTCCGAGCCGGTATTTTCACTACAAGACCGGCTTCATGCCCGGTCTTGTAGTGAAAAGATTCTTCCTCCGGCACGATGCCGCAGGTTCTGATCCTGCCGGAGGAAGAATACAGTTCTTCTTCTCGCCGGCGAACGGGGCGGGTCGAACACCCGTACTGTCCGCCGGCAAGAGGATTGGCGAACATGCTTGTTCGCGGCCGAACTGTCCGCCTTGCGGACAGTTCGGCCATCACTAGTCCTGGTAGGCACCAGAATGCAACTTGTCATGCTTGTTGTTTGGCATTTTATAATATGCATTAAAGCTGGCACATACAAAATGGTCTGTACTATTTTCCGGAAATATAAACACAGCACAAGACAAATTTAACCAAGAAGAACTAACTGAATAGACAAATTGTAAAGGTTGTATTTTTAGCCAGTTATTTAATTCAGCCTATTTTTGGCTTTAAATTTGTTTTTGGAGTGAAATGTATGTAAGTGATAAATGGAGGTTCTGTGAACAATGTAGTGTAGACAGTTCATCCTTTCACCAAATCCCTAATGGCTCTTTGTCATTCAATTTTTTTTTTACTCAACTTATTTTGTGGTTTTCCATGCCTATTGCACATCCTGGTTTGAAGGTTCTTTAGGGATCATAAAGTCTCATCATATTCCGAGGAACAAATAAAAACAGATGTGAAACGTGTACACAGCAAGAATTGTAGCAAAGAGGAGATAATTTTATAAGATTGGAAGAGGAAATAAAATATGTGAATATCTTTGATTTGCTACAGCTGAATATATACAAAGAAACACTATTGCATGATGTCATTATGTGCCAACATCCCAAGTGCTGAGAGCAAATGAGAAGAATGCAGCTTAGGGTGGTCAATATATTGCAAAATGTAGAGCCTTTTAACAAAAATTGTGCTAAACCAGAAAAGATGAAATATGATAGAGCATGCCACCTATGGAGCACAAAGGTGAAAGCAAGTAATGCAATTTTTATGCCATGCAAAAGTACAAAAGCCTAGATAGTATTTCACAGTCTTTATTTTTCACTTTCTCATATCACAGTTTTCTAGCTAGCTGTAGATCAAAATTATGACTAAGAAAAAAACGTAATTCATAAATGTCATTCCCCTACCCAACTGGACATTTGAGTGTGAAGTCTTTTTTAACTAGATTGGTCCTCTGCCTAGTGTGTTTACTGTCTGTTATGAAGTTATGACTGGAGTGTAGGTCATCAACATGACTTTAACCAGAGAGGTCACTGTTCCTCTATTCTATTCCTCTAAAAAAGATAATTATATTAGCCATCTAACAAATACTCTGGTACAGCATCCATATATGTTTGCTTTCCCAGAAACAAATAAGCAAGTATTAAACATTTAAATATAAAAATTAAATTACTGTGTTAAGAGTTAGGGCTTGTTTCCACTTGGGCGATCTCCCGCAATCGGGGCCACCCCCACAGCTGCAGTCGGCCACGATCTGAAACCTGGCTTATCGCATTTTGGTTTGCGGACCACGGGCGGTTGTGAGTCGCGCGCCAATAACCCCTAATCGCTCCCATCGAGGTGGGTGGATGCGGTTCAAAATCGCGTCTTTAACTGCGCCCAATCTGTCTATGGGTGGAGGACATTATGCCACCCCCCCCTTACTTCCTGCCTGCTGGTCCGTGCCCATGGTTTAAAATGGAGACAAGCGACAAAGAGGCAGTGATGCCCCAATGGGCAGATGTTTCTCCACCTCCCTGGCTAAGCTTATTGACTGGCAGGTAGTGATCGAACAGTTCATCTGGTGGTTGGTTTGCTGGCCGGGCCGAACTTTGATTCCCCGCACAATCAATTATATAATTTCCCACCCAGACCAAGCCCACATCCAATAAAATAAAGAAATTGAGTTAATTTTTATTAAGAAAAATTACATTTAAAAAAATGTGAGGACGCCCCCACAGCATACTAGACCACCCTTTAGCATAGGGTCTGGTATGCTCTAGAAAAGGGTGACTATGAACAGCCTGGTGTCCCCCTGAGCATACCAGACCCCCTTGCTGGCATAGGGTCTTGTATGCTCTGGGGGGGGGGACCCTAATGTCGATGATGTTGCCGATGAGAAAGAGAGAAAGACTAGGGTAAATCAAAAACAGTGTTATGGCATTTAATACACTTTAAGTTGACCAAATGTATTACTTACTACTGGTCTCTCTTCACTTGACATGCAAGCAAAAAAACAAACTGAAAACATTTCGTGTTTGGTTCACATGGTATAGCATTACTCTAAAATATATATATGGTATATGGATTCCATGGAAGTGTTGCTCTGCTTTGATACAGGGGTCCATGTAGCTGTTTAAAATGCACTTTCACACTTGACATTTGTGTTTATGTGATATTTTTTGTGTGCATGTGATGTGCAACTGACAGAAAGATGTTGTACATTTTATACCTTGCTCCTCCTGCTTTTTACAGACCATATGCTTTTATTTTCTTCAGGTTTCATAACCAACAAATCAAAATGTTTTTTCCTAGTTAAAGAAGTGATTTATACAAAAGTAATGTATCAACGGGGAATATGGGGTTATATTTTGCTATTTCCAGCTAATAAAACAATGTCACAACTTTTACATTTGTGGATGCTGTATAACTAAAGGAAGCTTCAACATAATTAAAAGTCCATTACATACCATGGCACCACTGATTATAGTCTCACAATCTGATCTGATCTGTTATACAAAGTTTTAAAGAAAATGTTCTAAACTATAAAAGTAATTTTCCAGCATTTACAAGACTTGAAAAAGAAGTAAAAATACTAAAAGTGCTAAAAATAGTTTTGCACAAATTGTTCTAAAATAATTGTAGACAACTTTTATTTGGATGAACCCTGTCCAAATAAATATAATAAAACAATGAAACCCATGAAAACAGAGTTTTAGTTTCCTATTGAATATGAAAAAAACATTAATATATTTTCCTACACATACTTCTTGGGTTTTTATTGTTGTCGTGTTACTAAGAAACACAAAAAAAATATGTGTACGAATCTTGTCAGACATGCCGAGATTTCAGATTTAGATTGTATTAGATAGCTTTGGGTTGTCCACATTAGTTGGCATTATAACACTGCCTGCAGGTAATATACATCTGCTGCTGATATATTTATATTGTTGTGCTCAGGTAAGATGTTCTCACTAAAATCACATTGTTATTGTGCTACCTAGACTACACATCTACTGGCATTATGCAAATAAGGTAGAGGTATTCTGTGTGTATGGTTTAGATATTAGGAATTTTATAAGGATACATTTACTCTGAACTAAGATGAAAACATTTTGCATTATTTCGAGTAATATATTAGTTATTATTGCTGTAATACTGGATATTTCCCCAATACAATATAGGATATTGATTTTGATATATATAGATATTAGGGCAATAACCGTCATGTCGACTTGTAAGTTTTAGATGCATAGTTAACCCCTTTTGGAGAGTAGTCAACTAGCCACCTCTATGTTTGTGAACAGTCTGCATACACACACAGATAAGCACTGGCTTCTCTAATGGCGCACCTCTGATTGGTAGCACTGGTGTGGAGAGGAAGGAAGGGGAGGCAAAAAATTTTACTCTCCTTCCCTTCCCTCTGCTAATTCTGCCAATCAGTGGCAGAGACTGCATGCAGCTGGCCACCATGTATACAGAGGGAAAAGCACAGAGCCTTCTCTCTCTGCGTGCTCACCGATCAGTGTGCTTGCATTCTCTGCCTTTGATTGGCGGTATTGGTGTGGAGGGGAGCCATTTTTTTCCTCCCCCTCCACAGCAATTCTGCTAATCAGAGGCAGTGCTGCACACAGAGGAGTGTGCACTGAAAAAAGCAGTGCATGCGCAGCACACATAGAGAGTGAAGGTTTATGGTTGTGCTTCTCTGTCTGTGTGCATGCCCACCAAGATTTTGTAAAGTGGAGCCACTGTTACATGACATCATCACGACTAGCCTACTTGACTGAGACTTTAGTGACTGTTGTCTCAACTTTACAAAATCATGAGTGGTTAATGCCCTGATGAGCGGAACTCAAAGATCTGAAACATTTTCTACATACACAAAAGACCCAATACACTCAAATCCTGTTCACAAATCTGTGTTAGTGAGCACTTCTCCTTTGCCGAGATAATCCATCCCGCCTCACAGGTGTGGCATATCAAGGTGCTGAACAGACAGCATGAATATTGAGCAGGTGTGCCTTAGACTGCCCACAATAAAAGGCCACTCAGAAATGTGCAGTTTGATCACACAGCACAATGCCACAAACTTTGAGGGACTTTGTTGACATGTCTACCGTGAAATGAATGTTCATTTCTCTACCATAAACCATCTCCAAATGCTTTAGAGAATTTGGCAGTATATCCAACCAGTCTTACAACTGCAGACCATGTGTAACCACACCAGCCCAGGGCCTCCACATGCAGTATGTTCACCCTTATAATCGTCTGAGACCAACTACTCTGACTGCAGCAGCAACAATTGGTTTTCTGAACCAAATAATTTCTTCTCAAACTGTCAGAACCCATCTCATGGAAGCTTATCTGCATGCTCATCATCCTTATCAGAGTCTGGACCTGACTTCAGTTCACTGTAACAGAGTGGGTGGCGTCTGGAATGCTGAAGAGGCGTTCTGTTCAGGGCAGTTGGTGGACAGCATGTGTGGGTGAGCAGTTTGCTGATGTAAACGTTGGGGATCGAGTAGCCCATGGTGGTGGTGGGGTTATGGTATGGGCAGGTGTATGTTATGGACAATGAACACAGGCATTTGATGGCATTGTGAATGCACAGAAATACTGTTATGAGATTCTGAGGCCCATTGTTGTGCCATTCATCCACAACCATCAACTTATGTTGCACCATGATAATGCACTGCCCCATATTGCAAGGATCTGTACACAATTCCTGAAAGCTGAAACCGTCCCAGTTTTTGCATGGCCAGCATACTCTACCAGACATGTCACCCATTGAGCACGTAATTTGTGAACAATATTTCAGAGAAATTGGTCTTTTGTGTGTGTAGAAAATGTTTCAGATCTTTGAGTTCAGCTCATACAAAATGGGAGCAAAACAAAAAGTGTTTATATTTTTGCTCAGTGTATATATACTGTTACTGTTTAAATCATATATGTTTTCCATTTAGCTACAAAGTAAGTCAGGTTTCTTTGTTACTTTCTTACAAAACTTTTTAATAATGTTCCATTTTTATTTGCACCCGTATCGACACATGTCAGTCTCTACATTCTTTCAATTTTAGCAGCTAGTTATTGTTTTTCACTTTTTACTATGTGACATTTGATATACAATACGTGTATGTCAAAACCTAATTCACAGAAGTCTGCTTTATAGGGAACCAGATACTATTTTATTTCTCCCTTTAATGCATAGTATGAAATGTTCAGAGTTTGATCTGGAAATTATGAAGCAAGAAATCACTGCAAATCCAGAGAGTCTCGCTCAGTATTTTTAAGTATTATAGGATTTGAGACATACCTTATTAGCTGTTTCTCTGTGACTTATCTTTTGTGGTTTCCAGCAAGTGCCATGTTTCCATATGTTTCATTTTAGCTCTGGAATGGAGTTTTGCTGACATCTTATTTGTTTATCGTACTAAAGCTTACTGAGTGGAAGTCTGCAATATGAAGAGTCTTAAAATGCAAAGTGCATGATCCTTAAATGTTTGTAGGACTATAACAGGATATTTTAGGTTCCTGCATGGCAAATAGTTAGCTGATGATGTAGTAACGGTATAAATAATTGGTGATTGCATCTTTTTATTTAAAACCACATGATGTTTAATATGGTAGATTTGTGCCATGTTCTTCAGTCTAAAAACCTAATCTAGAAAAAGGTGTGATCCTTGATAACCTTAAAAATTACCTAAACACTAGATGCTATGTGCAGAAGGGAAAAGATTAGCAACTGATATTGCCCGTAGGCTTCTTGCAGGTTACCTTTTTTCCCATTAATGACTTACAGTAACTATGTCATGTTACAGAATAAGGATGATTTACTTAAAACTTATCAAAGTTCCTTTTAACTTGGCAAGGAAACATCTACTTGGCTTCAGCTCTGTTTTATATCAAGTGGCTGTGTTCCTTTTGCAGTAACCCTCTCTAACCTGGTGTGATTTTATCACATCCATCACATTCATCACACCAGGTTAGAGAGGGTTAACTGCAAATGGGCACATCTGGGGCACCAGAGACTTTTTATGTGGGCGAGATTTAGGTTTCAAACATTATTATATTCAGGATGTCTACTAGACCCATGTACAGACATATTTTGGGAAGTTACATGCCTACAACATAAAGAAAAATTTACCATTGAAGTCTATGGTGCACTTTTGGTACAAAAATCTGAACCTCAGCAGTGGGCTAGGGAGGTTAATTCAATAATTATTTAAAGTAAACTCTTATTTCAAATTTGTTTTATTTGTGTAAATTTGTGTATTCTTAATTTAGTTAATCTAAACTGTATCTATATATCTATATGTATATAGATATATACTGTAAGTGTATGTGTGTGTTCGCTCAAACAACATATATATCTTATATACATCATCTATTTAAATGTATGTTTGAAAAAATCCTTGCAAAAAACTTGAACAATTTCCCGATAGTGTACATCTAAAGAAAAGTATTGGGGCTACACATGATTTTTCATGTGGGATTCAAACCAGAGCTGTAAAGTATTCTCAACACCCAGACAGTCTGTAACTTGCAAGCCATAAGCTGGCTCATACAACTATATTCGCATCTTGTAACCATCTGTTGGGCAGCTGTGGGATTCTCTCCTTTCAAGTTTCACTAGTTTTGTGTGTCGGCCTTCTTTCTGAAATCAATATGGTCCATGACCAGTATTTATTCAGAAAAAATATGATAATATTTACGTTGCACAATTCACATATAATGAACCAAACAGATAGCAAAATAAACTATTTTACTCTTGCCAGGCAAGCCTTTACAAAAACAAGAAAAGGCCTCTCCAAATAGAATGTCACCAACTGAAGTAAGAAGCAAAGCCATGTGTGAGCCCCTACTTGGCGTTTATATACTCGTAACTCCAAACTTTCTGCCTGCGATGGAAATAACATTGGTCTGTAAGCATGGTTACAGGTGGCAACTCTTATCAGATCTTAAGGGATTGTTCTAGTAAATCTATTTCTTTCACATACCTAGGGTGTGGGGCAGAAATAACACTAGTTAAAAGGACATTAAACTTGGCTATGTGTAACCATTATATTCTCTCTTTACTAGCTGAGTGTGTGATAAATGGGAGGTTAAAATTTACCTTTAAGGAGAGATATGTAAAAGCGCGAGTGGAAATATGTATTTAAAGGGGATTACCATAATTCATATATAATATAAAACTCACATGATCTAGGCAACAGAAAAAGGAAAATAACTGCACCTGATATTCATTGAAAGGTCAACAAAAGTCCAGAATTCACCACACTTACAGTCAGTAAATACATTCAACAGATAATTTATTTATGAATTTGTTGCAAAGCTATTAACTTTACAGTAGGTAGAATTGTAGATTGGGGAAAGATAGTTCTTAACTTGTGATGAGCGAGCATATTTGAGTCTCCATCCCGCACGTTTTGAGGGTTGGAGACAGCCTATGAAAGGGCAGGTAAGTACTGCCCTTACTGTAATGTCAGTAGCCAAGTCAGGTGCTGGTATTAACATGTCATCGGGTGCTATATAGCAGAGTCAGGCACATACAGACAGAGTCAGGGACAAACAAAAAACACAGTTTGTCATGACAAATGCCAAGTAATTAAAAAGAGCCCTACAGTTCGTAGCCCCAAAAAACACTTTACCAAAACTAAAACCGTCAATTCACAAAACCCGACAATTGCAAACAAAAAAACCACACTTTTACAATACCAAAAAAACACATGCAAATGTATATGCCATAATTACATTAAATATTAAAAATACAATACAAACATACAACTAGCTAAAAAAGCCTCTAATTAAAACTTACATATACATATGCATTTAAATACCGGTAACATGTAATAATAACATTAATTATGACATGTAGCTGATATACATATACAAATGCAACACATATAAGAAATATACAACCCCCTCAAAAAATTACAATAAATAAATGTAAAAATGACTTACAGTTATTTGTCCAATCCAGTGCTATAGTCCAATCACGATTTAAATCCAGTTAAGCAATTGTATAAAAATATATATAAAAAATGAAAAGCCAAATCCTCTTCCATTTAATAGAAAACAAAATTAAAAGCCATTTAAAAAAATAATGAATGAATTTAATTAATTTCACGTCAATGGCAGAATGCGGGATGTGGATATAAACATCGAATAAATTACTAGATTTTTACATCCACATTAAGAGGTTGACACATTGTATGTGAAGGCAAAAATATGGATACATTGTCTAATCACATCTAATGTCATTTTCACTTAAGGAAAACTTCATCCCACTTTCTATTAAATTGCAAATCCCCCGAACATACTATCAATATCAGAATTTCCCCACATTTTAAAAAGATTTTTAGACACATTGCACAAAAAAGTGAGACTGTAGCATATGTAAGAAGCTAAAAAATATGAATTTGTGATATTTTATTAGGTACAATAAATATCTAACAAAATATCCTAAATTAATATTTTTTTAATATCTGGAGATCCCAGTCATTTGGGTTGAGTTTCTGTCACTTTCTGACCTTTTCCAATGGACCAGGCACGTCCCCTCTTCCGAGCAGGTTGTCTCCCATTGACTTCCATTATACTCGGGTGCTTAATAGAACACACGAACATCGTGTTGTGTTTGGACCAAACATCTGAACACTTTGGTGCTCACTCATCACTATTCTTAACACTGCTTAACACTTTTTCTTAACACTTTACTGCTTTCTTAACACTATTTTAACACTTTTACTGCTGTCCTCCTATTAGTTTTTTATACAGGTGTCGTATTATCTGTAAGTAATGTAACAGTAATAATTTTACTATTCTATAAATATTTACTGTATTTTTCAGACTATAAGACACACTTTTTCACCCCCAAAATCTTGGGGAAAAGTGCCTGTGTCTTACGGTCTAAATGCACAACCCCCGTGGCCAAGTGGCTTTCCGTCAGCTCTCTCGGCCGGATCTCACATCTGAACTGTATTATTGCTTATGCCAGTAGAGCCCAGAGCCCTGCTGATATAAACAATGAAGAGAGAGAGATAGATGAACTCAAATCTTTCTCACTTTCCATGTCTGTGGAAGCTGAAATCACTCTGCAGCTTCCATGGACACAGGTACAGCCAGAGAGGGAGAGGAGATCTGCAGCCATTCCCCCGACCCCCTTCCTCCTGATCAGTGAGGAGGATGACATGTTGAGCTGTGATAGTATTGCTGCTAGTGACATCTACTGGCTGAATTCAATATTGCATTGTTGTAATCCATTGCATTAACCCAATTGATATGAAAACTTATATATTAATAATTTTTTCTTGCTCTAAAAACTGGGCTTGTCTTATGGTCCAGTTCATCTTATAGTCCGAAAGCTATGGTATAGACCAATCATTAAACATTTTTGGGGAGGCAGACAAGCACATGACTTCCCTTGGGTGGATTAGTGTAGTGGTAGTCTTTACATTGATAAACACATGAAAAACAGAAATATGCAGAATAACGGTGTGCTATGTACTCAATGAAAAGTGATTGGTGCTTGAACATGTAGCCCTATATATAAGCTCACCATTCATACTCTTTTTATAAACAATATGTAGGGATGATTCTCTATTCTTCGCATTCATGAAAATAACGTGGCTTTATGGTTTCTCCCCTTCTATTCAGATTGCTGTGTCTATTGTAGAGATGGTCGAATCCTTTTTCAAAAATTCGACCATTTCGCCGGTTTCGACTTAATTGCAAAGCCCCTGAGCATAGTATCATCACCAAACTTGCTGGAGATGTAGAGAAGGGTTGGGGGTATACAGCAAAAAAGAAAGTAAGTCTCTAACACAAATAGTTTTTTCACAAATTAAGTTCAAAGTCAAGTAAAAAATTCGAAAATCGGAATTTCGACTTTAACTTTGAACTTAATTTATGCAAAAACTACATGTGCTAGAGCAAAACTTATTTTTTTCAAATGTTCCTCCAACCCTTCTCTACACCTCCAGCAAGTTTGGTGATGATACCATTTTCAGGGGCTTTGCAATAAGCTCACAAAGTTTGCAAGTCGAAAAATTCGACCATCTCTAGTCTATTGTGTAAAAATCTAAATATTACCACATATACCATTTAAACATGGCACCTCCTACCCCACAATTCAACACTTTGGGCCTCAGTGGCCAGTCTAACCCCCAAACTGTGGGGGTAGGACTGAGTACTAATCACTGTGCAGTCTCTGGTAATAACAGTTTATAATTGGTTATAGAAGGTAAATTTAAAAGGTTCACGATTAAAACATGACTTAAAGGTTTTATGTTTATCAGTTATTTATCAGTTTTTTTATCAGGTTGTATTTTATGTCATTAAATAATGATTCATTTAGCAAGTTATATATTGTCTTTTTTTTTTTATATATACATGGAGGCGATTATGTTTATCCAGTTACTTAAAGGTACATAATGTAACCTTAGGTTATTAGAGGTCTTGAAACAGTTTAACTTGGGATAGTTAGCTTATTCATTCACGTCAATTAAGTGGATTATAGGAAATAGAACCTTGTACCACATTTGGCACCAAGAAGGAAATATGGAACGTCTTTTATGAACTGTGCAGACATCCTTTCACATGGGTTTACCATATTTTGATTAAAAATTCCTCCATGTAAGCATTTCTTTTGATTTAGCTTATAATATGCATAGTTTATTTGCAGTTGTATGCATTTTGTGGCATTGCTTCAAATTGTGCTTAATGGTGAGATAATTTTATAGGTTTTATATGGGGCCAAGAAGAAAGAAACTAACATTGAATATCTGAAGCTAAAATGGTTATAAATGTTTGGTACATGCTGGATGAGCAACATACTAAATAGAATCAATGGGTACCAACTAATGATAAGCAAGCATGCTCGGCCAAATACGTGTTCGGCTCCAATATTGCAATGCTCATGGCATGGCGCTATTCGGACAAGCACCTCGCCACACGGTTTGTAGACCGGCAATCAAGGGTCAGGTAAGTACTGCCCTTACTGGCATGCCAGTAGCCATGTTAGTTGCTGACATTACAGTGATTGGCTGGACAGAACAGGTCATCGCGTGCTATATAGCACCCGATGCCGCATGTCAGAGAGAGGCAAGAACATATTTATTTTGCAATGTTATCATTCCAAAAAAATGATTACATGTCAAAATAAATAAACATTCACCCCCCTATGTACAAACATCTTTTAAATTAATATATATATAACCCCCCCCCCAATATCATCTTCAATCATTAAATAAATGATTACAAATAATAACTTGGAACAACTATTGGGTTATATTTACCCCTTAGTGGTTCGAAATCCATTAACCCCTAGCACATTAAAAATCAAACAATTGTCAAACCCCCAAAAAACACATATTTCTCTCCTAAAACCACAGCATTTACCATTTAAACAACACAGCTCACAACATGTAATCAAAGTTTAAATTAAATAAATACGTTAAATACATAACTCAAAAAATAGAGCAAAAGCAATTTTTCAAATAACCTGAAATAAGCCATTACAAAACATAACATTATCCTACACTAACTAATTATTCATGCACAATTGCACAAAGCTTCAAAAATTTTATTTAATACATTATGACATATAATATACAACCCAAGCCAACTGTACATTTATTAACAAATATACATACACGGACAAAATAATACATAGAACATATAACAAAACATACAAGCCAACCCCTCAATTATTAACCAATATACATACATTTACATTTCCATTACATTACCGGCTACATGTAATAATATTATTAATTATTACATGTAGCCAATAATTACATGACATATATGTATTGCTCCAGCGCTGTAATCCAATCATGATAAAATCCAATAAAGCGAATCTTGATTTGAAAAAAAACATTACAAAATCCAATCACAATAAAAAAAAATACAACTTTCATCCAATCAGCCAGTAAAAAAAAAAGCCATAAAAAACGCCATAAAAATATAATCTACGCTGCGATGGCCCCATATAAATCCATTCTTGTCCATGATGTTGTTAAGAAAACAAAAACTTCTGAGCCCTGCTGGAGAGATCCGTGCTCATCCCGCAAAAAAAGAGCCTTGATTTCTGGTTTTGCGCAGCGAGTATGGAGAGACATTTTCCCACACTTACTGCGCCTGTCCGTGATGTCACGGGAGTTTATCAATAATGCTTCCCTGTGACGTCACAGGCCGTGTGTGAAAACTTTTCCCCATACTTACCTCGCAAGACCGGAAATCAAGCCTCTTTTTTAGTGGGATGTCAAGCAGCGGAGCTCAGAAGATTTTTTTTTTACAACATTGTGGACAAGAATGGATTTATTTGTGGCCGTTGCAGTGCAGATTTTTTTTATGGCTTTTTTTTTACTGGCTGATGAAAGGTGGATTATTTTTTTATTTTGATTGGATTTTTTTTATGTTTTTTTTTTTTTTAAATCAAGATTTGCTTTGTTGGATTTTATCGTGATTTGATAACAGCACTGTGGTGGATATATTAACTGTAAGTAAATGTACATTTATTTACTGTTATTTTCGGGGGGTTTGGCCATTTATTTTATGTATTGCAGGATACTTCTGCAATATACATATGTCATGAAATTATCGGCTACATGTAAAAATTTATGTTATTACCTGGTATGGAAATGGAAATGTATGTATATTGGTTTATAAATGTACGGTTGGCTTGGGTTGTAGGTTATATGTCATAATGTATTTAATTAGGACATATAACATTGATTTGTTGATTTTATTGAAGCTTTGTTTGTTTTTAGTGCCATGAATTATCGGTTAGTGTAGGATAGGGGGTTAATGTTTTGGAATGGCTTATTTCAGGTTATTCGGAAGATTTTTATTGCTTATTTTTTTTGCAGTTTTATATCTAATAATTGGTTAAATTATTAATGATAAAACTTTCTAGGTGTTTTGGGGTAATTGAATGTGTGTGTATGGGATTTATTTAATGTTGGACGTTGCTGTTATCTGTGATAATAATTTTAATTATTACAGATAACAGGTTCTTACTGTATTTGGAAAGTGTTTCTGTGGTTAGCGCTTATTGTCGCACTGGAGTTAATGCCTTGGAAGGAGTAAGGATAACTACAAACCATTCCACCTGTCAGATGTATTATCTGTAACCATTTTTTTATGGTTACAGATAATAAATATATGTTCAGTATAGGACATGGAGACAGAAAAGGGAGATGTCATTTTTCATGTAAAGTTTTTGGTCGATTTAGGTGGTGTTTCTGTCACTTTGTGAACTTTTCCATTGGACCTGGCACCCTCCCCTTTTCTGAGCAGGGGGTGCCGAGCAGGGGGTGCCTGGTTGTCTCCCATTGACTCAAATTGTACTAGGGTGCTCAGTAGAACACAAAAACATTGCAATGTGTTGGGACCGAACACACGAACACTTTGGTGCTCGCTCATCACTAGAGCCAACCTTTAGCAACCAGTAAAGTAAGTAAAATTCTTTCATGGCTCGGACTGAGAAGAAATCTGAGGGTTCATTCAAGTACATAACAATTCTCTCTTTGTCAGATGTCGGTGTGCTGTTATATTTTTTCTGCTACTAATTTCTATTTGTACCAGTCATCTTCTAAACAAAGATATAAAACTGATAATATATATTTTCTTTTAACCTCCCTAGCGCACCGCCCATACCTCGCCGTTTTTAATAGCGTGGTACGGGAATTCGCAGCAGTGTACAAGGTACACTGCCTGCCATTTCCCCCCTCCCCTTTCCACACAGCCGGTGTCATTAATGACACCGGCTGTGTGGACTGGAAAGCAGCGGCCCCCCTTATTAACTTGGAGGTCTATGGCACTACCCACCCCCGCCCCCTTCCGCGTCACCGTGACGCGGTCGGTGACACCGCACAACCCCGGAAATGCTGGAAGCAGCATCGCCATAGCTTCCCGGGGATATGCGGCTTTCATGGGACCCCAGCTCATCCCGAGTTTGTTCTTCACACAAACTCTGGACGAGCTGGGCTCGTCATGACCGCTAGGGAGGTTAAAGCTGGACATGGGAATCTGCAATAATTATTTGTCTGAATGTGTCTAGGGTGGAGAGATTAAAGTTTATTTAACCCGAAAGAAAGCTTCAACTTTTCTTGCCTTAAAATGCACTCTGTCTCCTTTATGAAGCCTTTTTGGATAGCATTTTTTAGATGATTTTGATCAACACCTTGAAATAATAGTCAAAAAATGAAAGACCAATTTTTTGTGTAAATTTTGGACTCATGACCTAATAAAAGATTTAAGGTGTTATGTAAGTTTTTATTAAATGGACATTCATCCAATGGTGCTGAGCTGGAATATTCGAATTGTGAATATATTCAACAAATATCGGCTAATTTAAAATTCACAAATTTTGCAAATATGGCGCCGGATATTTGCTATTTCAAATATTCAAGATATTATGCATTGGGAAGCTTATGGTCATGCATTTCGATTTTATATTTGCAATGTGAAAATAAATACCACATTACAGGGAGTGCAGAATTATTAGGCAAGTGGTATTTTTGAGGAATAATTTTTATATTGACAAAACAACCATGTTCTCAATGAACCCCAAAAAACTCATTAATATCAAAGTTGAATATTGGAAAGGAGTTTGAGTTTGTTTTAGTTTTAGCTATTTTAGGGGGATATCTGTGGTGCAGGTGACTATAATAGGACTTTAATTATAGGCAACTTAACAAAAACAAATGTATACCCATTTCAATATTTATTTTTACCAGTGAAACAATAAAACATTCAAATTCACAAATATACATTTGGAATTCAAAAACAAACCAAAAACAAATCGGATAATATAGCCACTTTCTTTGCAAGGACACTCAAAAGCGCCATCCATGGATTCTGGTCAGTGTTCGATCTGTTCACCATCAACATTGTGTGCAGCAGGCAACCACAGCTCCCAGACACTGTTCAGAGAGAGGTGTAGTATGTTTTGCCCTCCTGGTTAATCACACATTTAATGAGGACAACAGGTTCTCAATGGGGTTCAGATCAGGTGAACAAGGAGGGCCATGGTCTGTTTTTCTTCTTATACCCTTTTTGCCAGCCACGATGTGGGTACTGGATCGTGTGATGGAGCATTGTCCTGCATGAAAAGATGTTTTTCTTGAAGGATGCAGACTTCTTCCTGTACCACTGCTGAAGAAGGGTCTTCCAGAAAAGGCGTAGCACTGGGAGTTGAGCTGACTCCATCCCAACCCGAAAGGCCCCAACAAGCTCATCTTTGATGATAACCAGCCCAAACCAGTAATCACCACCACCTTGTGCATTCAGTCGGACTGGAGCTCTCTGCCCCCAATCCAGCCACGTGCCCGCTAATCTGGCCCAATGCAGACTCACTCTCATTTCATCAGTCCATAAAACATTAGAAAAATCAGATCTGAGAATTCTTGGCCCAGTCTGGACGTTCAGCTTGCGGTGTCTTGTTCAGTGGTGGTCGTCTTTCAGCCATTTCTGTCAGTATGCAACATTGTGCTTTGGGGACTCCAGTGTGTGCAGCTCTGAAATATGGCCAAATGGTGGCAAGTGCATCTTGGCAGCGCCGCTTGCTTTTCTCAGTCATGGGCAGGTATTTGGCTTGTGTTCCACCGCTCTGCGCCTGTGCCTCTTAGCCTGCCCGCTGGATGTCGATGATCACGCTCAGCAAGCTTGCCCCTTTAAGAGTGCGGTCCTCTGCCGATCTCCCCTTTTTGACTTTCTAAGCTTTCAAGGTCCTTCTTTTGAACCATTTTGCCAAATGAAAGGAAGTGGCCTAAAATTATGCACACCTTAAGTATGGGGTGTTGATGGTCATTAGACCACACCCTTTTAATTACAGAGAGCGGTACATCACCTAAGATGCTTAATTGGGTAGTAGGCTTTCGAGCAGATAACGCGGGGTAAGACACCATGCAGGATGATGTGGTCAAAATACTAATTTGCCTAATAATTCTGCACTCCCTGTATTATGAAGTTAATTGCGCAATATATTATAATATATTTTTGCAATGCATGGCTATACATGTAAATATCAGATTGAATATTAGTAGAATTATTTGCTAAATATTGCGAATTTGAAGGCTTAACTCTAGTCAACCCTGACTAAACACAACCCATGGTGCTTAATCTCACTCCCCTTGTGTATTGCCATGATCTATGTAATTGCTACTGCTATGATGTGCTGCTGACTCATTTTAATACTTCCTACCCTCTTTACATTAATTGTTCTCTGGCTTTATTTAGCCATTCATTTTCATAGGATAGAAAAGGGACAGACAAAGATGAACACTTTGTACATGTTAAGGTTTGGTGTTGTAATCTGGGAAAGAAGACAATGCTATATTGGTAAATGGAGCTATAATTTTTTATTCCATTACAGCAAAAGCACATATAAAGTGAGAATTGACCATGCAATGTCCTCCAGCATGGGTCATTAATGGTGTGGGTTGGCACTTCTTTGGGAGGATGCATAGCCCTCCATGTGCTCACCAGAGGTAGCCTGACCGCCATTAGGAACTGAGATGAGATCTTTAAACCCCTTGTGAGACCATATGCTGGTCTTGTTGGCCCTGGGTTGCTCCTAATGCATGAAAATGCTAGACCTCATGTATCTGAAGTGTGTCAGAGGTTCCTGCAAAATTAAGACATTGATTCTATGAACTGACCCGCCTGTTCCCTAGACAGAAATCCAATTATTGTTCCAATGCTAATAAAGACTTTTTATACTTGTTTAATGAGTTTGACCCTTTGTGCCCTCATTTGGACTTGTTTTAAGGACATTACATCAAAGTTTGATCAGCCTGTAGTGTTTTTTTCTGCTTTAATTTTGAGTGTAACTCTAAATCCAAACCTCCATGGGTTGATAAATTTGATTTCCATTGATCATTTTTGTGTGACTTTGTTGTCAATACATTCAACTACGTTTTGAGCAGTGTATTTTAATGTTCTTTTCATGGGAAAAATTTTTTGTAATGCTTTGTCTGCAAACTACGAGTAAATTTAAAAATAATCCAACCCATTACTTATTTTGACACTGGAAAATGTACAACTGAACAGTAAATTTCTAAACTAAGAAAATACTAATAACGTTCATGTTTGTAATTGAAAACAGAATTTACAAAACAAAGGGGCTAGTTCTTAAAAATGGAAAATGTTATATCATAAATGCAGAAGAAGAACCAGACTGTCTCATTTTTATTAATTGGCTCAACCCATGTGTGACTAAAGCTGCATGTAGTACATCTCAGAGACAAAGTTGGATGCTAGATGCTATTCTGATTTAAAGTTTACATAGAAATCTACTAGATTATATCTGTAGTGTTTAATTCACATTAACTGGACTTGCTATGTTTATTTTTTTGTTTCGCTAGTCATCCCATTAATGTTTTTTTTTTTCGTTTATGTGCATTTATGTGAGTTTATGTGTGAGTGGACCCAATAAGGTTCATAATAGAAACCCACATTGGTGATCTCAAATTTGTGTTTGTGTCTCAAGCCTTTCAAGTCCCACTAGAGGGAGATTCAAAACTACATTTACAAAGTTTTAACTGCTAAGGGAATGTCAGGATCCTATCTTCTCAGAAGGAAGCCAGAGTTTAAGAAATCGCAGGTGCACTGACAATCGTAGGTGCAGTGATATTTCATTTTTTAATTTCATAAAATTTTATATCACTTTTACTGTGACTTAAAAAGCAAAAGATGATATGGGATATGCCTATTTAAAAAAACAGATCCTCTTTTTTATATATGTGACTCTCGCCTTCAAAGTCAAGTAAGGTCGCCGTCAAGCATAGAGACTGTCAAAGCCTGGTAAGCGTGACAGTTTTACAACTACACAATGAGTACTTGTATAGGCATTTTGTTACCATGAAAGTGCAATCAGAAAATTTTTCCAAAAATGCAGATTAAGAATATCTTAATTTCTGAATTATCTGTCATATTGGCTCTATTGTTAGAGTTATTCAATAGTTAGTTAACCTAATGTGAGCTAACGTTTTGTCTATTGTCATAGGTGCTCCACACATGTTTTACAAACCATGTGTGGATTATAAAACAGCGTCAAAGTCACCAGGTTTTTTGTGGTTGTTATAAAACTAAAGTAGTAAATAAGGTAATCCTATAATGCCCCCTCCTAGACGTATCGCTTCCTGGCCATTATCTACAACGCAGCGTGCGTGCTCCTGTGAGGGCCCGCAGACAGGTCATCCGGGAATTGTATGCTTCCCACCTTGACGTTCGACCCTAAAAAACTACAATTTTAAAAAATTAGAATAAGACATTGATCTTTCCAATTTTTTTCTTTACAGATAGTAACATGGAAGGAATAAGAGGTCATATTAACCCCTTACTCCTTCCTAAGCCAATATCTTCTGTGCAGCAATAAGCCCTTAGCACAGAAAGACTTTCTAAATACCGTAAAAAACTGGTATCTGTAATAATTACATTAGTTATTACAGATACCAGCAAAACCCGCCATTTTAAAACTGCACTTGCACCATTAACAAAAAACACCCTAAAGTTTTTATATTTAATATTTTTATCAATTATTAGATATAAAACCACAATCCAGACAATTCAACATTTCCTTCAAAACAATACACTACAAACTGCACATAAGACCACCTACAGCTATTACAGAATGACCCCTGCCAAAACCACCAGCACACCAGCAAAACCCTTAAACACCCAACATGAAATAAATGTGTCCAATTAATACCTTCAGTAAATGCATCACACATTATATATTGCCCTAAAAATTTTCTACAAAAACATTAATAATCATATAACCAGTCCCATTACATTAACTCCTATCCTACAATCACCAATAATTTATAACAATAAAACCCACTAATTGACATTTTCCCTAAACAATGTTATATGTCCTAATTAAAGACATTGGGACATATAACATAGAACACAACATAAATTCCCACAATTAATGAAACCAGACAATTAGTAAACATGAAACATATATATACATTGAAATATATACAACATAATACACCAGCAACACCACACAACCAACAACACAACATATAACATACATCACAAGCAAACCCGACAATTGATAACAATTAAGCAAGTATATAAATGTCCATAGCAGTTACATGTAATAATACCATAAACTATTACATGTAGCTGATATACATATCACATATACGTTTTGCAGAAGTGTTGGTGAGGTTCCACCACAAATGCGAAACATATAAGAAATATACAACCCCCCACATCACATTGATTTACTTACTTACAGTTATATGTCCAATCCCGCTCAGTAGTCCCATTATGAATAAAATCCAATAAAGCATTTGTTCCAAAAAAAAACATTAAAAAATTCCCCATCAAAGAAAAATAATCCATCTTCCATCCGCCAAAGAACCCTCCCCCAAGAAAAACAATCCATCTTCCATTCACCCCAAGCAAAAAGGAATCCACTTTCCATCCACCCCGAACAAAAATCTTGTCCACTCTGACATCATGCAGATACCACGTGGGTTCTGTTGATAAGCAAAACCCACGTGTTGTCTGCATGACTGCACGGACCAGCTCAGTGGGCATGAGAAAATTTGCAGTGGGGTGGATGAGAATTTTTTTGGGCCGGAAGATAATTGTTTTTGTTCGTGTGGACGAGATTTTTGCATTCTTTGGAATGATTACATTGAAGAATGCATATATATTAATTGGCCGGCACTTGTCCTGCGCTATCCTTGCAGATCGGAGGCATAATAGGAAGCCTACAGCTACAGCTACAAGTCAAGGTATGTTGGTGGCTGCATAGATTCGCAGAAGAACTTTCAACGATCCATCGATCCACAACATGCTCACGCAGGGATGGATGGTCATTTTAATGTCTGCTGGGAATCGCTGTGTCTATGGCCAGCTTAAGTGTTTACTATGGATAACAAAAATCAAGATTTTGTTAGGAATTGTTCAATTGTGTTCAAGTGAACACAAATTATGATAGATAAATTAATTACTCCTTTAGTACATTAGTTCATTTGTCTAAATTGCCGTAAACATTTAAACAAATTGTATTCTACCCGACATGTGGCTGATCTAATGAAATAAAAGCCCTATCACCTCTTGTACAAAATTCAGTGAACATTAAGTAAGTGAGACATTTCTCTCTTAAGTAAATTAAAACCATTAGCAAGCATTAACTATAAAAAGGCTATATGGTTTTTTTTGTTAACTGAAAGAAATATGTCTATCACCCTAAGCCAGGTGTAATCTATTATTTGCTATGGAGGGAAACTAGAGAATGAATTGGCCTTATTTTTTTAGCAGTCTCTTTGGTTGCCAAACCTGTTCAACTTTACACATCTGGCTGCCTTTTTAGCCTATTTTACAGCTTTTTATGTTGAATTTTATAAACTGTAAATGTAGCTGCAAAGCTGTGCAAAGGATGGGAAAGGATGCAAAGGATGGCAACGAAAAATAATAATTTAGATAAATGTTATAAATTCAGTGTTTAGAAATAGGTAATAGCTTTCCAGTTTCAAAGAAAACTATGCAGATTAAGGTTAATGTTTTATGTTGCTTTATATTATAATTTACCATGTGTACTCCACATGAAGCTGGAGCAAAACAATGAACATAACACTAATAACACATTACATAGCTATTATCTGCAACCCATTAAAATTTCTCAAATGTTTTGTGGATGTATTTCTTCATATACAATAAAATATATATTGTGTAACTTGTAAACTAATAGAGCTTAATGATGCTTCATTATTAGATTCCTAAAATCCCAATGCCACTATCTGATTTAAGTAAACCTTCTCCCATTTATTTAACATTAGCTGCTATTGCTGTAAGATGTTTTTATTTTTTATTGTCTCATAAAGAAAAATGTAATAAGTGTGAGATTAAAATTTTAAATCAAATTGCAATGGTATTTTTAGAAACTGTTATTAGTTTTTTCAGTTGTAAGAAAGAACAAATTGAGCAAACTTTAGCCAAAGAAATAATCAGTTCATGTGCTACTGCAATATTAAATCTGTCCGGGGGACAAAAACTAAAGACAACAAATAACTATAACTTCTAATTACTTTCCTATATTTACTTTGTTCTATAGGGTATAAAACCTGGTAACTTTTAAAGCAATTTGGCAATGTATGTAGTAATCACTACATTGATTATGAATACATTAAGTTTAGCAGAGATGACTCTTCGGATGATGACTTGTTATCTTATCTTATATACATGCTGTGATTACTAGTGTTGAGCTCGAATATGCGAATTGCGAATATATTCATCGAATATTGGCTATTCGAGAATTAGCAAATTTAACGCATATGGTGGTAGATATTCGCAATTTTGAATATTCATGATATTCGCCATTGGGGGCATGGATTGAGAATATTTTTTGTAACGTTCTCGCAATTGCGAATATTTGCTAATATCGAAACAAATATTAGTAGAATAATTTGTGAAATATCGCAAATTTGAATATTGTATATGCAACTCATCACTAGTGATTACCTCTATACTGTGATTACCTCTATGCACGCAATGAATAAGTATGTTCAAAAAATTATGAGATCATCACTAAATGTTAATTAATTATATAACTACTAATTCATCTTGAGTTTAACAAGTGTCTAGAAAGCCTACACAATTTATAGATGCACAAAGGAGAAATCCGCACTCCAACAGTCCAGAAAAGATGAATGAACAGATAGCCTGACAGCCTCCAAATGCCCACAAATAAAGTCATGTAGCTTCTTTCATAGGTAAGGTCGGGTGCAGGGTCCACAGCAGGACTATCTCAAGCCCTGTGTAAGCAGTAGTTGATTGTTTGTTGGGCCGCACTCACAGACCAAAACGTCTTCCAAAAATGTGTTTAGATTTATTGAAATTTAAAACCAGCGATATAAAACAAAAGTACATACATCATGGTACCCCCAGGTTCAAGCCAGAGCCCCCTCTGAGGAGTTTCCCTCTAAATATAGATGAATAAGCTCTTTATTTAGAGGGAAACGCATCAGAGGGGGCTTAGTTCATTAAACAGATTTGTAAATCACTTGCAAAGCCCCTGAACATGGTATAATCACCTAAATTGCTGGAAATGTGGGGAAGGGATGTGGGAACACTTTTAAAAAAAATTTAATTAAAATTTATTTTAAACCTAATTTATGCACAAATGACATACCGTATTTTTCGGACCATAAGACGCACTTTTTCACCCCCAAAATTGGGGGCAA
>CM070032.1:158686310-158713379 GCA_036250615.1 Ptychadena robeensis
TTTCATTGTATGCTCCGTGTTTTCAATAAAGACGATTTATAAAAAAAAAAAAAAAAAAATGTCATGATTTTAATTTCTTGAAATTTCTTAATTTTATTTTTTAGCACATTTCAGGAGCTGAAAAAATTGGCTTATATTCGAGTATATACAGTAAATAGATAGACGGACAAATATTTTGACAAAGTACTGCACAGAGTAGTATGTCTCTGTGTTGTCAGCATCTTTTAGCCTGCTTACTCTTACCCTGCTTACTCTTACCCTGCTTAGTAGATGCTGTTTTACTGTTCTTTTTAGCTTGTGTATATGCAGTTAAAGTCTCCTGACTGCCACCCTTATCTACAACACCAGCCCCATTTGCCTCACCTTCGATAGGGCTCCACTATGCGCGATAACCTGTGAAGGCTCGGTCCGACGGATGAGGAGCTCTGATGGAGCCCTGTTACAGCTCTGCCAAAGCCCCATTGCCGTCAATAGAGATGGTCGCATTTTTCGACTTGCTAACTTTGTAAGCTGATTGCAAAGCCCCTGAAAATGGTTTTATCACTGAAATTACTGGAAATGTAGAGAAGGGTTGTGGGAACATTTGAAAAAAAAGTTTTGCTCTAGCACATGTAGTTTTTGCATAAATTAAGTTCCAAATGAAAGTCGAAATTCCGACTTTGAACCTAATTTGTGCAAAAACTATTTGTGTTAGAGACTACTTTTTTTGTAGTATACCCCCACCCCTTCTATACATCTACAGCAAGTTTGGTGATAATACCATGTTCAGGGGCTTTGCAATTAACTCAAATCGTCAAAATCGTCGCATTTTGGAAAAAAAAAATACGACCATCTCTAGCAGTCAATGGGCGGCTTGTGCATGTGGGCCCTAGCCAACTCACCATACCCCTTCCAAAACACATTCTTCTTTGTACTACTGCATTCTTATATTAAAAGAATCCTTACTATGTGAACAGGGCATTTTTGCTTTGCAGTGGCTATATTAGCTATTGAGTGTGTGCTTCCCCATACCATTGTTTTGCATGTGCATGCGCAGCAAGTATCTTCCACAAGTGCTCTTAGAACATGTTGTCCCAGTTAAGAAGCCCTTGTATAGACATGTTGGTTTGTAGGTTGGCCATAGACACGACGATTCCTGGCCGTTTTGCCCGCGACTCATTACAGCGCGGTGGCGTCACCACGCTGTGATGAGTCGTCTGAGAAAGTGACGGAAATCCTGTTTGTGCCACAAACACAGGGATTCTCATCAGATTGCAGTCAGATACTTTGGAAAAATAACGGTAGGACTGATTGGCGTGCGATTTTTGGAGCGATCTGGCAAGGTGGGCACCTATGTAATTGCGGGCTGGTTGATCTCGCACATCTTCAGCCAGGAATCCCTTGTCTATGGCCATTTTTAATTTTCCCAGTTAACCTAACTCATGACTTGGGCTTAAATACCTAACCTTAAAATGAACATTTCTTTCTTCATTGGCAAAACTCCTGCATTAGGAAGTACCATTTCAGAAATAATGATAGCTCAGAATCTATGCAATTATATAAGTTGTTTAACAATACTGTACTGATAGAGACAACTTGGGGAAACTGCTGCTGAATAAAGCTGTGCGTATATTAAATACATCTATGTTTCTTAAACATACAGAACATTATAAAATCCCCTAAGCCATTGTAGGAGCAGCTGATCTACTCTTTGATCCAAAAACTACAAAATAATGTTTTATGTAGGAGCTGTCCAGCATGTGTCACAATTTAGGAATTAGGGCAGTGCTGCTTTTGTACAGTGTTGACTATTTGGCTATTGCGAATACAGTGAGCTGACTTGACACTTAATAGTACATTACTTCTCACAATTTTAAAATTTCAGGTAAAATAATGTAAAAAGAAACATTGTTTTTTTTATAAACATGAACATTATTTACATACATGTAAAACATTTTTACAAATTTTTCAAAAAATACTTATTTATTTATTTGCACAAATTTTCTTTTTACAGTTTAAACAATATATTTCAGTTGAAACTGAATGATTCTTCACATTTAGAATTTTAACAAGCATGTAACACTTTATAACTTTGATAAAAATAGATCTAAGCCCAGATAATTTACCTACATACACACTTTACTTTAGCTAATTTTAAGGTGTGCTTGCTGTTTTTTAAACGTGTGTGATCTTTCTGATGATCATACCTTAATCAGATAGTACTTCTCTGGGAAATATTGCCCCCCCCCCATTGTACTGTGGCGGTATCACCCTGTGACATGCAATAAGATTGGAAGATCTGGTGGCCAGTCCAAGAAAAGTGTTGCCAACAAAAGAAAAAGTGCATGTGAATTTAAGGGAGTAGTGCCATATTTTCCTATGCTTAAACAAATGTAGGGCTCATTTAAGAAAATTGGTATTATCTGTTTTCTGCAGGAAACTTTAATATCACTTCATACTATGGAATACAATTTAGGTTTATCGTATTTTTCGAACTAAAGGATGCAATTTTTCACGCCAAAAAAAGGAAAAAGTGTCTGCATCTTATGGTAAGAATGTGCGACCACCTGCCGCCATTTTCACCGCTGGTGATCGGACTTGGCTCCCTGCCAGCTTTCCCGGCAGATGGGAGATCTGCACACAGCCGATCTCCCATCTGAACTGTATTGGCTATATTTGCAGAGCCCCGCAGATATAGCCAATGCAGAATGTGTGTGGGGAAAGCTGCACTCGCTGGCAGTTTCCTCAAACACACAGCCGCAGAGGGGAGACCAGAGTGCAGAATCCCTTCTCCGTTCCTCGTGTATGAGGAAGAAAAGATGCCGAAGTGTGCTCTCAAGGGTTTTTGTGGCTGAAATTGAGTACTGCAGGGTATTTTTTTCGCTTTAAACACATTTACAATAGTTGTTTTCTGATCTCCTGCTCTAAAAACTGGGTTTGTTTTATGGACAGGTGCGTCTTATAGTCCAAAAAATACAGTTATTCCTAAATGCAGTCTAACTAAACTAAAAGAAATGACTTTGCATGACTTTGACAACTGGAAAAACATCAGTCACCAGTAACAATCACCACGTCTATTACTGCACCACATCAATCAATAAAATAAATTGAAAAAAACCCAAATATATATTTTGTCCATCATAAAAATCATCATATGAAAACTAATAAGGCCATTGAGCTTGTAAAGATGAGCAAATGCAGGAAATAATTTAGAAGCAAACAGAGCTGCACCAAAACTAGAGATGTACAGTCAACAACCAATATTCTGTATACATAAATCACATTAGAGGCTGTACACTTTCCTGGGAAGCATGTCATGTTTTCTAAGGACACCCATTGATAATGGTGTCTACGTTAAAGAGTTTACAAACCATTTCTGGATTACATTAGCATACTTCTGTGGTTTGCAAGTAGAAATAAACATTTATGAAGTGTAGTATAACCAGAACAGTTTGAGAATTCCCTGTCCAAAATATTCTGCATTTTCAAATATGCACATAGGTTTGTTTCTTGTGTGAAATCTATACCTCTGCAACTGCTAGTGTTATTTTGGACATGAAAACATGGCAAATGTTCAGGTTCCCCGAATAGTGGCTGATTTATAGCGGTAGCTTAAATGGAATAGTTGTATTAGTTGGCTTGTGCAATAACACTGCTACTACTACTATAAGGATTCTTCCAAACTATCTTTCAAACTAATCTACCAGATTTCCAATAACAGACTATTATTTACCCTCTGTTCACAGCTTAACATATCATATTAGTGCTGGACAAACCCAATCCTTAGGTTATCGCTGGGATCACAGGTCTTATTTATGTTATTCTACTTGAATTAGACTTAACACACACTAGTGCATTGACTTAACACACACTAGAATGCTCCAGATAGCTTTAGATATTTCTGTTCCATCATCAAAGAAATTATTTATCGTATGGAGAAAAAGTAGATCGTATGCAAATCGTTTCCAACTGGCACGATTTACCAAAAGTGATCAAGCATAAAAACGACCGAGCAGTGATCAGACATGTTATAAAATTTAAGTAGATAATACTATCTGACGGGTTTTCTAGGTATTTCGAACGATTTGTATGTGATCGCACTATGGAGCATGTGCACCAAGCTAAGAAAAGGAAAAGGTTGGTTTTAATAAATACTGTATTCGGTATTTGTATACGGTACAATAAACCGATGTTAGACTGAGAATCAATATTTAAATCACACAAGATGATTAAATTGAAGATCAGTCATGCAAAAAAAAAACAGTGTATGGCTACTTTTACTCTTTTGAAGAGGTGTTTAAACTTGACAATTAATTATTTCACGAACTGTTATAGGAAATGCAGAAATAATATACTTGCTAAATGCAGCCTTACTGACATTCTGGCTTCAATGATTTGGAAAACTAACAAATACATGTTTCTTCAACCCCTTTTGATCTTCATCATAGCTTGGAGCCCCAGGTTGAGAAAGCACTTTAGTCAATCAATGAACCTTAGTTTATTCTCCCTATTGACTAGTAAATTATAGCTATAATTTCTAAAGAAGTGAAAACTCAAATATAAAAAAAAATGATTATTTAGGCATTGAGGAAGGATGCTCACTCTATTGACAATATAACCTTTTTTATTTTCCATTGTTTTTTAATATTAAAATTTGTATATTAAATGTAAATATGTTGTTTATATAATACATACTATATATACTGACAACTGTTTTTTAATAAACCAACTAAATTTTCATTGTTTCATTTGAATAAAGTGCTGCTGAAAGGACACTGCACAAAAATCCTAAACATTATTACTAAAATCAAGTATTTTTTCCTCTTTGTTGGTGTTCCAGAATATAAATGTTTCTTTTGCATCAGTTTTAGTAGAGAGTTTACTAGACTGAGTGCTTCAATAATATCTGTGGTACATAGCTGACCTTCTTTCCACTGGGAATCGTATACTGCAATAAACTTTTTAATACAGCCTTACTGTCTTAGTGCACAGTCAGAGCATGCTTGTTATTCATAGTCCTGAGGTGGTCTCTTGACACATTGATCACTTGAGGTACTTCTAGCTAAGCTCTAAATGAGAAAAGTAGAACACATTTACAAATATAACAACCCACTCTGACAATGCCAATCACACACTGTATACATTTTACTATCCCCACAATAACACAGGCAAATCAATACTGATAATGGATCACTGAGCATAGTTACTGCCTCTCTCTAGGTGTTCCAGTACTAAAGACTTACTACACATACATATAATGTGGGCACAACATGAAAGATGGAGTGTTTCAATAAACTTTGTGTCATACAGTTGACCTGTATTCCTTTGAGAAATGTTGTATGTCATAAGCTCTTCGATGCAGTCTTACTGGCAGGTAAAGTAGTAACAATCAAAAGATATGAAACCAATGTGCGGGCTACAAGGTTATATCTTTTGGACATAAAAGCCACTGAAGATTTATGGTAGGAAATATAAGAAATAATAAAAATTCACAAGCCTGGCAGTCTAGCTTTGGGAAACTTTAATAGTGTTTTTAAACAATAAAGGCCTTGCTATACATGGTTCTTGATTGCAGAGGACACCATCTTAGAATAGTGATAAACAGCTTAGATAAATATGGTTTTAATGTACATTAACAAACATTCCATATGTGCATTTTAATGTAAACATCAGAGTCATACCCAAAACTATGATTCTGCTGAAAAGTTTTTATAAATAAGGATGCATGTCAGGGTAAGATAACTAGGTGCCCTGTAATTCTGTATAGAATGTCCAAAAATATTTGAGTTTTATCATATAGATAAAAGTATGTTTCACTTAAACAGAGACTTAAACCAGGGCCGTTTCTAGCCGGCAAATGCAAATTGTTGCATGGGGCCCCATGCATAGTGGAAGAAACGGCCCTGACTTTAACTCTCAGAAGCAGCTTGTGCTTAAGTGTCTCATATAGCAAAGTTATAACAATGTGATCGTGTGTGGGTAGTGCTTTGGAAGGCTTTTGTTGTCTAGTTTATGTAGGTCATGTTGGCTTTCATGACTACATGCTGATTCAACCAGCATAAATGGGGTAAGGATATGTAAATACATATACACATATCAAATGTAAAGCCTAATTTTAAAGTTTTGCTCTGCTTTTAAAAAAAAAGGTTTAATGAACCCAACCTTTGCTCTCTATGATGTGATTGTGAGAGAAAGTCATGTAATATTCTCAGCAATGGGGTTGGCAGGTTATATACACATGAATTATAATATACTGCACAGCTAAAGCCTACCCATGAACTTGTCTAAATATGTTTTCAATCATAAGAAATAAAACCCAGATTTTGTAAATTTTTTATCTCCAATGTTGCATTAAAAGCATATTAAAGGAATGCAATGTTGTATCATAGTATATCATATATACAGTTTTTGCATATCTGCAAGCCTTATACTGTACATTTACATATGTTTTTAGTTTATGGTGCTTTGTATGAGTAAAAATACAGCTTATTTTCCTACATTGTATTAAATGAGTACCAAGGCAGAGGACATGTCTATTGAAATGCTACTAAATCTATTGGGTTATTTCGTTGCTAATTTGCCTTTGCATTACAGAGACAAAGAAAACATGTTCTTGGGTTCTGGCTTACATACAATTAGGTTACATGGAAAGGAGAGGCAATGAATATGTGGTGCTAGTATTTTGCCAGTTTCCAGCTCATCTAACATCCAAACCATTTTCCATAATTAAAAATACATAATTCCATGGGACATTGTTCCCAAAACAACAAAAAGGAAGATGCTGCAACAACATACAGCTAATCAGTACTCCTGAGTGTAGTCAGACATTAAAAAGCCAAAGAAAGAATTAAAATGAAATATGAGGGCAGTTAAGGGACATGGTGATTTCAGCATAACATATCAGTTGAGAACATTATAATACAGTCTTTAGATTTAGTTCTCACCAACATAATAAACAAAGAACAGCCAGAATTGTATTGGCGTACTTCTTTATTTATGAAGTCTGGATAGAAATTATAATGCATGTGATATATTTTTCCATGATAATGCAAGCAAGAATTTGTCATTTATTAAATGAAATGAATATATTTATCAAAATCTCTTGCAGCTATATTGGTGACAGCATCTTGACACAATTATTTTGTATTTTGACTACAGACAACAGCAAAGGCTTATGTTTTTTTTTACTGAATTACTAGATAACACTCAACCTGCATAAATAAAGACCATTTAGGTCTTCGTCCAGTACTGAGATTAATAATGGAAGTCATTTGCACAATATCTTTGTAAATTGGAGCCAAGAGCATTTTACTTAACTGACATTTTCTACAACAACAATTTAGCTTTATTACAGTGCCGTAGGCCTCTTGTAAAAGCATTATGTAATCTATAGGTAATAAAAAATGTAAGGAATTGTGTTACTAAGGAGTTGGCTGGAGGGATGGCTAATAAAAGAGTGCTAGAGCTGATAACACAGTAGACACCAATGTTTGTCATGTTGTGAGAGATAATGTTTACAATTTAGGTAACATTTGGCTTTGGAAGTTGACACATATTATCTGAAATAGCAACTTGGACTTTGTTGTGAATACAGAGATATGGTTAATGGATTCCATTAACTGAGAAGTAACCATACTGGGTACACATTATACAGGAAAGACAGATATATAGAAGTGTTGAGCTCGAATATTCGAATTGCGAATATATTCAATAAATATTGGCTATTCGCAATTCGGATATTCGTAATTTCAAATATTCAAGATAATATGCATTGGGAAGACTATTATGATTTTATATTCATATATATATATATATATATATATATATATATATACATTCATATATATTTTCGAAATTGAGTTGCAAATATTCGCGAATATGAAATAGAATATTAGTAGAAATATCGCAAATTCAAATATTTCCTATGCCGCTCATCACTAATATATAGTAACATAAAAGCAAAAATAGAATAATATAAAGTGTAATGTAGAATATGGGCAGTCATGGATGACTGAATATCAGCTGTCTGTCCTTCATGTCTGATATTAGCCTGACACTTCACCAAGAGATATGTAGTACTTTGTAAAGAAAAAAAAAACATAGACGCTAATAATATGCATGTGAGGAACTAATGGAAGGCAAATAACGATAACAATGCTTCACCCACATGGCCAATGGACTTAACACTTCCTTGCTCTTTTCATGATTTGTTTAACTGATATATGCAAAAACTATAGTGGTGGTCTACCTTCGCTGTTAAATGCATCTGATGAGGAACATAGTACTTAACCACATAGAAAAAAGGAAGGAGGCAAAATGTTTTTTCCTTAAGGTATACCTGTGACAGGAATGGAAGATACTATAGGATTATCGAAATTATATTAGCAAAACAATTAGTTAAACTGTCCACTCAAGCTAAAAAATCTATACTGCCATTCTTGCCATCAAATCTTATTACTTCTTTGTACTTCTAAATTGCACCTATGCACAAGGTAAGCTCCATCTACAATCCAAGATGCTACTGCACCAGCCAAGGCTTATGTCCTATATTAAAGAAAGCTACTCAAAGAGCCTTATGATTATATAAGCCTATAAAATTGCATGTATTATTTCTATACTGATAGTCCTAATGCAGAGCAAGACGATCAGGACCCTTTAATGTTAATATGTAAAATATTCTCCATTTTTCCATATTATAACTAATACTTGGGGATTAATTACTCTGCTGTTTGATCTCATTGTTGCATATACCCCTACTGTTTTGACTAAAACTAAAATGGGCATATTAACTTCTGAGCATTTTAGAAATAAATAATAATGGTACTTATAATAATGAGCCAATGTCTGACAATAATCCTGAGATAGCCTATGTGGCTATTTTTATCTGATTTCCTGTCTGTCTTTGCTTCACCAAAATCTTTGTTGTGTCTGTTATTTGGAATTCAGCATCTTGGAAAACATATATCTTTGTGTACACAGGTCAGTACTATCCACGTTCTCCAATCACATATGCAAATAAACCTGTTGAGACATATAAGCTTTGAAAACAAGAAGGACACTTTGGCCTGTTGTTGATCCCAGCCTGTGTGGCCAATGCAATACTTGAAACACTTTATACTGTTCAAGAGTTAAGAGGCTCCATACCAATTTACTGTAGAAACCACTAGCTGTACTGTACCTCATTATGTCAATAAAAAGTGTACTTAAGAGCTTAAGATATATGATTGTGCCGTCCCTGGAAAATGTAAAATAACTGCACTGCAAAAATATATTTCCCTTGATATTGGCAAAATTTGTCTTACCCTTAGGCTTTCTTGTAATACGATAAGCCACTTGAAAGTCTTACAAGAACAACCCATAATCCTAATACTGAATAAGAACTATATTTTTCCAAGATAAACTATAGGGGGGAACAACATGGTTCTGCTTTACTGCTTCATCTGGAAAACAACAATAAATCGTATATATAAATGAGGAGAATTAACCACTAGCTTATGATTTTTATACTGGGTTAAATAATCATATAAGTAAACTGTGAAAGAAAACAGAAGAAAAATCTATCTAGTGAAAAATAAAAAAATCTAAGTTATCAGCCCATGGTTTATAAATAAAGGTGGTTGAAATTAAGAGAATCAATTTGTTTTGAATTTCGAAATTCCCAATCGACTTCAGATTTTTAACTTTTTGGAGTTGAAAATTTGCATAAAAATGTCAAAAATTTCGATTTGCAGTATGAGCTTCAGCTATAATAGAAAAGGTAGCAGAGTTTACAATCAGTGCTGAAACTGCAAACAGTGATTTTTACGGACGTTAATGCTGAAGCACTTAAGAATACACAATTGTATATGAAAAGGGAATTGCAATCTATTTATTTATATAATCATATTTCATATAAGAAGCAGTTGTTTGATCCCTCAGCGATTGCTGCAATCACACACAATGATCGATCATCAAGTGAAAAATGGTGTAGCTCACTGTCAGAAGGAATGGCAATATTGTTACTCACTGTTAGAAGGAATGGCAATGTTGTCATTTACTGTCAGAAGGAATGGTAATGTTGTCACTCACTGTCAGAAAGAATGGCAAAGTTGTCACTCACTCTTAGAAGGAATGGCAATGTTCTCACTCACTGTCAGATGGAATGACAATGTTGTCACTCACTGTTAGAAGGAACGGTAATCTTGTCACTCACTGTTAGAAGGAATGGCAATCTTGTCATTCACTGTTAGAAGGAATGGCAATGTCGTTACTTACTGTCAGAAGGAATGGCAATGTTCTCACTCACTATTAGAAGAAATTTGCATAGCCGATATTTGCTATGTCACTAGCCGATATTCGATATGTCAATCACTGTTAGAAGGAATGTCAAAGTTGTCACTCACTGTTAGAAGGAATGGCAATGTTGTCACTCACTGTCAGAAGGTATGGCAATGTTCTCACTCACTGTTAGATGGAATGACAATGTTGTCACTCACTGTCAGAAGGAATAGCAATCTTGTCACTCACTGTTAGAAGGAATGACAATGTTGTCACTTACTGTCAGATGGAATTATAATGTTGTCACTCACTGTTTGAAGGAAAGGTAATGTTGTCATTTACTGTTAGAAGAAATGGCAATGTTGTTACTCACTGTCAGAAGGAATGGCAATGTTGTTACTCACTGTCAGAAGGAATGGCAATGTTGTCACTCACTGTCAGAAGGAATAGCAATCTTGTTACTCACTGTTAGAAGGAATGACAATGTTGTCACTTACTGTCAGATGGAATTATAATGTTGTCACTCACTGTTTGAAGGAAAGGTAATGTTGTCATTTACTGTTAGAAGGAATGGCAATGTTGTTCCTCACTGTCAGAAGGAATGGCAATGTTGTTACTTACTGTCAGAGGAATGGCAATGTTGTTACTCAGTGGCAGAAGGAATGGCAATGAAAGTTAAGTACAAATTTTAATTTCAGTCAAATTTTTCAACCATCCCTAGTTGATAGGTGACCCTACGATAAGTGAATATCATGTGGGAGAAAACATCCTTTTTACTTTTATTTATTTGTTTGCTACTTGTGGATTATATCTTATCTCAGGTAGTTTGATAAAAATAAGTCATTGTATTGACAGCTCCAACAATCCAAGTCAGGGCATGGAGATTTCAGGCAAGATCCAAATTAGGCTGTGTCTTGGTAACACGGATACATGAAAACAGACAGGGAAGCACAGTATTAATAGCAAGCACAGAAGCACACTCAAGCACACTGCTATATAGAGACTATAACAGGGCAATGGTGTGCAGATTGCCCTATCACAATATGCCATCTGGCACTATTGGATTGGTGGACAATTAGCAGGGCAATCTCCTACAGCTGGTTGGGCTGCAGGAAGTTAAAACTGAACAGGTGCACCTGGGCTCTGCTGGGTTAAACACATCCATATGGTGACTGGGGATGCAGCTTTGGCCAAACAGTGAGTCAGCCAGACCTGCATCCCACCACCAGGGGGTGGCAAGACATGCCTGTTCTGAATGGAACACAGCCACATGGACTCTGGAAAGCCATTAAACCGAAAAGTAGTCAGAACGGATCCCTATGTCAGAGCAGGGAGATTTTCTTTGACCATGAAGCCTGCTGCGCTGACACTGTCTGTGATCCCTGGGTTCACTAATGCGGCATCGCCAGGCCGGTTATATTAACAGCTCTCTTTTCCTATTTGGAAAGCTATAGGAAAATTAACAGTTTACCCATGATTGGCTGCTTTATGAAAACACAGTATGTATTTGTCTGAATTGTTGTATAATTCACCCATTACATATTTCTATCGCCTCTAAAACTTGATTTTCTGTCTGGCAATTAACAAATGTTCTGTTCTCTGTGACCAAAAAGGGATTTTGTTTTAGATGTTTCTTTTCATTTGAAAATACTTTTGAACTCTGAAGATTACAGTTAAGTTAAACCAACCATTTATGTCAACTTTTAACACTTGAACAACTCTCTTCATTACTCGCTCTAGCTATCTACCTAGATCACAGTCTGTTTCAAAATGTCAAGCCACACACTCCCTATACCAAGTAAAACAGATCCAGTAAAAACTAAGCAGCTTTTTTTCCCAAGAGGAAAGTGAAAATATTGAAGTTTTAACCAAGAAACAAATCCCAGGGAATATTGTCTTATTCACAGATTGAAAGAAATATACTGTAACTATGGCAGTTATTCAACCTATTACTTACATTCATATTGTTTTAGCAATAAGCTCCTAAAATTTAAAAGGATTTAAAAGAAAAAATATAATAAAAAAGAAAAAAAATGTCTTACTCAAATCTTGAAGATGAAAGGATCATTTGCAGAAACGTATAGTATGCTATAGAGCTACTCAATGTCAGGGGTTTCTACTTGTAGGGCCAGATGAACTAGTGTTCATACGTTGGGTGTCGAAAAAATCTAAAATGGACTCCTCTAACCTTTCGTAAAGGTAGCCATACACAAGCAGATTCCTGACATTCTTTTCGGCTCTGCCAAAAATCGCCCACCTGGCGAGGTTAACCAGGAATCTCCCGCATTACAGATTGCATGGTGATCCAACATGTTGGTAAATTCCTGGCCAATCCCATTACCCATACAATCCCATTTGGATAGGGACTGCAGTGTGCAGTCTGTCCCTTATCTATCAAGGGAGAATCGAGGTGTGTTTGCCTACCTTAAGCTTTAAATTATCCACTTTTCTTGAAACTTTGCAGCATTACATCATGATATGGCCTGCAGATTCTATCTGAGTAACAAAATGCAGGCCACAATATGAAACTTAAGTAGTCCTATAGAGTTTTTCTGCTTTATTCAGTAGGAGGAATGCTGTGGATAAGAGCCAGTGACATGACCTTGACAAGAAACTTGACCTGCCTTGCATTTTTTTTATTGGGCTCCCCTGCTTTTAGTAACCTCAATAAAAAAAAACATTTACATTACCACTTTTAAAGAGGATCCTGAAGCTGAACCCCAGACAATTAACCTGCCTTGGACATAGATCAATCGCATAAATAGACTGGAAGATGATCATAAAAAATGTTGACTGCATATGGAAAGCCAGCTGGAAGTAAAGTTTAGTATGTAAAAAAATGAAAAATAAATGTGAATTGGAAAATTCCTGATGCACCCCATAAGAAATGACCTCACAATAAATGTATAATAGTTGAGTGAGCAGATTAACAAAAGACTGAAACAGTTAGACTCTTATCCAAAACAAAGATTACTTATAATTAAGAAAAACTTGGAATCTGTAGCACTCCACAGAAACATAAGATAAGTAATGTTTGTAAATGGAATCAATAAAATGTTTAGTGTGGTAATAACTTGCTGTGCTGAGCCAGCACCCTACTGTATATTTTAGTTCTGATTATGTCACCTGGGTGTAAAGAAATATAAATTATAAGTGCCAATTTGCGCAATAAAGGTAATAATGACTGAAGATCACAAAGTTATATTAGGTGACATTTTTGTGATATTCGGGAATATTAATATTGCTTATGCTGTTCAACACTACTAACAATGTGTACATACATTTATGTGCACAGTTTAGATTTTGAAGACTTTATAAAACCACTGTCTGCCATCACCTTGCCACCCCTCTTAGAAGTAAAATTACTAGTTTTTATTGCCATTGTTGCCCAGACACTGGCATTGACACTTAAACAAGTTTTTCTACAGACCAAGATAGACTATACTGGCCATATGACCACAAATTAAGGTAAGTGTTCTGGCATTAACAATTTTCAGTAAACTGACTGAAACCGAGTTGCTTTGTGGGCTCAAATTCACTTTGAAAAATTTGTTTGGGTACCAACTCTTTAATGGTGAGAGGCCTGGCACAAACAAAACCTTCATTATTAGCCTTTTAACCCTGATGATTGTAGTTCATACCTGTCAACCTTTCCGTTTTTGCCGGTAAAGGCAGGTTTTTTTATGTGGCTTTCCCAGTGTAGAGATCTCTGTGAATAAGTTCTGAAGTAATGGGAAGAAACGCGTCAGAGGATGAGGTAACCCCCAGGGGTGATTGTATCACTTTGTGTGTATTTGTGAACCAGGAATATAAGCATTGTGGAAATCTTATCCAGTGTGTGGAACTTATGCCTTTTTGTGGATACGTATGAAGTAAGCCTGGGAGACAAGGTATTGGCGATTCATGCACCTGGAGTTCACCAGGAGTTACAGTTTAACCAAAGCCAGAGAGGGAGTCTGTCTCACCATATCTTACATGTTTAGTAACAGTTTTAGCTTTACCCTTTACTTGTTTGACAATTATCCATCACTGCTCAGGGTCAGAGCTAACAAAACTCTGGGCTCTCCTTACTTTTATGCCATCCATCCTAGTTGTAAAGCATGATTTTAATGAAGAATCATTTATTACTTAATAACTTACTGTAAGAAGGTACTAGACCAACAATCTAAGAAGCCATGACTATTATACACCATTATACACCATAAAACACCAATGTAGTGTGGTATTTAGAATGATTATCATGCTCTGTCAGTTCTAAACAAATCGGTATATTACTGCCATTTACAATAGCCACCAATTTAATGTAGGTATGTTTGCAGTTCTCGATGCCCCGTCCCCTGTACCTTAACATGAAGACAAAGTGCGACCCCTCACCCTATAGTCAGGTGGGACTGTAAAGCCAATAACACATTTTATCCGCTCCTGGAGGACACCCAGGAATGGCTTAGCTACTTTGCTATTACACTCCATCTAGTGATCTTTTGCTATAGCTAAGGTGTTCTGTTACATGCAGTTCATCATTACTGAACCACAAAAGTCCTTTTCTGGGGGTGGGGTATGCTGTATTATGCATTGCAGAGAGATCTGACTTAATGTGATGCGCTGCAGAAGGTACTGTCAGGTAACTTTTGGCAAAATCTTTAATCTAGATGTGATTTCTGGCCATTTTAAAATATTCCATCTTTTGGGGGAGAAGTTTAGCCATTGATCCCCATTTGGCATGACACTGTCCAGATGGTTGCACCCTTTTGACTTTTTCTTTATTGGTATTTTGGCTACAAATATGAAGGTTTGAGAAGTTCACCGTCCATTAAAGTCAATGGAAGTTCGCTGCGAACATGTGAACGGCGGGTATTTGCAGAAGTTGGATTCGCCTGTTCATCCATCACTACTTGTGGCATGAATTCAGAGATTTGACTGAAAGATGGGGTAAGGGTGCTACAAATGTCTGACATTTCTTGATTTTCAATGACGAAATACATTTATTTAAACAAAGCAGAGCAATCATATCAATATTGATTTACAATATTTACACAGGCACTGCTTTGAGATAGACAATTCTGACGAGCAATACAGAGCGATTTGCTGAAGAAAAGCAGCTTTTTGGCAGATTTCAAAAGCTAAAGAGGTCATGAAGTGGAGATACGAACATTTGGCATGTAATAAAACAAGACCTTTTCTGCATCAAGACAGATAAAGGAAGGTTACTAGAAGTCTTAAATGCTGTTGGTTTTAAAATAATGCAATGTTGTATTTAAAGTGTGTTAATGAAAACAGTACTGTCAGTGTAAGAAATACATTCAGGGAAAGCTACAACAAATTGTACATTGCCTTTGGGGCTACATATGCAGAACAAAACTAACCACTCTTTTACTGCCAGACAATATTTATAGATAAAAAAACATAAAGCAAGACATTTTTTATGTAAGCCCATACACTGCTTATTTTGCATAATAACTGCACAATTGTAGGTAGGAACAAAGCTTCTTTTTTGGAAAGTTTTGACCCATGGGTGAGAAGGACCATATCTCTTTTATGGTTGGTTTGTTGAGAAACTCCCTTTCCATCATTAGCAAGTCAGAAGAACACACTACCTCATTATGTTGCTTCTCTTTCACTACAGTGCCATTGTTACCATTCTAGAAGATGAAACAGGGATATACCCTCCTATTTTTCTAGTAAAAAAGAAGATGGGAGATGGGCAACTGGTAATCCATTTTAACCATTCTCAACAAAACTATTCTAATGCTTCAAGATTGGATTGGATGCTCTAATGCTAGGCATACACATGCCGAGTAGGTCAGACAGACCTACTCCGATATTCACCGGAATGCAAACGTGATGACGTCATCACGTTTGCACCCCGGTGCATTATGGGGCCCCTTCAGTCGGGCAGCACCCTTTGTGTGCTGGCCATAAGCTTCAATGAAGACGCTGTCTTCATTGAAGCTTATGGCATCGGCTTTCCTCGGCTTGCATCGGCCAGAGAATATTGGACATGTCCGTTCTCTGGCCGGCCGAGCTGTGGGGCGACAGGGATCTGTCGCCCCATGTGGGCACAGGCCGATAAGCGGCCGATTTTTAACCTGACCGACGGCGCGAGCGCGCACGCCCAACAGTCAGGTTAAAAATAGGCCGCTTATCGGCATGTGTATGGCTAGCATAACAGACATACAGGAAACTTATGTTCATGTTCTGATAGCACCAGCATTTCAGAGATTCATGAGGTTCCTCTTGACTAGTCACCTGACTACGTATGCCAGAGTATTTATAAAATTCTTGTCGCTATAGTATAGCGTAGCAAGGAGTCAGGCTCTATCGTTATCTGTACTACCTTCTGTTACTTCATCAGACTCAACAAAGTCAAAGTCTATTGCATGACAAACACTTGTGTTGTCCATGCTTCAGGAATTTGGGTTGCTAATCAAGCACTCAATCACTTGTACAAACCGGATTCCCAAAAAGTTGGGACACTATACAAATGAATAAAAACTGAATGCAATGAATGCAATGATGTGGAGGTGCCAACTTCTAATATTTTATTCAAAATAGAACATAAATCATGGAACATGGAAGTTTAAACTGAGAAAATGTACAATTTTAAGGGGAAAATATGTTGATTCAGAATTTCATGGTGTCAACAAATCCCCAAAAAGTTGGGACAAGGCCATTTTCACCACTGTGTGGCATCTCCCCTTCTTCTTACAACACTCAACAGACGTCTAGGGACCGAGGAGACCAGTTTCTCAAGTTTAGAAATAGGAATGCTCTTCCATTCTTGTCTAATACACGCCTCTAACTGTTCAATCGTCTTGGGCCTTCTTTTTCGCACCTTCCTTTTTATGATGCGCCAAATGTTCTCTATAGGTGAACGATCTGGACTGCAGACTGGCCATTTCAGTGCCCTGATCCTTCGCCTACGCAGCCATGATGTTGTGATTTATGCAGAATGTGGTCTGGCATTATCTTGTTGAAAAATGCAGGGTCTTCCATGAAAGAGATGACGTCTGGATGGGAGCATATGTTGTTCTAGAACCTGAATATATTTTTCTGCATTGATGGTGCCTTTCCAGACATGCAAGCTGCCCATGCCACACACTCTCATGCAACCCCATACTATCAGACATGCAGGCTTCTGAACTGAGCGTTGATAACAACTTGGGTTGTCCTTATCCTCTTTGGTCCGGATGACATGGCGTCCCAGATTTCCAAAAAGAACTTTGAATCGTGACTCGTCTAAACACAGAACAGTCTTCAATTTTGCCACACTCCATTTTAAATGTTCCCTGGCCCATTGAAAACACCTGAGCTTGTGGATCTTACTTAGAAATGGCTTCTTCTTTGTACTGTAGAGATTCAGCTGTCAACTGCGGATGGCACGGTGGATTGTGTTCACTGACAATGGTTTCTGGAAGTATTCCTGAGCCCATTCTGTGATTTCCTTTACAGTAGCATTCCTGTTTGTGGTGCAGTGTTGTTTAAGGGCCCGGAGATCATCCAGTATGGTTTTATGGCCTTGACCCTTACGCACAGAGATTGTTCCAGATTCTCTGAATCTTCGGATGATGTTATGCACAGTTGATGATGATAGATGCAAAGTCTTTGCAATTTTTGGCTTGGTAACACCTTTCTGATATTGCGCCACTATCTTTCTGCGCAACATTGTGGGAATTGGTGATCCACTACCCATCTTGGCTTCTGAGAGTCACTGCCACTCTGAGAAGCTCTTTTTATACCCAATCATGTTGCCAAGTGACCTTTTTATTGTTTGTTGGTCTTCCAGCTCTTCGTTATACTAAAATTTACTTTTTCCAGCCTTATTGCTACTTGTCCCAACTTTTTTGGGATTTGTTGACACAGTGAAATTTTGAATCAAATATTTTTCCTTTAAAAAGATACATTTACTCGGATTAAACGTTTGATCTGTCATCTACGTTCTATTACAAATAAAATATTGGCATTTGCCATCTCCACATCATTGCATTCAGATTTTATTCACAATTTGTTTAGTGTTCCAACTTTCTTGGAATCTGGATTGTATACCTAGGAGCATTGGTGAACACAAGAGAAGCCTTAAGGTGCCCAAACATGCATAGATATGGGCTAGATCGATGGCCAATTTAAGCGGCGCGCACTATTAACGTCATATCACGGTCATATCTAATGCGGCCATCAGTGTTGATTTAGGGTCATATCTCATAACTCTGTTAACAAGGTAATCGGACATGACCGTAAATCACGGTTGATGTCCATTTCTTTGGACAGGGACCGCGGGTCCCCATGCAAAGCATAGACTGAGCTGCATTATGCAGCAGTGCGCCTGCGGCTTCTTCAATAGGTGCGGAGCAAGAAGGCTGACCCGTCTCACGGGCATATGGCAGCCTTTACTGTCCCTTTCATTAGAAAAGATTCTGCTCTTTTTCCCAGACTAATATGCTTCCCTTTCAGAAGGGATTCTTTAGCCAGTGTAATTGTTAAACCCTTAATTATACTATCTACATTACTGGATTGTCAAATATTTTCGAATGCCCAACCAGCAGTAAACTAAATGCAATCATGGATAGCAAAGCTATGCAGCATCAAGGCTTATATAAGGCAGGAAGTGCTACAGATTAGATTATCTAACAGCACTCTGGTTCTCCCTATGTCTGCAGGAGGTAAAGATGAATACCAGGCATAGATTCAAAAACTGATTAGCATTCAGAACCATAGTTGACAACAATGGTTCAGATCCGACCGGCTGTATGGTGATTATGGAAAGGCTCGTGCCTGCAAAGGCAAGCCACATAGACTCACTGTTCACAGGATTTCCTCTCCAGGTACCCACAGGACAAAGAATTAGAAATTCTCCCAATATTTCCCAATGTATATGCTGACATGGAGGTATTTCCTTTCTTGGTAAGCTCCATGGCAGCATTTTTCCTGCCCTCTTTATAGACTAGTTGCCTAACAGCATGCTATGGCTAGGGGTATTCAATTAACAGATGCATGATCCTATAGGATTTAAGGGGGTAAAGCCTATCCAATGTGTATGGCAGTGGTTACCAAACTTTCCCTGCAGGACCCCCCTTTTACATACTTACTGTTTGTTGCTGGTTCCTCCATGGTTGGCGTCCTGTTTGTCCCTTCCTCAGTCCTCTAGAGCTGCACCCGCCCCCCGAATAGCTCTGCAGCTCCCAGTTTGGGATCCACTGGTGTATGCTGTCATTGAGCATGTCAAGAAAGTAATAAGGACATTTAATATGGACATTTCTTTTTTTTTCAGCAAAATAACTCCTTTTGATACATGTAGTTCCATGGAAGGTGTTCCTGTATAGACAGGTGTGCATGTACCCATTGCTAAAGGTTTGGGTCAACACAGGATCAGAAAGGTAAAGGCAGAAACATAGAATAAAACTATAGGTGTAAAGGTGTAGTTGTAGAAAGCTTTGCCCATGCCCTTTATCTATTGCTTTGTATGTTGGAACTATTAGATGATTATATGACACGAGGGTTTCATGCACTTTAGTCTTTACAAATTATCAGTGAGTCAATTTTTATCTCCTCTACCCTCCTGAGGTATAATACACCACTGACTTCAATATCCTTTTATACCTCACTCTTTTCAGGCATTCTTGTGCCTATACGGTGACTACTTCCCCTGATGAAGATTTTCGCTATTTAACGAAACGTACGTTGGGACAGTCATCTTCAAACATGACCCGGGAGAGGCAGCCGGAAATCAGCATGTGAAGAAGCCCGCCAGCACACAAGACAGAAAATGAGCGCTGCGGGGCTCCGGGCTTTAGGTGTACATCGCCAATGCGATCTCACCTAATCCCGGAGCGGCGCATGCGCCCACTACAGTGTCTTGTGTGCGGCGGCGGGCGCGGCTCCAAAGCTTTTTCACAGAATCCCGGCTGCCGCCCCGTGATCACCCCCTCCGCCCTCCGATGTTATCCATGATGTCACACGTGGGCGGGCAGCAAATTCAAATTACATCATGTAGAGTAGGCACTGACAAGTCCCGCCGCGTGATTTCTCTGAAAAGCCTCGGAACCGCCGCGACACACAACACATAGGGTGATCGCTGCGGGGCTTCCGGGCCCTTGGAAATCAGGCGATCTACACCTCGCCCCTAGGCAGGCCTTGCAGCGCTCGGCCGTCTTGCTGTGGTGTCTGCCGGTCGGCTCCGATTCTGGTTCTGGACAGAATCCCTCCCGGCTGCTCGATTCCCTCCTGCCCATCCGGTGTTACGCAATACGTCACATCGGTAGGCGGCGGGAAATTCAAATACTTCACTGTGACAACACTGATCAGGGCCGGGATTCTGTGAAAAAATCCTCGATCCAGCCGCCGCCGCAGACCACACAAACAGAGGGTGATCGCTGCGGGGGCTCCATGCCTTTAGGTGGTAGATCGCCCTGATTCAAGGCCTCTAACCTAAACCCGCAGCCGATCACCCCTGTGTTTTGTGTCGCGGCTGCGTCTGACCGAATCCCGGCTGCTCAGTGATCCCTCTCGGTGTGACACTATGAGGTCACATCGCTGGGCGCGGGAAACTTTAAAAAGTAAACAAAAGATAAATAAAAGAATTCTGTCTCCACTGATGACCCCCTGAGTCCCCCCCCCCTTTAACATTTCACTCCCTCACCCCTGGTGTGGATGGACCTGTCATCACACGGGGGGGGGGGAGCAAATAAAAATTTTCAAGGAGACCTTGTACTGACAGGATATCTTATCCATACCATTCTAAGTGACAGAAAACACAAACACAAACCCCATGCTACTACTGCCCCTGACTGCAAATGTTTGCATTATGTGCCTATTCCCTGTTTTGAGATTTATCACACACGTGAAGTATTTTAGAGATTTATAGTGTTTTAAATAAATGTATCTGTTTGACCTGTTTTTTGTGTGTTCTCTTAATATTAATTCTGACCAGTGCAATTTTTTTTTAATATTATGTGTTTTTCACAATTATTATACCTCAGGCTGTTATAGACCGTGTCTGACCATATGGTTTTTGGTAAGTTCATGGCCTTACACAGTATAAAAAAAAATTGCCAAATTAAGTCCTATGGGTTCGCTTTTGGTACAGAACTCTGTACCTTGCAGTCGCTAGGGAGGTTAAATTCCCCACAGCCTCTGCTGACCGCGAGGGATTCCCACTGTCCTGGTGACTCATAGACTCACCCCCAGTGGTTCCTCTATTTAATTAATTTTGTGGATGCCTGTCCCTTCTTCTTGGTGAGAGTGAGGGGCCCCTTCTCTTGTTCCTAGTTTCATGCACTTTAACCCTTTAAACCTTGCAATGTCTAGCTACTCACAGAATTGATCATAATAGATTCTCTGGGGTGAATCTTTAGTGAATATACAACAAAGAGATCTGGCAGGATGAAGGACAAATCAGGGTGCTACTTGCTTATCCTCCCCATCTCTTCTGCAATGAATAGAAGGAGTCCTTAGTATTTACTAATCATTCATTCTCTAATCACTGGGAGGAAAGTCTGATGTGTGTATGTTAACAAATTGTCTAGCAAAATAATAATTTTATATATAGCACATTATATCACATTATTTTGGGTTATTTTTCAGTAATCAGATATTCTGATCTTTTTATCAACTATTAAAAATAGATGCGTACCTTTACCTACACAAAAAATGGTTACTACAATGACATATGCATTTTTTTGTGTTGTTCACTGGACAAAAAGGAGAAAGCAAAGTCATGCTTCCGTTAGTACATCTATGTGATTTTCATATTTTTTTACATTGCTAGTTGTTGTCTAATATGGTGTGTGATCAGCATGGTACACAGGTTTCCCATTCGCATTTGTAATACTGCTTGATAACACTTATAAAAGTGTACAAATGTATTGTAGATTACCTGCTGTGTAGACTGTCACTCTGTGTATCTTCCAGGATTGCCTGTGGAAAATTATATCTTTGACACTCCAGGTTTATATATGAGATTAATGTGCCAGCAGATAATGAGACCATATTAAACATATGGTACAGACATCTGCCTTCACCCTCTGCTGGGGTTGTGCTTATAAACTTGCAGCTTAACTGATTGCTACAAATTGAAGAGTGTCCTTTCGCCATGTGAGTTTTATATATATTTTTTAAATATATATTCATAAAATTTTCTACATTACATGAGGAAAACAAAACAAACCTGTCCGGGCTAAAACAAAGCTTATACAGCATCACTACAGAACAAAGAATAAGAAAGGTAAATATACAGCAAGGATAAGGGAAAAAAACCCACCTGTATGACAAGCAAATCGGACACTACACCAGTTCCAGTCAAAATCATTAAAGAGACCGAGAAGAAAGCCAGTGGTGGTGTGGTGGGCAAAAGTTCCAGGCATGTCATATATGAAACGATATAGGGGGTTTGGAATGATAGGTGTAGTCTTGTTAGTCAGTAACCTCAAGCCGTTTAAGAATTGCGTTGAAATTTGGAAGAGATGTACAGTTTCCATCTCTTTTAGATGAGTTTTATATTTGATGTTAATGTATGCATAAAAGAAAACTTTATGCAATAATATTTAATGTGTATTTTCTAGTGATGAGTGACTAGGCAATATTCGAATTCGCGTAATTTCGCGAATATCCGCCATAATATTCGATTCCATATTCGTAATCTCGAATATCCGCACTTACAACATGAATTGCGATCTATCAATCGCAATTGCGACCCAATATGCGCAATGCATGCAAGTCAATGGAGAATGGCGGAATCCGAAATTGCGATTATCCGAGAAAGCGCAATGCGACCAAATATGCGCAATGCATGCAAGTCAATGGAGCTCGGATATTCGACTGGGAGAATATCCGTCATTTCCGTTTTTAAAACCGCATTGCGATTATATAATCGCGATCCCATTCATTGCAATGGATCGCGATTATAAAAGCGCAATAAATCGCGAAAAATCGCGATCGCGTCGGATATCCGATGATATATTCGCGAATATTTGCAAAATGGCGAAATAGCGATATTCGAGCTAAATATTCGAAAATCGAATATTCGAGCTCAACACTAGTATTTTCTAGATTAGTGTACAATGCTATACACAATCCGTCATAAACTTTAAAAACTTGTTCAAGTTAAACTCTTACATTTAGTATATTAAGTTTTTGAAATTCATTATGCCAGGTATTACTGTATTTTTGTAGTCATTTCAAATCTACAATTTACTGTACATTTTAAAATGATAAAATGTTGCAAAGTTCCACTAGATGGCAATAAAATATAAAATCTGCCTTTTAGAACGGCTCATCTCATACAAGAAAATTGTGACTATTACATTTTAAACTCATATCCACTCTTTAAGAAAATGTTGTGCAGGTCTTATAACCAGGGATAACGCTTAGGAGTGTTGCTTCTATGGCATGTTCCAAATCCTGCAGTTTCAAAAGTCATGGTGCAGATTATTGTGTGCAGATTTGCCTGGGAGCTGTTTTTTTTAAAAACAATAATGCACTGCATGGTCTTTGAACTGTGGCCAGCAGACTTTAAACATTCAATAAGGAGGCTTTTGTTTGAGCAAGCCCTCTCATTATATAGGAAGGGCACAGAGCAGCTATAGTGTCACTGAACTGGAAGATGCTCCAGGGAAAGCAGATGGAAAACTGACAGAAACTGACAGAAAGATCTCAAAAGGGTCAGTTAGGAATCAGATTCTAATTAGTAGCTCTTGGGGTAATCAACCCCTTTTTTTCTTAATATGTTGAATTCTTGTTTATTTTGTGGTTGACACTTTTAGTTTTTTTATTATTATTTTACTTAGTAAGAGCTGCTTTTCTAGTCTATCTGTTAAAAGAGTGCTTATATTTGTTAGTAACCATTAGTTACTGCAGCTGCTAGGTCTGCAGCATGTCACACCATTGTTTAAAAACGAAAATCTAAAAGTAAAAGGAAATGTGAGAATAGTGTGCGCTTACCATATTTTTGGACCATTAGAAGCACTTTTTCACCCCCCAAAATTGGGGGGAAATAGTGCTTTCGTCTTATGGCCCCCGTGGTCCCGCCTTGGCTTCCCGTCAGCTCTCCCGAACTGTAAGATGAGAGATGCGGCGACAGACACATTTCTCATCTGTACGGAACTGTTTCTACCAGCAAAGCGCTTCTGATAGAAGCAGTACAGCAGAAAGACACACATGGAAGTTGCCAGCCAGCCTGTAACTGCGATCACCGTGCAGCTCACATGGCAAGAAGGGAGACCAAACAGTGCAGAATCCATGCCCCCCCCCCCCCCTTCTGCCTAAAGTGTGCTACTCTAGTGACACCATTTTTGTGGCTAAAATTGGGTACTTTGTTACTGATTAGTTGTTTTACAACATTTCACATTTTTTTTCTGTTTTTCCTGCTCTAAAAACAAAGTGCGCCTTATGGTCTGGTGCATCTTATAGTCCAAATAATCTGGGATATTATATCACTTGTATTCTCTATATTCCCTATTCCATTTAAAAAGCAAGTTAGGCATACACTAGTTAGGACTACTATACCATATGACCTAATTAAAGTTTTTCATGGAATTAAACCTGACCTGGCATACTAATTGACAACAGCACTGATGCTGATTCATCTTCTTTTATAGTTAATGAATATTTGTGCACCTTATAGAGCACAGTTTCCCATTTTGTTTCCATTTGGGCTTCATTTTTGTTAACTAACTACTGAGGCAGTAGAATCCCTTTACACACATACAGTATCTCAGCGAGTACACCCTTCACATTGAAAATAGTTTATATTTTTTCACGGAACAACACGGAAGATATGACTTTGGTACAATGTAAAGCAAACAGTTAACAGCTTATAACAGCATACATTTCGCTGTCTCCTCAAACAAAAATGAGTATACCCCTAAGTAAATGAAATCTAATTGTGCCCAATTAGCCCAATTTTTGGGAAAAGTCACCTCCCTTTGGAAACTGGGCCACAGGGCAGTATTCCAACATTATAACAATCCCAAACATCTCCTTGATAAATGCATTTAGGGTAAAAGTGCTGTACTGGCAAAGCATGTCTCTAGACCTAAAGCCTATTGAGCATGTATAGGGCATCCTCAAACACAAGGTATCTAACATCCATCAGCTTGGATGTCTCATGGAGGAGTATAAGAGGATTCCAGTAACAGCCTGTAAAGCTCTAGTGAACTCCATGCCAACAAAAACTTAAGGTAGTGCAAGAGAATAATGGTGGCCACACCAAATATTGACAGGGGGACAATTTGGACATTTTTTGTTTACTGGTGTACTCACTTTTGTTGCCAGAGGTTAAGACATTATACAAACTGTGTCCATCATTGTGATGTGTCCATCATTGCAGAGGGAGAGTTTGGTTGGGAAGTTGCAGTTTGTCCTCTCGACACTAGAGGGGACCCTTGCTGCTGGAATTGCAGTGCTCGTTAATCGGGGTAGAGAGGAGGAGGACAGCGTGTGTGTTTCTTCCTGATCTCCCCATGATTAGGAGAGAGCGTACGGGTGGCACCCGAGCAGAACAACCCGTGTCCGGAGTACAGAATTCTGCTGATTTCAGTCACAGTCGCAGCTGCACCAGGGAAAAGTGCCAAGGATCCGGCCACTTGAGCGGAGAGTTAAGTGAGTGGAGCGAAGACAGCTGGAGCTGGGTGGAATACCAGACCCCCCCCCCCCGTGGTTGCCCTTGAGGATGCCAGTGTGAAGCCTCAAAGACTCCACTTCTTTCTGAATAAGACTGAACAGTTATTAATTGTTGTGCTGTGCTTCAATAAAGCACAAGTTGCTTTATGCTGGTTCTCAGATTTTCTCTGAATATCTCCTATATTCGCAATTCGCGCTCTTACCTTCAAAATGAATGGTCACATGGAATTTTCATATTATGAATATTACATCACAATACATGGCCATAAGCTTCTTAATGCATAATATTCTGAATATTAGAAATTGTGAGTATCCAGGCCATATTCACGAAATTTTAGAATACTCCAATAGACGATACTCGTCGAATACATTCACAATTTGAAAATTCAAGCTCAACGCCACCTGTTACAACTACATTGTATCAAAGTGTCATATCTTCAGTGTTGTCCCATGAAAAGTTAATATAATCTTTTTACTGCAATGTGTGGGGTGTACTCACTTTTGTTAGATACTATACAGTGGCTTGCAAAGGTATTCGGCCCCTTTTCCACATTTTGTCACATTACAGCCACAAACATTAATCAATTTTTTTGGAATTTCACGTGAAAGACCAATACAAAGTGGTGTACACGTGAGAAGTGGAATGAAAATCATCCATGATTCCAATTTTTTTTTACAAATAAATAACTGCAAAGTGGGGTGTGCGTAGTTATTCAGCCCCCTGAGTCAATATTTTGTAGAAGCACCTTTTGCTGCAATTACAGCTGCCAGTCTTTTAGGATATGTCTCTACTAGCTTTGCACATCTACAGACTGAAATCCTCTCCCATTCTTCTTTGCAAAACAGCTCAGTCAGATTAGATGGACAGCGTTTGTGAACAGCAGTTTTCAGATCTTGCCACAGATTCTTGATTGGATTTAGATCTGGACTTTGACTGGGCCTATGGATTCTAACACATGGATAGGTTTTGTTTTAAACCATTCCATTGTTGCCCTGGCTTTATGTTTAAGGTCGTTGTCCTGCTGGAAGGTGAACCTCTGCCCCAGTCTCAAGTCTTTTGCAGACTCCAAGAGGTTTTCTTCCAAGATTGCCCTGTATTTGGCTCCATCCATCTTTCCATCAACTCTGACTAGCTTCCTTGTCCCTGCTGAAGAAAAGCAGCCCCAGAGCATGATGCTGCCACCACCATATTTCACAGTAGGGATGGTGTGTTCAGAGTGA
>CM070032.1:158743902-158758351 GCA_036250615.1 Ptychadena robeensis
TCGGCGGCAGCGGCTCCGAGGCTTCTTCATGTAATCCCGGCTGCTCAGTGATCCCTCCGGCCGTCCGGTGTGACACGATGAGTGATTACTGTACCCAGTACAATTTTTTAAGTAAAAAAACACAACACAAATTTACATTTAAATAAATGTTTTATTATACACAACAAACAAAATTAAAATTATACTTTAAATAACTTTTTTTTATGTAAAATTTTTTTTTACCAAAAAAAAAAAATTCCATTAAAAGTCTATGGTGCGCTTTTGGTACAGAAATCTGTACCTATGCAGTGCGCTAGGGAGGTTAAACACATGTTTAAGTTTTAGCTCTGCACACTCTGCTGGAGCTACCTGTCCCCTGGCAGTGATTTTTGGCTAAACTGAAAGAATATAGAGTGAATACTGCTTGGAGCTGACTTGCCTACTTTGCTGGCACATGCTGTATATTCACTTTATATGTGAATGGATGTGTTTCTGTTTTCTAACTTTGTCTCAAAAACTATGGGGTGCATCTTTTTTTTAGAAACATTGCTTGTATCCATCATCACTGTCACCTAATTGTTCTCTGAATAATGATTCCCATTCACCATTATACTTACAATGCAAACTAAACTTGTCAGTAGAGGAGATAGATACTCTTCCTGTTACATGGGCTCCTTGTACATGTTCCTCATCTCATAATTACTGTTTCAGATTTCAAAATGAATAGTACTGTGTAACAGTTTCTTAACTGCTAATTTGTCAGCTGGAAAGTGCTGTCAAAAGCAATGTATGATTTTCTGTCTAAAGGGAAAGATTTTATTTCACACTCTCTCTTTCCTGTATTGAAAGAAATGTACAGGCTAACATTCCTGACCTTCTTTGAAGAATACTGGTTCATTGGCCTTCACTTGAAACAAGAATGAAGATTGGAAAGTCAGAAAAATATCACAATCTGTATTTTTGTACAAGGGAAGTGCAGTCAATTGGAGTTAAAGCCTCCATTTTTGTTCAGTACTAATGTACTTAAACCTATGAAACTGCGGTGATCCTTATGGATGGGTCAATATTTGGATTAAACCTGACTATAGTTTTGCCTTAAGCTGTTTTCTAAAGGTAGCCATACACAGCCCGATTCGCACTAGATTTTCTGGCCGATCAAGCGATATGAGCACTCCCGCCAATTGGCTGGGGGTCACTCTGCCGAAAATCAGATGGCCCCACCTGGTGAGATAGACCAGGAATCTGCCGCATGTCGGATCGTGAGGTGATCCTATATGCCGGTAAATTCCCGGCCAATCCCATTACTTTAATTGCACTCGACTACTTTAAATACTTGAAGTTCATTTTAGACAGAGTTTTATATATATATGTGCGTTTGTAATCTGTGTGACCCATTGTTTCATCATTTACCAAAACCAAAAAATTTTTAAAACCATAAGAAACAAGTTATATCCCTTGGGAATAATAAAAATATTAAAAACAAATCAGCAGATACAGTGAATATAGCCAATATATATGCCCCCATCAACATAGCTGCCCCCATCAACTGCCCTTTGTAAGGCAGTGGTGTTGTACTCAGATATTTAAAATTGAAAATATATTCGATGAATACCGACTTTTTGTAGTCGGTATTTGCAAATTTTGTGAATATGATGGCGGATATTTCCAATGTCGAATATTCATGATATTATCATTTGGGAAGCTTCCTCTGCTTCCCTAGTATAATTTATCTTTGTATTTATTTTGTATGTCCATGAAAATAAATACCACATGTGATCATTTATTTTGAAGGTAATCGCAATGCACATATATATTTCCTAATTCATGGGTATACACTCGAATTGTGAATATTCGCGAATATCGATTTAAATATTAGTAGAATTAATCCTGAAATATGTCGAATTCGAATATTGCCTATGCCGCTCATCACTATAAGCCAGCCAACACCTTCAAACACCAATATGGTTAAAAAAAATCAAATTTTAATGGATCAGCTTAACTTCGAACACACAGAAATTTTGTGAAACCTAGGATAGGGTGAACCCAAGCCTAATTAGGAACATAAGAATGTATTAAGAGCCAGATGGGCAGGAAATCATGTATTATTTGGTAATATTATAGTTTTTGTGGAACCTTAAAGCTATATAATTATACTATAATTGTGCAAAGAAGTTTAGGGCAAGTAAAGAATTGCATAAAATGTCAGAAGTTATGACTTCCGGCTATAGACGCCTTGATGCCGGGCCGATTTCACGTCAGATCGACCACACTTGATAACACCATCACCCAAAGCCGTGCAGAGAACCAGCCACACATCCTTAATGTGTCAGCATTTACTTTGGATGAGGATGCTGGTCTCTATCCAAAGTAATGAGATCGATCTAAAAACTATGGAAATGTCATTAATTTGTTAGATCGATTTCTGGGGCAATTTATGGCCGAATTTAAGGCGGGTGCATTCGATTTGTGGAATCGCCTGTAAATTGAACCATCTATGACCACCTTTAGTGCCATTTATCATTTTTGCTGATTGTTTAAGTCTTCTTGAAGTTTAGAAACATTGGTACGGGCTTATATTGGCAAGCATTGGTTCAACAAATCAATGACCCAGCACAAGAAAGTAATTATTTTGTTGGGGTATTTTTGTTTCTATAGCCAGTGCTTTGTCTTCTCTCTTCTCCTCCCTACAATGGGAAGCCTATTTCATGTGGGTGGATTGAGCAAAAGCATGTGAACATTTGAAACTTTGTATGACCAGAGCACACACAGAGAGCATCTATACTATAATAACGTGGCCACTTAACTTCCTGTTATGCAATGTGAATATTTCAAACATCTGAATACATTGTTAGCTTTGTGCTTTACTTTCAATATTATCTTCAGTTTTAACCACTTTCTGGGCAATCCAGTATGGCAAATAAATTGTATAGAATATAAAGTTTACATCGAAAAATATCCAGTATTAGACTTTTTTTTGTTAATTTGTTAATTTGTTAAGTAATTAGACAGAATAATAATCATAAATAAAACTTTCACTTTTTAATACTTGGTTGCAAACCCTATGCAGTGAATTACAGCCCGAAGTCTGGAACGCATAGACATCACCAGACGCTGGGTTTCATCCCAGGTGATGCTGCCAGATTGCAAGCGCTAGATAAAAATCCTTTTTAAATGTAACCCAAATAAAAAAAGTTGTCCAAAAAGAAAATGCATATTGTCAAAACGAAAGGTAATTTTAAAATGATTGATTAGCAGGTCAATTGTGCTTTGAAGGTCTAATAAATACCTTGTGGTCTTGTCATTCTGCCTCAATGACAATTAGTAATGATAAGGCCATGGAAATGCATAAATATATAAATTGTCTTAAGGCCATAGACATTAATACTTGATTCACTTAACCATATTCTCCAATCATGTCTAAGGCCTTGTCATGTTTTGGAGGGATGAATTAAGTCAGGATGAAGCATGATCAATAACTGCATTATTAAAAAAAATGTGGAGTTGGAGCTAATGAACTAACCTCCCCTCTACATCCACTTAAGGGAATAGAGTTTACTAACAAAACTCATCCTGAGCTAACATTGGTTATACTCTCTGTCCAGTGAATGCCCGAGGAGGTCCTCTGTATTGAGGGCGATGAAGTCATTTATTATGTGAGAGGGGCTGGGGGGTTATGTAACACCATTGAACTATAATGAAAGTGGTGTTTTTGCAGTCATCAAGTCAATGTCACTAAGCAACATTTATTTAGTATTTGTACTTTTTTTTGAGTTAAGGTTCTCTTTAAAATGTTTAGGTGAACCTAAATATTGCATGTACTTCAATTAGAAAAATATTCATAGCAGTATAGCATTCTGTACCATTGCATGTTATGTTTATTTTGTAGAGGTAACTGTTACCATAAACTGTGAGATTACATTACTTTGTGGAAAAAATAATCATCTTTATATTTAACAAGGCATAGTCATGAAGGATTGCACAACTGCAACAAAGGAATTAGTTCTACATGAACATAGATACAAATGTTTAGGCAAAAATCAAAAGTGTTGGCGCTGATGGTAGCTTAAAATGTATAATTGATGGGTACAAAACATACAAGTAACATTTCTTTGTAAATTACTTACTTCAAAATAACAAACAAAATACAGAATATGTTTTTTCACCATAAATAATTTTATACGATTTATAGAAAGTTTATTTTTGTGCTGACTTCAGTGTGATTGCTTCAAAATGCGGTATCTTTAAATATATTGCATTTTAAAAGGTTGCAGATTACATCAAAGCAGTCCAGGAAGTTTTTATATGACATTTAATTTGTAAGCCCTTTATAGTTTATATAGTACTCAAGTGTCTGTAAAGGTGCTAAAATGTAACAGATGCAGACTTTCCATATCTTTTATCCTATTTACACACACTCAACAAAACATGTTATGTCATTCATAACACTTCATAAAAATTCATTATCTTTCTTTACATAATGAAAAAGTCATACATTGCAGCAAGGAATGTCCTTCAAAAATATATATATTTATCACATGAACACATTGCCACAATTTAGCAGCCAAGCATCCAAGGTCATTGTAATTTAAAAGAGAGCAGACAATCCGAAATCCTCTTTTATGGTTGGGGTAAAGCTAGTCTACTGACACCTAAAAAATAAATGGCTTCTGTTTGGTAAAATAATAAAAATTGACTGGAGGTAAAAAAAAACACTGTAATTAAAACACACGCACCATATAAAATAGATTTGCATTTAGTAAGGTCCCCATACATGGGTTGATCTTTAGTTTGATTCCCGAACAATCGATCACCGCAAACAGGTGTATGAAAATCACAGAGAAGGATATACAACTAAAAAACACAAAGTGAACCAAAGAGTGTACCGTATAAGGTGAATGGTAGTGAGTGCAAAGCAGGTGGAAATTATATCTTAAAGTGAGCTAGATAAAAAGTGCCAATTATCCCATGTGTATAAAAATAAGCCTTTACAATACTACAACTTTTGTCCCTTATCCCCCTTAACCCAGACAAACCTACCTCCCCTTAATAAGGATGCAAAAAGTGGTAAGGGTAGGATTGGTCAGGTTTAGGAAGTAATGGGGGTAACTAACATCTAAAAATTGTAACTTACAATATTGGGTGCTTTAAACTTTAAGGGTGAACTGTTTCACAATGCCTGAATTTACAAAGGTCAGTGTAAGATTGTTTTAAGGTTAATTTAGGAACTGTTTACAGTACGCTTATGCTCTAATATTAATAGGTGGGTTATAGAATCACTTTAAATTCACCTTTGTCTAGAGATTTCTCATAACATTTTCAACATTTTTTTTTAGAGTTTTTAACTTGTTTTGCTATTCCTATATTCCTAACTTTTACCTAATGTCTTGCTGCATCTTGCAAATATTATCCATACAAAAAGAGAATGCAGCTATGTTTTTATACAGAAATTTACGAAAGTTACAGGAGAATAAAGCTAGGCATACACTGGTAGATTTCTGCATAGATTTAAATACAATTGAGCACTGTGCGCTCACAGAGCTCGATTGTGCTCTAATCTATTAAGAAATCTACCCGTGTATGCCTTCCTGCAATACATCCCGCTTGAAAGAACTCGATTGAACAGGGTTCCAGCATATTGGAAAGTGAGTCTCCCTCCAAAGTAATGGAGGTAGAAAGCTGCAGCAACACAGTCTGTGATCAGGTCCAGGCAGTGGAAAGGGGGCGTGACCTGTCACTGCTCTGTTCTGCAAGGGGAAAGGGGCGTTGACTCGCAATGAATCATAGTGTGGTAACGGCGGCCGATTTTCCCACTAACCGACGGCACGAGCGTGCACACCCGTCGGTCAGCGGCAAAATTGGTCACTAATCGGTGTGTGTATGGCAGGCATTAGTGTATAACCCGCTTAAGACTAAAGTGGTCTCTCCTATCTGCCCTATAGACATTGACACACTAACACATACAGTACAAACACACACATATTAACAAAGACACCTAGAAGCAGAGTTGGTAACGACAACAACCAAAACACAGTAGGTTCATAAAACCATGCAGTATAATTGCCATGAATTGCATGTAGGCATGGCATGGGACTTTGGACTGCTTCATTGGCTAAACCCTTTTAATTGCGCATAACTAGTGATGGCCGAACATCGGCCAGGACTGTCCACGAACGGGCGGGTCGGACTTCTAAAGACGTCCGCCGTCCGCCTGTTCGCGGACAGATTCAAATTCCCCGGAATTTGAATCGGAAAAAACGGATGTGACGTCACTGACGTCACATCCGGTCCCTGGAACGCATACTGGAACGCATAGTTCCTGGTTCCGGGAGCCGGATGTGACGTCACTGATGTCACTTCCTGCTCCGACCCGGTTTTTTCACTAGGAGACCGGCTTTATGCCCGGTCTTCTAGTGAAAAGATTCTTCCTCCGGCACGATCACACAGGTTGAATAGAGATCATCTTCTCGCTGGCAACGGAGCGGGCGGAACACCCGCACTGCTCGCCGGCGAGAAGATGGGCGAACATCCATCTTCGCCGCCGAACTGTCCGCCTTGCGGACAGTTCGCCCATCACTACGCATAACATATCAAAGACAGAAGGTGTCATTTTAATACAACTGTTATAAAAAAAAGGGTAATGATCTCATCTGAAATAAATGTATTTGCTCTCTTCTTCCACCCTTTTGTTTAGTAAAGACTCCAGTCTGCTGATTATACCATTTGTCTTCTATATGAAATCAGTAGGTCAAGCTAAAGGAGACTGTTTGAAATTAATTATCCAATTCTTTCTAGTTCTTCATTATCAGACAAACTAAGAAACATTTCATTACATTCAAAATATCTGTTTGTACTTATAATAAACAGAAATTAGCACTACTTACTATGGGAAAGTAATGCCAGACTTATTTAATGCTACAAACATTCTACACGTGTTAGTAATAGTCTCGATGTAAAGAAAATAGGATACTGTACAGTAAATTTCACCAAGCATGTAATATGTATCAGGTGCTAAAACTCTAAACATTCAAGGGTGGGTCTTATTTCTGTAGAGCTGCATTAAAAAATTAAAAAATTAAGTTTGATACCTTTGTTCTATAGTCTACATGCCAGGTGCCACACATGCGGCTCAGGGTCCTTTTAGTGGAACCTGTTAATGCATAGAAACTCACCTGACTTGCTCACACGCTGGCTTTCAAGTAGGCCAAAAAGCCTGCCCTGCTGAAGCAGTTGGCAGACAGAGTGCTTCTCTCCCACTATTTCACCAATGAACAGGGTATGATTGTATGATATATATATATTGTGGCACATAACCTCAGAATAGAGGCACATAGTCTTTGATGATATATATCAAATGTGCATTACCATACAACAGTGTTCCCTAATGTTTGAAGTGTCATTTTAAACACATTTTGTTATATAAAAAAAATGTCTTCTAGCAATGCCTGCTGTCATTACAAAATGCTCGTACCAGTCAGTATAGATTGAAAATGTTATGTGCGGGCCTTTAGTGATGCAGTGGGCCGAATTTGTGGCCCTCCATATCAACTCAGTTGCCCACCACATATTATTATTACAGGGAGTGCAGAATTATTAGGCAAGTGGTATTTTTGAGATTAATTTTAGGATTGACAACCACCATGTTCTCAATGAACCCAAAAAACTCATTAATATCAAAGCTGAATATTTTTGGAAGTACGTTTTAGGTTGTTTTCGTTTTAGCTATTTTAGGGGGATAATCTGTGTGTGCGGTGAATATTTTACGGGCCATTATTAGTAGGCAACTTAACAAAAACAATTACACCCATTTCAATTATTTATTTTTTACCAGTGATAAAACCCAATATAACATCTAACATTCACAAATATACATTTCTCACATTCAAAACAAAACAAAACAAATCAGTGACCAATTAGCCACCTTTCTTTGCCAAGGACAATCAAAAGCCTGCCATCCATGGATTCTGTCAGGGTTTGATCGTTCACCATCAACATATGCGTGCAGCCAAGCAACCACAGCCTCCCCAGGGACACTGTCAGAGAGGTGTCTGTTTTCCATCCTTGTAAAATACACATTTTGATGATGGGCCACAGGTTTCTCAATGGAGTTCAGATAAGGTGAACAAGGATCCCTGTCATGTTTTATTCTTTTATACCCTTTCTTGACCAGCCAACGCTGTGGCCAGGTACTAGGACATGGTGATGCGACATTGTCCATGCATGAAAATCATGTTTTTACTTGAAGGATGCAGCAATTCTTCCTGTACACATGCTTGAAGAAGGTGTCATTCCAGAACAACTGGCAAGTAGGACTGGGAGTTGAGCATTGACACCATCTCCAACCCGAAAAAGCCCCACAAGCTCAATATCTTGATGATACCAGCCCAACAAACCATTACTCCACCTCCACCTTGCTGGCGTCTGAGTCGGACGGACCCTGCCCTTAACCAAATTCCAGCCACGTGACCATCCATCGGCCCATCAAGACTCACTCTGATTTCATCAGTCCATAAAACCAACTTAGAAAAATCATCATTGAAAGATATTTACTTGGCCTCAGTCTGACGTTTCAGCTTGTGTGTCTTGTTCAGTGGTGGTCTTCAGCCTTTCATGTCTCTGAGTATTGACACACCTTGTTTTTATGCTTTGGGCACCAGTGATGTGCAGCTACTGAAATATGGCCAAACTGTTGGCAAGTGCATCTGGCAGCTGCCACGCTTGACTTTTACTACAGTTCCATGGGCCAGATTGCGCCTTTGTTGTTCCACAACGCTTCTTGCGACCCTGTGACATTTTGAATGAAACGCTATGATTGTTCGATGATTCACGCTCTAGAAGCTTGCAATTTTAAGAGTGCCTACATCCCTCTGCAAGATATCTCACTATTTTTGAACTTTTACTAAGACCTGTACAAGTCCTTTCTTTTGACCCATTTTTGCCAAAGGAAAGGAAGTCTACCTAATAATTATGCACACCTTATATAGGGTGTTGAGTCATTAGACCACACCCACTTCTCATTACAAGAGATGCACACACCTAACTTATGCTTAATTGGTAGTAGGGCCTATACAGCTTGGAGTAAGACAACATGCATAAGAGGATGATGTGGTCAAAATACTAATTTGCCTAATAATTCTGCACTCCCTGTATTATCATCATTTATTTATATAGCGCCAACATTTTACGCAGCACTGTACAATACATTAGAGTGGAGATACAACACAATACAGTACACACAGAAACAGGTTATGACACAGGAGGAGTGAAGGACCCTGCCCATACGGGCTTACAATCTAAAAAACCACTGGTCTACATGCACATGGATACAAAGGCAAATGGCTGCAGTCACTTCCCCATGAAGCAAATAATTAGGAAAGGAAGACAGGACATTAAGGGAACCTTTCAGGAAGCATGTACCCTCAGTAAAATCATCTGTTGGTACAGCATTATCAGTAAGATTTTCAAACTGGCATGATCCTACCCTACCAATTTCACCTATGTCATGATAGCCCTCCATTGGCACAGGAAGATACATTCTGTACTAATAAATCTTCAATATTTTTATGGAGATTTGGCAGTCTAATTTTTATTATTATTATTATTTAATTTTTATTTCTGGCCCGCTAATATCCCTTCTGTTATCTTACCTACATAGGAAGCGTGCCCCTATTTTGGGTGCTCATATTAATAGGTTCCTTTTGCCTGTCCAATGTTTGGGTTCTTGAAGACTACAGTTTCATGGTGACATCGCATATACCTAACATACACCAATGATGTATTAATAAAGTTGTCCCCATACAGTTGAATCCCATACAGAAATATGGCTGGTGTTTCTTTCAGAGATGTGACATAAAATATGTAATAGGCACTCAAGAGGGCAAGGTGATGGCAGACTCAATGTAATAAACATTGTTAGAGGTTTTCTTTTCCTTCCTCACCCTCTGTCCATGTGACACTACTGCCATCACTGGAAACTTCCTTGTTGATCCTGTTTAATTGTTAAGTGGAAATTTGGATTTCTGTCCTGATGATAGTAGATAGTACTAATAGAAGAGTATAAATTTTCATAGGCAACTTAAGATTTATTTTAAAATGCTTGATTGATTTCTCTTTTCTATATATACAGATGTGTATACACAAGGCACAGGCTCACTTCGCAGGTCCCGCTTGCAGTCTGTGCATTGCCCTTTTTTAAGTAGTACAGGAAATCAAAATTTTACAATGTAATCTGTTTTGTTTTCCCATCCACCCAGGGCATTTATTCCTGTATTTGCATGCAGGAGAAAGGTGTGGGCACTCCCAATGTCCTTGGTACCATCGTTTATGTTGTTTAGGTTGAATCCAGAAGAGGTGCTGACACAGAGGAATGGCACAGGCTCCTTTTAAGGGTAAAACACATGAAAAAATATCCTGAAATTAATTAGTTAATTTATAATAGACATCTTTTTGATCAAAATGGCTTCAGTAAAAATATCTTTCTCCTGAGAGAAAAGGCAAAAACAATAACAATGTGAGAATCTGCCTATCATCAACAAGGTAAAATATAGTGAAGAAGACATATCAGCTGTGTTTACCTTTTAAAAACAAAGCTTATCAAGATATTTGGTCTAAAGAAAAACATGTTGTAGATTGATAATACTCTGTCTGATATGTAAGAAGAGAGTTATGTTGACCTGTTAATCACATTTGGCTCACATATGACCACTGTTCTTGGATTTTAATATGGGAGACTGCAATGTGTACATATTCCTTCCTGAATAATTAATCAAGCAGCAGGGAACATCTTTGTGAAGATCCACTCGGAGGTATGCACATTGGCCATTACACTACAGTAAAAGAGGAAAATCATATTTAAAACTTGATTAAATAGAGGTTTAAAGTAATAATTTGCTTTGCCAATATTAACAGAAGTCTGTACTACAAATTAACAGTTATGTTTATACTTAACACTGATTAAGCATTTTGCATAATTAGTGAACAAAAACTTTTCCCCAATACATAGAGGACTTGAAACAAAGTTGACCCTCCCAATCCACTCCTTAGGCCACATTTATTCTTTTGCATCCAGATGTGATATGCCATCTTGCGCATGTTAAAATATTCCATGCACTGGCATGCAAAACATTATGCCCACCACTTTGGTTAGAATTGACTTCTATCGAACTGCAATGGAAGAAAAACCATGCCTGCTTCTGTTATGAAAATATACATTGGGAAGAAGTAATACGTTTTTGGAAGCCTATAGTTTCTTAAATATAACTAACTGTTCAACTCACCATATTTACAATGCTTACCAGTTTTTGTTAAATTGCACAACTTTGTTGCTTATACCTTAGTTCGATATACAGTGTATATAATACAATTGGATATACATGAGTATATCCGAATGTTGCAATATTCCTTGACACTGTTCATGTATATTCTTAATGCTTATCATTCATGTGAACTGTGTTATCACTGACTATTCCTAGTAAAGTTTTTTTATAGAAAAACCAAGCCTGCATCCATTTTAAAGCACCACAATAGAAAGCGTGGAACGTGCACCTGTTTTTTGGAACCGATCAACTTTGGGATTGGTGGATACCATTTGTAATATAATGAAGTGGCCATAGAAATGAACTGAAATCACAAACAATGGCCCAACGTGGAAGGCAGAGGTAAGAATTAATAGTCCCCAGTGTTGCCTGTGGTGCCTCTGGAACTGATCTTTAACCCAAAAAATTACTAACCATGCCATGCTATTAACTGTCTTTGACTGTATGGAGGCACCCATAGTGAATGATGAAGGATGTTCACTTTTGTAAAAAAAAGAAAGTGAAACTTGTGCAAATCCCTTTAAATGCAAGGCATGGGACCATTCACATGGTTGTTTGGAAAAGGCTCGTTTTGAGAACCTGGAATCCCGAAGGGAACTGCATGGAAGCATTTTTTAATCCTGTCAGGGGTGGGTAGACACTTACGCCAATGTGAAATAGCCCATGTGAATGCTACCTAAATGTGGCCCATTGAATATATACTTACCACTTTTCTTGCAATATGCGTACTATGTGAATACAGATTTTGTTAAACAATAAGTACAAATATTGGATGATCGCTTTTGTATTAAATACATGTAGGACTACATATTTCCTTACAATACAAACAGTTCTTGTTTTATAATTTGTAAAATCAGTAAAATCTTTTGTTTGATTTCTTTCTGACGCCAGGTGAGAACAAGTAAACATTGTCCATATGCTGGCTGTATAAGGCTCTCACAATCCCCTTAGGATCCATCTGGCAAATGGAATGTGAAATGTACCATCACTTCTTTGAACTTCATGGAGGTTTTCAGATAAATGTTCCAGTCTACTAATAGTATCTCTTTTTCACATTAGTTGTGGATCATCAACTGACTAACATATTGAAAATTTTATAGACAGCATCATGTTTGAAAGTACTGAACTCAGCAAACAAACTGTAGGAAAAGTCAATGCTGTATTTATACTGATAAAGCTACATAAATATACTAGAATCCATTAATTAAACAGGAGATATAATTTAATTTGTGTGATGGCCAAAAATATAGTGGTTAAGTTAAGTATTAAACAGATTTGAGCACAATCGAGCACTGTACCTGTTCACAGTCCTCAGCTGTGCTTGTGTGTGCCCTTTTTTGAGCGGGATCAATCAATCCTGCTTGGTCTAACAAGTTTCTGTTGGAAAACCTTGGTCGATTTCCATTCATTTGGATGGGGACCGCGGCTCGATATCAGGCAAGCTCTTCTGCAGTGTGATAACGTCATTGTGCGGTCAGGCTTCCTTCTTCGGGAGCAGTCCTCTTTATATCATGTGTGGGATTCAAACTAGGCTAGGTATGATATCAAGACAACTCCATACAAAAGCAGAACCTAGTCATTGTCTTTATATGTCTCTACTGTAGATAGGTACAACAAATGTAGAGCAGTAGAGTAATAAGGTCATCCCTGTGTTATAACCTGTAATTAAATGGCCTTAATGAAATGCACAATAACATGCACCATAACATGATTTACAAAATACATAGTCATCTTCAGCACTGAAAATACTTAAGTAGTTTAAAATACACTAACTGTTGATCCCTTTTCTTCTTTTAGATTGTTTTCCTCACTATTTAGGATCCCTACAGACACTTTGGGGTATTTTAGAGGACTCTTTCGTCAGTCTTTGCTCAGCTCTGGAGCTCTGACAGAGTGGCCATCGGGTTCTTGGCCACCTCCCTGATTAAGGCCTTTCTCCCCCGATCGCTCAGTTTAGATGGCCGGCTAGCTCTAGGAAGAGTCCTAGTGGATGAGTCTATGTTTCAGTTGAAAGTGACTCTTTGTAGTGGAAAGAAAAGAAGGGGCTCCACACACCTAAATGTCTCTATGGGAAGTGTTCATTCTCAGAACAAATATATTGCCAAGAATTGCAGGTATTGCAAAGAAAAAGGAAGCAACAATAGGAGATTGATTTGCATATTCACTGCTGCTTAATTCACTATTATATACACAAGTGTGAAAGTATGAAGGAGATGTCAATGTACAAATAAGCAATGCACACTAAAGTATGAAGTATGGGGTGGGAAACCTAAAATGCTGTAGTATGAAAAATAAATGTCGCATTGTAAAAGTATTCCGCTAAAAGATATGTTTTTTTTCTCAACTGCATATTACTGATAACTGTCAAATAAATGTAAGTACCTGCCAATTAAGTTCTTTATTTCTTTTGGAATTTTTGTTTAGCATGTAACTGAAAAAATTACATAAGATTAAGGAATGCCAGCTTAATCTGTGTGTTTTGGATTACATCTTGGCATATTATAGATGGACTTTTTTAACATATTAAGACATTACCAAAGCAGTTATTTAAAATGCCTCAGAATAATGAAATAAAAAAGATAAACAGGAACATTGTGAAACTGACTTTATGTTAAAGGCAAGGGGTACCTTGGAATAAAACACAATCAACAATACATAGACACATGACACATGCTGCTTATTAGAGTCAGTAAAATTTATACAGTGTGTAAGAACATCGATGATTACAGGGTTATGGCCAAAGTGAGCAATGGATCAAAGCATGCTTAAAACCTGGAACATCAAGTAACCATACTAAATCATTCCTTGTGTTTTTCATCGTTGCTATACACAGAACCTTTTACCGAGACTAAGCTTTTCAGAAGATCTATCACTGTAAAAATAAAAAAATCACCTGTTATAGTCACCACTGAACTCTAGCTGGACCTGACACCATGTTAGCATGGCACGTTTCAGCTAAACTCCAATCAAGTATTCATATATTAGTAAAAGGGCCATCTTCATTGACCAATAGAAATGTTTTGTTTATATGAATAGTCCAGCAAGCTTCAGCATTATCAAAAGAGTTCTGAATCTGATTGTCAGAGTGGCCGGCAATTTAACCATTATGGATAGACTTGAAGGACTGCTCAAGATATATACTCTACAACTCTAGGTGT
>CM070032.1:158764133-158777280 GCA_036250615.1 Ptychadena robeensis
ATATATATATAATTCACACACAGTGGCATTTTGTTTACTATATGTATACACAGTGGCATGCTCTATTAGGGCTTGTCCCCACTTTGGCGGCTGGCCACAGCGAGCATGGTTAGTCAAAAGCGGGCATTTTGTAACATATGAATTATTTTATTCATAGTGCATGTTGGTGTAACTGCTCCTGATTGCGCCCATAAAGAATGAATGGACGCGTTTAAAAATCATGTGAACACACATTTTTTGGCCGCATCCATTCATGTCTATGGGTGCGATCGCACGCTGCCTTTCCTGCTTGTCAGATCACGACCACGGTCAGCTGCACAAATGGGGACAAGCCCATTTCAAGTAATGCAAGCGATCTGCCGCGGACAGCTGCCAAAGTGGGGAAAAGCCCTTAAGCAGGTAGAATATGGTCCTTATAGTCTGTGGTCATTATTTACTGTAAGAGTCTGTATTTATTAAATGTAGATGAATAATGTCAACAATAATGTGTCTTTGAATACAACTTGTATGATTGTAAGATATAAGTATAGAAGGTAAATGGAACATTTATCATTTTAGGCTTACGTTATATCTAGATGTGAAAGTGTTGAAAACCAAATATGAAATAATGCAAAATGGCTTTTCTCTAAGTTAACAATAGCGGTTTGATCATCGTACATGAGTATAATTCAAAACAGCAATAACATACAATAGATGATACACATATGTTCACAGGTACATATAAATTGGATGTTTGAATGTAAATATCATGTTACGGATTCTCGACAAATGAAAAGTATTAATGTAATAAAATGTAAAATACTGTATCACAGACAAGTGGCCTAAATCTGACCTCATAAAGAATACCACGATATCATATGCATGCTAGGATCTGTTTACATTCCTAAAAAGGTCATAAGACAGAAAGGTATACAGTGACTACAATTATAGTTAGTCATAAACGACTGCTACGAGTACAGGAGTGAATAATCAGTGAAAGATGTGAGCCATAAAAAGAGGTCTGAAACATAGTTAAAACAATGAAAAATGCATAGCAGGGGTTTATATAAAGTAGTGTAGACCTTAACCTTCAGGAAAAAAATGAAATCGGAGGGAATCCTCAAAGACAAGATAATTACCAGTCTTTTAAATTAATATTGCATTTTTATTAGAAAATACACCCTCACTCCATGCATTTAACTAACTCAGTTTACCAAGGAAAGGTCACAATTAAGATTTATATCCTACATATTTATATGTACTACAGACCTACTGGTGACACGATCCAATGATAACAATGTGAAGAGTAAAGGCAGAGCTAGTAGTGGTATGAGAGAGCAAGAGGAGATGTTGTTCTTTGCTCTACTAATGCTTCTTCGAATTGTGAGTGACATTTCTTACAGAATTCTCCTACCAATACATATACAGACAGACTCAAATATTCCTTCGTTGGAAAAACTATTGCATTGGACACAAATGATGACTATAGGGTCATTTTCACCTTCAAGCTACTGCTGATGAGCCAATTCCATTTCGTCCGCTTCATCTTTCATTCTCAACATAAATCAAGGAGTGAGATTGAGCCTACATCGTTTTCTACAACAAGGTCAGAAGTAGGATCCAGAGACGTTTTTAATCTCTAATCTGTTTAGTGAATGCCACCTTTAAAATGTAAAAAACTTTCTATGCCACTCCCTTAAAGATCTCTTCCATATTGAGAGGCTAGCTGCCGACACCCTCAGAGATGCCCACATAAAAAAAAAATTCTGTAGATGGCAGAAATTCCTGCAATTACACTCCCACCACAAAAACGTGAGCAACTGATATTTCAATTCCACCACTTGGTATGCCAAAAACGATCTACATAACACTCTAGGGTTATTGAAAGTTGAAGTTGGCATTCTGCTCCTTCTTTATTCCACACTATGTGTATGAGGTATCTGAGCTATTGATATGTTGGAATTATTGTTAGTTTGTTTGTTTTGTTATTGTTAAAAAGCTACAGGCTTTCTTTTTTTCTAAGTGGCGGCCCACCCCATGGTTCCCCCAGAAAGGGCCACTCACTCCAATGTAAAGGCTGTCAGCATTTGAAGCCTATATGATATTGCTGTATCTTTTCTTGCTGGTAAAATTTGTAAAAAATGTTTGAAAAATAAATAAAATATATATAAAACATTTTTAAAAATGGGACATGGATTTGTAGTACACAAAAAAACCAATATGAAAGCCTTGCAGAAGAGCTCAGCAATGGCAACCTCCTCATTTCTCCAATGACTAGATTTTGACCCATCTATAGATTTATGGGCAATACTGTACTAAAAATAGAACATGGAAGCTATTTTAGTCATAAGCTTCACTTATAACAACATGAGAAGGCTAATCTGTAGTTTCTTTATCAAGGTGTAAAACTCAAATACACAGTTGTGTAAAACTTAATTACACAGTTGAACTTTGTCCAAGTTAAAAACTTGGACAAAATTTAGGGCCAGCCTTGGCTGTTAGCCGTGTTGGCATGTGCAAACATGAGTTAAAATTGATTAAGATTTGGATGTGTCAAAAATGCATTTGTTGCTTTTTATATGTGTTTGCACCATATGTATCATTTAATTTGGCAAAATGCGTCAAAAGTGTTCATGTGCCAAATGAAGGCTAAACAATGTAAGAGTGAACTTCTGGAGAATATGGAATAGAGGTTATCAGAGTTATTTGTTTTTGGTTCCACTTTGCTTTCCCCAAGACCCATTCTGGTACCCCTCTCCCCAGCTCCGCCAACGCCTCCACCCACCTTCCTGCTGCACTCACCCCTCCTTCCCACTGTGGGAGAAGAAAACTATTTGTGCTTACTTTGTCATCACTGGAAACATACTCCTGAAGTGGGAGTAGTAGTTAGTGAGTAGTTAGTGTAGTAGGCAGAGGGGCTGCGTGGAAGAAAGATCTTCCACATCTACAGTGGGCCAAAAATATTTGGTCGGCTGGCAAAATGTGGCTTGCTGGCCAGAGTTCTACACATATGTTCTATATAAAGGAGACCTTATAAACATTTTAGTATTTTTTTTTCTAGTTTTGAATATGGAAAGAAATTAAGAACTGTTAGGGTCACTTGCTAAAACTGTGCTTATATTGTGTAAGTTACTTCTATTAATAATAGCATATAAAGCCTGAATGTACAGAATGTATTTGGGGAGTTTGCACCTTTAATGAGATAAAGCATACTTTGAAATGAGTCAACTACATTTGCTAAGAATGTCAGCCCTATTGTCAAGGAAAAAAAAGTAAAAAAAATTAAGAAATTAATTCCATAAAAGCCATTGCAGAAGTTCAAGTCAAGGTGTCGACTTTCACATTATTAGAATGGCATTCCAGCATGAGAGTCACTATCAACCTATGATAAAGAAAAACAATCCTTGTATATGTGACATCATTTTCTATCAGAAGAGGACTAGTACATCACAAGGGGGAACAGATGTAGGTAATACTAGAAAATCCTTTGCAAATCCTTTCTCCTGTGTTAGTGATCACCAGTGCTAAAGTGTTAAAGTAGGATTAGACAGCCAAAGTAGTGTTGATGATATTAAAAACATACTGCATAATAGGAGATATATGTGTGGGAGGTCCAGTTCCTGTATATGTGGAACTATTGACAATACCTGACCCTCTTATATTCACTGGCAGGATATGGAAAGCTGCCCTGTGGTTTCACATGTCAAAAATGTTATTAATTTTATGAAACCAGGAAAATAGCATTGTGCAAGCTAAAGAAAATAAAAAAAAACATAGAAACATCAGTGGCAGCTATATAGTGTACCACAGGGCCGCCGTCAGGGGGGAACAGGGGGGACTCCCGTCCCGGGCCCGGGCAGCTAGGGGGGCCCGACGGTCAGCACGTAGGGGCCCCAGCAGCCGATCGGCGGCAGCAGCCGATCTGCACACTGCACTGTCACAGCCCGTACTGTGTACGATGTGAGAGTCCGGGCTGATAGCACCCCTCCCCCGCTCAACAAGACCTGCCATGGGGCCCGGACATTTTTGCTGTAACGGGCCCCATGACTTCTGACGGCTGCCCTGGTGTACCATATTGAGTCAACCATGAGGGACCATCAAGCTTGTTTTCAGCACACAATTCAGTAGCCATTGGTATGGGTTGCATTAGCATGTGGCATGAGTAAATTGCACAATGCCTTCTTCAGTTCAGCCAACAATGCTAAACCTCATTCTGCATATACTGAAACAGAATGGCTTCACAGAAAGTGAGTGCTAAACCAACCTGCCTGAGGCCAGGCTTGCCCCTCATTGAAAACATTTTGTGTATTATAAAAAAACAAATATATGCCAAAGGAGACGGCAATATGTAGATATTTCAAAAAACTTGTATCATTTAGAGTTATTAAACATTTAGAGTGTGTACTATTTAGAGTTAATAAAAGTAGAGGTGATGCAACCAGTTATTTTTTCTCAGGTATTTTGAAACATGCTGCTAATTTATAAACTTGCCATGTTGTCTTTGCACTACTTTCAATAAAATATGGGATTTCGTATGTAGGATTATTTGTGAATCAGCACATTGTACTATTTATGTTTTTCACGGTGTCACAATTGAGTATTAGTTGTAAAAACCTTTTACATCTGTAGTAAGCAAAATCAAGATATTAATATTGTTTGAAGGTGTACTGAGTCTTTTTTGATTTTTGATTAGTGATGGCCGAACTTCGACCGTGTCCGTCCGCGAACGGGTGGAGCGGACTTTTAAAAAAGTCAGCCGTCCGCCCATTCGCGGACAGATTCTCTAGGCGGGGAATTTGAATATGAAAACCCGGATGTGACGTCAGTGACGTCACATTCGGCACCTGGAACGCATAGTTCCTGTGTGTGCTAACCGCCCGTTCGCGGACAGATTCAAATTCCCCGCCTAGGCTAGGCGGGGAATTTAAATCTGAAAACCCGGATGTGACGTCACTGATGTCACATCCGGGTGTGCGAACCGGTTTTTCACTGAAAGACTGGGTTCTCTACCCGGTCTTCAGTGAAAACATTCTTCCTGCGGCGGGATCTCGCTGCTTATGATCCCACCGGAGGAAGAATAGAGGGCTCCTTCTCGCCGGCGAACAGGGCGGGTCGAACACCCGTACTGTCCACTGGCGAGAAGGAGGGCGAACATGCTTGTTCGCGGCCGATGATTTGGGCAGCCTGCTGAATGGTAAGTTTGGACATACTGGGGAAGCTATTTGGGGTCTTTGACCGTTATATTATTATAATTTAATATTATTGGTCATCATTAAAAACCCCTGTCCCAGAGTTAGCCCAGATGTCTTTTTTTATACCAACTCCCTAACCCTCTTTCTTTTGTTTATAAAAATTTACTATTATCCTTTATTAAGAACTACATAAAAACATCTAGGAGCCATTTGTTAGGAAATGCAGTAGACTGTGTATCTTAATTTGGTGAACATTCACTGAAAGTATTTGAGGCCGCAGATTGTACTAGCCTTGGTATTTTGCAATTGTTGCTCCATAGCTGCCATGAACTCAACTAACCCTGTTTAGGAAAAATGCACCTTGTGTTTAGTTCTAACTTTGGGTCCATTTATTAAATAAAATTTTATTCTTTTAAGGAATTTTAATGAGGATGCAGTAGTGACCTGCTAAAATGTAATGGACTCTGCCTATGAGGAATTAAGGAGCACATTTAAACTTTAAATACCAAATAGACTTATTAGATAAAAAAGAAAATACATTTTCCTGAGACAAATACAAAGAGTACATTTGGCATGTGTGGTAAAAGTTTTCCTCAATTGTAGAAAAAGTTAGGAAAATTTTTAAAAGGTTATTTGGCTATTTTTCTTAAATGTAGGGCGTTAAAATCAAACATTACATGTTTGGTATGTAAAGATACAATTATTAAGCATCCAATCCAGAATAAGGACAATATGAATAGCAACGTGAAATTGCACATTTTTCTTCTGTAAAAGCCATGGTTTAAGAGCATATTGAAATGCTCCCATTTAGATCCCTAGTGAAACATATATCAGGTTTGTACTCCAATGAAAAAAAGTGTTAACATCTACTTCCTTTCAGCACCTCTCAGAGATTTCCCATTATGGATATGATTTGGAAATGTAGCTGACAGATATGATATTTGTGGCAAATGAGAAAATATCTATTATCTGATTTGGCACTTGGAATCCAAATAGTAGCCTGGAAAATTGTTTTAATTTTTACCACCGGCGTGGTTACACAGACGGCCCTTGAAATCTTTTTAAAAGACTAAAATATAGGTAAAATATACCATATTTTCCGGCATTTAAGATGACTTTTGAACACAGGAGAATTTCTGCAAAAGTCTGGGGTCATCTTATACGCAGGGTGCCACCGTTAGGGGGGGGCAGGGGATATTCCTGTCCCTGGCCGACCATCTAGGGGAGCCTGTAGGTCTGCTCTCCGGACCCTTGCTCCCTGCACTGCGCGATAGCTGACAGGAGCCAGAGGGAGAGGTCTTCAGCATCCACTTTGGGCCCCTCCTTTCCGATGTGTGTGAAAGTAGCTGGCTGCTACTGATGGCAAGTGCTCACTAGCGATATTGTGGCTGAAATTGGTATTGGAAGGGAGATGAGATTAAAGCTATTTTATTGTCAAATGTATACAATGTATGTCCCATGGATAACCGCAGGGAAACATTAATAACTATGAAAGTTTGCAGATAGGGGTGTCAAATTGGAATTGTAAATCACTGATTCAAAAAAAAGATTGGACTGGGTGTTGAAAGTCAGAGTAGACAATAAAAAAATGTTATTTGGTGTGTGTTGGAAGAGGGGTGGTCTTATATGGCGATAATATATGGAAAAGTTGGGGGCCATTTATACGTCATCGTCTTATTCCCTGGAAGATACAGTATACGTTATAATTAGGACTTGTGAATCCAATTGCAAAATTTTATGCAAGGAAACAGTTGTTCCTATACCTAAAAAGTATTGTTACAACATTTACACACAGGATAGAATGCAATCATCTGCCCCCCTCCCCCTCTTTTTTTCTTTTACCTATTTTTTCTATTGTAAAGATCTAGGCCAGGCTAGAGTCTAGTCGCTGAAAGAGCAACACAGGTGCAGGCAGCATCAGTGCACAAACAGTGGCACCAGAGAGAGAGCAAGCATAAACCTAGTCAGGAGCAAAGCCAAAGCTAATAGCTAATGGTGTCACATAAGCAATGGAAGGAGATGAAGAGTAGTTGGATAAAATAATGGCCAAGAGTATGTACATGGGTGATGGTAAGGAGGACACAAGAAGCAGCAAAAGCAAGATATTGGCAGGAGTACATTTATTATAAATTTATTGGACGTATCTTAAGGGGACAGGGGTTCAAGAAGAAACTAGGTATCAAGGAATCATTGTTCAAGGGATTCAACAAGATGCACAATCAGACTTCAAGATGGATCGGCAGACAGAGTTGCAGCCAGACACTGAAGCATCCTTGGGTTCAGTTCCTGACATCCATATTGTATACAGTCTTCTGGGCAGTCACATGATAGAAAGAACCCTTTTTTCTTTACAGGTGGTGAATGGTCCCAAAATATGTAGATAGTGTCCATTTAGTTACTCATTAACCATCTCTGAATCCTGAATTTCAGCCATATACACAGCAGGGTATGTAGCTCTCCCTATAAGGACAATAGCCTTGCAGAAGAGGTTGTACTTATAGTATAAAGTACAACCTCTTCTGCAAGGCTATTGTCCTTCTATGTCAATGTGCTTTTTTCCATCTGTAAGCTGCAATACTTATGCTGTCATGCAACAATGATGTCATACCTGCCCTTCCAAATGCATAGCACAAAATATTTTCAAGCATACTGGCCTCATAGGTCCTTGTTTTTATATGAAAACAAGCTCAACTGGAGGTAAGAATTTATTTTTCCAACTTCTATGATGGGTGGGCATTCATATTTTGGTAAGTTACCCTGGGAAAATGAAAACATATAAAAATTGTTGCATGCATAGAATGTTTAATGTATTATTTCTGTAAATTTAAAAGCCATGTAGGTAAATGTATTTATGTCTTCTTCCCCTTAAAACCCTCTAAAGCTATTGATGCTGCAAAACCCCACAATAAGCTTAATTTAATTTTACTTACCTGATACATCTTACATCTTTATTACAGAGTGGAAGAATCTTTCTTGTGTTAGTAACTGAACCATCCATTCTTTAATTAATATGGTCATTTTCTATTTATATTCTATGCCATATGTAGGTCCTGAAGACCTCTGCAAGGCAACACACAATGACTTCTTTTGGGAGAGGCCATGCCTAGGGATAGGTAACAGGGGATTTAGGTGAGCAAAGTAGATGAAAGATTATAAAAAATTGTTTGAATGGATAAAAAAAGGTTGGAGGGGACATGATGTTTGTGCTCCTAGGGTTCTTTAGTTTGTGTTTTTTTGTATTAACCAACCACACAATATAAAAAAATCCAGTGACATAAATATACAATATTTTTATTGGGAGTGTGGCAAAGCCCGTTGAAGTATGTTACTAATAACCATAACTAGATTTCCAGTGTTATAAAGCAATATGTTTCCCAAATTATTTTACTTCTCCTGAGGGTACTGGAAATACATTTATATTTTATATGATTCTAATTGCTTTCATATTTTCTGTTGCTGTATTTGTGTTAGTCCAATCACAAGCCAGGAAGTTAATTATTTAGCTAAATTAATCTTTTTTCATGAAAATTGATTCATGTTCTTTTACTGCTAAATGGTAATACAACTATGAAACACAGCAAAATATATGGAAAGCTATCTTAGAAAAAAAGGCTGCTATTGGTTATCCACATAAAAGTTTTTATTTTGTAGCCTAAAATAGAGTGATCAAGTTTATTGTTATTTCTATCACTGATAGGGAGGTTTAAGCAAGTCATACACAATTCGATATTTCTGTTCGATCAACTTAAAACCATTTATTTTTAAGTGGATTGATCGTAAATCGTTTTCCGCACACCTGGCATGATTGACCTTAAATGATCGAAAGTGAACATTAAATTGACCATAAAGTGATTGCACATGTTGGTAAATTTGAGTCGATTTTACAAACGACTGGCGCACGATGGATCGCATAACACAATCAAATCTAAGATTGATCTGGCTAAGTCTACCTATGTATGGCTAGTTTTACATTATTTGTCCTTGGAACAGGATTGAAGGTGATGGAAAATGAATAGCATCACTTTTAAAAAAGAAGGGTGGCTCCCTCCTGGAACTTTTAAGGTGCAAAAATTATTTGACAGCGTCCATTGCTAAAAATTATACATTAATTAATACCACAGATAAGGACACTACTAAAGGCCCCCATACACGTGTCGGATTCGCACCGGATTCCGGCACGATCGATTCCGGGATCGCATGCAGCCCATCTGGTCCGATCGTTTGCGTCCGATTGATCAGGGGCTCAGAATTGGATCCGACAGAGAACCAACATGTTGGTCTTTCTCATGCGATTCTGTCCGGATCAGGGGGAGTTGCCATTTGTGAGGTGGACAATCGGACACGGATCCGTCCCGGAATCCGTTGGACAAGGTGGTATGCTGCGATGGATACTCTTAATTGGCCGATTGATCACACCTGCGATTCCCGGCAGAATCGCCGGAATCGATCGGATGATGATTTGATTGGACATGGAATCCGACACGTGTATGGCTAGCTTAAGATTGAAGGGTGCACCTAAACAGCATATATACAGTGATAAATTTAATATGAGCAATGCTCTTGCCTACGACCATATTCAAGATTAGTGATGGCCGAACTTCGGCCATGTCCGTCCGCAAACGGGCGGAGCGGACTTTAAAAAAAGTCCGCCGTCCGCCCGTTCGCAGACAGATTCAAATTCCCCGCCTCTAGGCCTCAAATTTCCCGCCTCTGTGACGTCACATCCGGCATCTGGAACGCATAGTTCCTGGTATGTTAACCGGATGTGACGTCACTGACGTCACATGCGGGTGTGCGAGCCGGTTTTCCACTGAAAGACCGGGTTCTCTACCCGGTCTTCAGTGGAAACATTCTCTCTGCGGCGGGATCTTGCTGCTTATGATCCCACTGGAGGAAGAATAGAGGGCTCCTTCACGCCGGCGAACAGGGTGGGTCGAACATCCGTACTGTCCGCTGGCGTGAAGGAGGGCGAACATGCCTGTTCGCAGCCGAACTGTCCGCCTTGCAGGCAGTTCGGCCATCATTATTTAAGATCAGTTATGGATATACAGCTTAGTTATAAATAAAAATGATTCCTCAGTTGGCAAACTAGATGCACTTCTGCCCTCTTAGGGGCTTCTTCAAGAGTACTTGAGGATCTAAGTCTTTCTGTGTGAGTAGGCAGAAGAGAAAATTAAGCCAGTTTACATACATTACACATATTAGCATCCCACAATCATCTATAATATTAAAATGCTGGGAAACAGTCAACCATGAAAAAGATGGTAATAACACACTCCACCACCAATCGTAACAACATATTACCTTTATCTTTTTGGTTTTAGAATCTTCTTAACTGGGATATTTCACTCTCCAGAATTATATCAGCCGGTGATTCATTAGCTATCGATAGCAGAATTATAAATATTACGGCTAATATTACTGGCTAATATTACTTCCAACACTCCAATTAAAGTCCCAACTGTTAGGGGACCTTTTTTTCTGAATTAATTCTATGGATAGGAGAAGATCAGCATAACAGCTTAGTCCATTTTCTAAAGAAACAATGGCAGCCTATACATTTACAAGAAGTGTCCAATTACAGTTAATAGACACATAGACAAACATGCTAAAAATCTTCATTAATCAATCATTTGCACTTAATGTATAACATGTTTAGGGCTTGTTTCCGCTAGATCGATCGGCCGCGATTTTAACTGCGGCAATGTGGTCGCGGTCGATCACACCCATTAATTTCAATTTAAATTCCACAGCCACGATTGTGGCCATAGAGGTGAGTGGAAGAGATTAAAAGTCTCCATCCAGTCTTTAACCGCGCCCATTCACTGTCAATGGGTGTGATCAGGCAGGAAGTGGCGGGTGGGTCAGGACATCTTGCCACAACACCGCACTTCCTGCCTGCAGGTCCGAGCCTGTGGTGCTAATCGCTGGGGACCGCGGAGATCACTGGGTGCTAGCGATCTCCTGCAGACACTGCGACGCAATTCAAACCGCGGGCAAGCGCTCTAGTGGAAACATAGCTTATTCTGCAGAAGACCCACTAGAGGTTGATTCTTCTGCATATTGTTTATTCAAGGTATAAAAAACTGTTGCACACATGATGCCATTAATAAACTTTATTGTCAATTAACAGAAATGCATAACAACTACAAGAATCATAGTAGATTATAACTTTTTTGTTTAAATGTACTAACACTGGAGATGGGTTTTTTGTTAGAGTTAGAAGAGAAGAGTTAGAAGTTAGAGTTAGAAGAGTTAGAAGTTTTACACAAACAGCTACATATATGTATTGTTTTAACCAGGATTGCAGTTATTCTTCTGGGATTTTATAGTTTTACATTCCATGCATTCAGAACAGCAAACTTCCATATGAAGTCCTTTAATTTTAGCATAGCATGACTGCTTTTATATGCACCTGTATAATAATGTATAGCCAAGCTTCACTTCACACTCTTAAAATGTATGCTAGCATAATTTATATTATATTCATTTATTACAACTTAATATACAATTGTCTGGCAGCAGTTTGTGCACAATTAAATAACGTGGAAAGAGTCAATGACTTGTTTTGATTCTGGCAGCTTTTAAAAGAGGTAGACAGATTTTGGAATCGAGTCTCTATACTTTATTTTCTCTTTTTAGCGATTTTAAGCCAATGAGCACGTATATATTTGACTAAAATGTCGTAAAAGCTTTCAAAGCTAAGCTTCATACTTCACATGCACTTGAAACTTGACCTTGTTTTAAAATACCTTTTAATAATAAAATACGTATCTAAGCATTAACATGATAAAACATCAAGAATATCGACTCATCACTGTACATGTCTGCTGCTTTCTGTGAGAACCCCACATCTGGAAATGTACCATTCTGGCCTTTACAGTCTCTATGATGCATACAAAATGTAAAAAAAAAAATGCAGAAACTAAAAATGATGTGATTTAATTCAGAGCAACAGCTGCCAGATATAACCTTGAACAGAGCAACAGTGGGCAATTTTCTTTATAATTACACTGGGAATCAGACTTATGTCATCAGTGAAAAGCCTAAGCATAAACCAGAGAATTTTGTGTAGATTATTATATATCTTTTTTTGTCTCAAATATACCGACTTTATACAAAAAATTAAAGTTCACTCGTTTAAAACAGTACCTGGAACCAATGCAAGGCCACCATAGACTTTTATTTAAACCAATCTTCCATTTGTATCATTGGGCTGCATAAATCTGGACTTCATCCACCAGAGGAAAGTTTTGGATCCATAAACACTTGGCAACCACACTAACTAGCTTTAGAATAAAACGGGGCAGACATGTTTTATAAGATGTTCAAATATATGCAATCCCGACTTGATGTACTCACTGACACATTGATCCAACACACATAAATCTTTTGTGAGCAAATTAATGTGTTTTGGGGAAAACTATTAAAAATATTGCTAACTTTATAGTTTTGAATGTAAACAAAGTTGAATTTCTCCTTGGTCTAGGGCAGAAAAGTTGCCAGAGATTGTACATCCACACATCATGTTGCTGCCTGTCCATACACTCACATGTAGTAAAAGGAGTCCTAAACTGGATTCACACCTTTTTCCAAACCTTTGTGGTATACTCATGTATATAGTATAATGCATTAATGTGTGTTGAGTTAAGAAAGCCTATTCACTGTGCCTTTACCTCCTTGGAGGTATTCCTGAGTGTGGCTAGTGCTAGATGTTCATGACCATAAGAGGCCACCCCTCGTGATTACTTACCCAATCCAGACAAGCTGGTGGCTTCCTCCGGCGAAATCCATTCAGCTTCTTCTTCCTGGATGCATGTGCCCAGTGTCAGTGATTATGGCTGCCTGCACAATTTGCCTATAATGCGTGACCATTCCTCACAACCTTCAAGTGCAGTAGGGGCAGATTACATTGTAATCTTTTTAACCTCCCTAGCGCACTGCTGAGGTCCAGATTTCTGTACCAAAAGTGCACC
>CM070032.1:158777380-158801157 GCA_036250615.1 Ptychadena robeensis
GGACGGCAGCACCTCGTCCAGTGCGATAGTACCAGTTGGGGCACTGGACAAGGTGCTGCCGTCCATAACGCTAGGGCGGTTAAGTTTCCAGTAGCACTTAAAAAAATACAAATATTCATACCACTAGGAAGGTTAAGTTATCAGCAAATACTTGCCTCTTTCTCGCAACATGGTTATTTTCCCCGTACTGTTCATTGAGTATACAGGCCAGGTGAGAATCACCTTCCTCCGCACAATTCATCTTTTTGATTATAGTTTTGTTTAATCTTCAACATCATCCTTTTCCAATGTCTCCTGTTTGACTTTCTGTACGGTCTTAGTGCCCTATCTACCATTATAACTCACAGACATCATGGATTACCAGTGCAGTTTTTCATGGGCCATCTATACAACTTCCAGTAGCCCAATAACCATATTGTTTCCAGGTTTTATTTTATTGTGTTAAGCCTTTTCTGTTAGACAAGGTCAGAGTATAAAAAACACCAAAAATGTACTGACCAGCTTCCATTAAACATACAATTCCATTCTTAATATTTTCATTAGGTAAATGTCCTTCTGCAGCTGCCTCATGAGCTTTCCCATTTTTTTCCATTAATTTAATTTAAGGCCATAAAATGACATCACTGAGACCACCAACAATAATAGTGTTTTAATTGAAGCTATTGGCACAGACACTATGAAGTTATGTTGCCAGTTCACCATACCTTTTTGTCATTGTCATGAGCCCACACGAGTACTTAAGGCTCAGTGCCATTAAGAAAATGTAATTTCTCTCAAAGTCAAATCTATTTTACAGCATAGGAAAACAGTTTGACATGACTGTATTTCTGTAAAATGATTGATTTTTTAACTAATGTAATTGAATTTTGAATTGCAAACAATATACAATATACTACTACAAAGTAAATAGGTTTATCCTTCACACCTATGTGTTTTAATATATATAGTTAAATGGATGTAATGTTTTTGTTTCTGGTTCTGTGCTGGTTTTAAGCAAAGGTTAATAACCCTAAAGCAGGGTACAGACGGCTCGATATTCGAGCCGCCTGATGTACCCTGCAGCAGCGTGATGTCGTCATCACGCTGCTCTCAGATATCGGTGGAGCTGGAAAGACAGCTCTGCTATCCCCAGCTCAGCTGAAGCTTTGCCTAGAGACCCGCGGTCTCTATGCAAAGCATCGGACATCGGCCGTATTTACAGTCATGTCCGATATGGCTTTTTTTGAGTGGGATTGATTTGTCCCGCTTGGAAAAACAGTGATGGGCGCATATTATATGGACCAGATAGATGGCCCTGAGCGTGCACGGCCATCGATTTGGCCCATATCTTAGCGTCTGTACCCTGTTTAAGACTTCCTTAGCAGTTTGAACTTCACAAAATTACAGATGGTATTAATGTCTAAAGATGCACAAGGTAGACCCTAATCCCAATAAGACCCCAAAAACTGGGTCTTCAAACTGATTTCATACTGCTGGATGGTTTATTACCTTATATATACCCAAGTAAAAGCAATCCGAATATAAGCTGATGTACCTAAATTTATCAAGGGCAGTTTATCCCGCTATGCAAAGTAAGTGGGCATAAGCCCAAAGTAAATAGGGCCTTGTTGCGCACATAATCATGTACATCACTCCCCTCGCCCAGCCCAAACCCCCCCCCCCCCCCTGCGGACAGGTGGGCAAAGGCAAGAATTTTGCATAGGGCACCCAAATGCTAGAAATGCTGTAATTTTGTTTAGATTAGATTTCATGAGTTGATTGCAAATACACTGAACATGTTATCATCACCAAATTTGCTGGAGATGTAGTGAAGGGTTGAGGGAACATTTGGAAAAAAGTATTGCTCTAGCACATGTAGTTATTGCATAAATAAAGTTTATTGCATAAAGTGAAAGTTGAAATTTTGACTAAATTGTATGAGCTGTAGAGAAGGGTTGTAGGAATTCCATGTTGAGGGGATTGAAATTAACTCACAGTCAAACTAGTTGAGATTTTGTGATTTTCCTCTATAAACTCTAAAGCTGAATGTAATTTTTTCAGCACATTTTTGGTGCTGTAAATTTCATCTTGCCCTTGAGAATATATGGTTAGTTTGGTTTTGATTTTGCAAGTACAGGCTTATGTCCCTTTGACACATCTCAGACAAGGGATGACATTTTAATTAGAGCAATAGATAATTGTACCAAACCATTAAAAATACATTTAACTGTTATATAAATGACATAAAATAGATATTTGTTTACAGTATTTTATATTTTAATATATGAGAAGGATTAAGGCAACCTAATGATAAATATTTAAATGCACTTTCTAGAATATAAATTGTACTTTTTACTACTGTCCTGTATTACAGTAAATAAAAAAGCAATAATTTTTATCGAACAAGCAATCATACAATAAAAATGCCAAACATATACAAAAGTGTCAATCTTCCATTAGTACAATAACAAGAACAGGGTGCCTTTATCAGTGATGCAACGCCAGCAGGTCTCCAGCATTCCTGGGTACATTCTAGCAATACAATCAGGTGTATAGTACCAGCGGTTAAGTATTTTATACCCCTTGATATTTGTTACTAATAGAAGCCTTGTGAGTCATGATGAGGAATCAGAGTCTTCTTGCTGGGGGAACCAGGAAATTGCCAGGCCTTGTTCCCATTTGGCTAAAAAAGAGGGTTCAGTTGGCATGATCTGGTTTAGTAACACACTGTTGAATAGAGAGAGGGCCTTAGGACAGGATGAATTCAAGTTCCCCTCCCTAGGACTTTACTTGGAGGGTGGACTTATGTACTACTTGAAAAAACTTGTCTTTACAATATATTGGATTTTTGCTGCTTTATTGAAAAATAATAAACAAATAAAAAACAGTCCAATTCGTTTGGTGATTCCCTGTTAGTTGTGCGACATGTTTCACCCTAGAGACAGGGCTTCTTCAGGCAACATACAGGTATATGATCTACAAATAATGATAATTGTTTTAGACTCATCTATTGTGCAAAGATTGCCAGAAGGTGATTTAGTAATATCCAATCAGAGTATATTGTATGGAGGTGGGTTACTTACCCACCAAGGGTAATTGGTTAGCCTGTCCCGTATAATGCAGACACCCACACCAAAGGAAAAGCCCTCCGACCACAACTAGTTCACCTAGAAAGATCATATGTGTATGTATATATATATATATAAAGAAAGGGACATATGGAATAGGAGGCTGGATATTTATGCTATGTATTAATCAAAGTCATCAGGTTAGAATTGCTCATTAAGTCTAATTGTAAAGCAGACAAATCTTAAAGAACTTTTAAATAATGCAAAAAATTACTGTTCCTGGGCATCAATTAAAGACTGCTTAACATGCTCAAAATGTGTGTTGAATACAGAGTGATAAACGTATAATATCCTATTGCTGGGTTAAGGGTTTTAGGGAAAAGAAAAATTGTTGAGGCATTAAATTAGATCCCCAGGTAGATAGAGGTTACTATCCATCCAAGAGAGATTGCCTACCTTCATTGCTTGAATGAGAGCCGGAACTGTGGGGCCCTTTTCACAAGAGAAAGATAAAGAGATAATCCTTGACTTAGTGTGATGGCGAAGGAGAGGAGGGGGGATAGGTCTTTGGGGATCCGATGTAAAGGGCACTCTAAGCACTGGCACAATCGTGGTGGAGCGCCTCACCTCGGGTGGTGTGGTCCCCTGAGATTGCGTGTTTAAACACCGCGGGTTGTGTCGTACACAGCATCCCATAGGATCCTATGCGGGCGGGGAGAGAGAACCAGACGGTTGGCGGGGTCAGCAGAGCACAAACATCACCTGACGCGTGTTCAAGGACTTGTTTCCACTTAAGCGGAAGCCCGCGGTTGTCCACGGCGCGGATACATCCGCGCCCATTCTGTTCAATGGACTGTTGCCTGAAGAAGCCCTGTCTCTAGGGCAAAACATGTTGCACAACTAACAGGGAATCACCAAACGAATTGGACTGTTTTTTATTTGTTTATTATTTTTCAATAAAGCAGCAAAAATCCAATATATTGTAAAGACAAGTTTTTTCAAGTAGTACATAAGTCCACCCTCCAAGTAAAGTCCTAGGGAGGGGAACTTGAATTTATCCTGTCCAGATATTAAATGATGGATACAATTGAGAAAGGAAAAGTAACAGACAGGGTTTAGGAACAGATATGCCCTGGCGTGGCGTGTTATAATGGAGCATCTCACCAATTTACAAAAGTCTAAAGACTCTTACAAGTAAAGATATCAGATTCCTGATGTTTCTGTAGAAGGGGACTCTCCTTCCAAACTTTAATTTCATTCTCTCTTTCTGAAAGCCAAAGATGTCAACTTGAATGGTGATTGCATGATTTTGTTTCTGGTAAGCTGGGCGCATTTCAACTTTTTGGTGAGAACACCAGGAAAAGTATAAGTGTTTCTGATAAATTACACATATTATATGCTATTTATTATGAAGAGGTTAGGGGTGCTTTAGGTGGTTCCAAGTGCATTATTATGAGTATCTTTATTATTTCTTATGTTTAAAAGAGTTGTGTGGTCCACTAAATATCAGTCATAACATTTTCATTCATTCTCTAATATCAGTCATAATCTATATAAAAAATAAAAAAACTTCACACAGTCCCACCCCTCCTGTTGTCTGGTCCTACCTCTTCGACAACCGCCTTGCCTTTGCTTTGCTCTCGTGAAGATCATTGGGTGGGGTGGGAAGGAAGTGTGGGCGACAGAAAGGACAGTAGGTGGAGAAGAAGGTCAGAAGTGGATGGCTAGATCTACACAAACACAAGATGGTTGCTTTTATTCATACAATAGGTTGACTCAACCACTGGCACTGGAGGAGGGACATTCCAAAACAGTAACTTATTATATACAACTAATTGTAAATATATTTGTAAATATATTTTTTGAGTTTCTGTCCACAATATGCTGCATCATTGGTATTAAAAAACCCAATGAATATCATCACATTATATAGTTTTGTACAATCTTTTTTTAGAATAGGTTACAAGAATTAGAGGGTTTATGATGGAATTTTTGCTAACCAATAGTGGATTCAAATAATAATCTCTTTAGGGTTGCAAATTCTTAAATTAAATTTGTAGATAAGCTAGTAGTAATTAGAATAAAATAAACTTGTTCTTTAATGTTGAAGATGTTTGTAAGCTTATAGAAGGTTCAAACATGTTTAGGAATATTCTCTAGTATTGAAATATACAGATGTAGTATATAATGATGACATATACAGTATTTTGCTAGGTTGCTAGGGACTTTAATAAGCTATTAGACACCTTCAACATTACAGAACATACCTATTTTATTTAAGCCCAACTGCTACTAACTTTATCTTGACCTGGAAAGAACCTTCATAGAAACTATGTGGATTGAATTCCCCATTTACAGTTATTGTCCATGTAATGATGCAGCTGTTTCGATTAGTAATGCCTGGATTTGGTTTCTGTTTTTGCAGATACGGCTTTGAGGATACAAGTATGGCATTGAAGACTCTTAGCCAGTAAAACCTTTGTGATGTAGCTAGATTTATTTTACCCTGTATCTCAGGCACTCTGAAACCATTTTCAATCTGAATTGCAATTGGGGACCTAATTACCGCACTATTACCATCTCTTGGCATTATGGAATTCTGTTAATTAATAAATCCTTAGTGTACCAAAACGTAATGAAGGTCAGATATGCCCTATTTTTTATTTTAATCTGTTTGCTGTACTACAATCCAAATGCACCATGCAACACTGCCCATGCGCTGTATGGTGCCATTCAGAATTAATGGTCCTACACTTTGTGTTACATAGTATTGTAGTTTCTACACTTTCCTGCAAAGTCTCAGTGTTAATGCTGAATAGATTTAATAATTGCATTGTAAACCCTGTGGATTGTTTTATAATTAATTAACTTATTTTTCACATTGTTAGTTTTAATATATAGATATTTTTTAAATTAACGTATAAAAGAGTAAAAAATGTGTTTGCTTGTATTGTCCACTTTTAAATTGCATTATTGCATAGATGGGATCATGTATAGCATTAGCATAATTAAATGAGTTAATTCTAGAATAAATGTTATGCACAAAAGGAAATTAAACTGCACACTGTGCAAAAACAAAATAATTATTATAAATATGCCATAGCAGCTAATCTGGATGCACCTGAAAGCAATTAATAAACCCTCATGTGATCATCATCATGAGTAGGCAGCAAAGACAAAATAAGCAAGACAAGCAACCAGCACACCTCCAAAATAAATTATTTATTGTCCACAATGTTTGTTCATCTTTAAACAAAGTTCAAGGGCCTTAAATAAAATAAGTGTTGTTGATATTATTTTGTATATTACACAACAGGTCTTATTGAAAGTTGATTGCTGTAGAAATAAAACAATTTGACTCAAGACAACACAGAGCAGTAAAACCGAGTTTTGTGTACAAAAATTCTGCAAAATAGGTCACAGATATGTATGTTCCTGCTCCTGTGCTGAAGAAATTAAACTCACATAACAAAAAATTGCCAGTAGAGAAACATGTGTTAAGGTGCCCATGGGCAGATTCTCCCTTGATAGATGAGGGACCGACTGCAGAGTGATGACATCAGCGGGTCGGGGGGCAACCCTTTGTGAGGAGAAGAATGTACAGAGATAAGGATGTTGGTTATGTGAAATAACAGTATGACTTACTCTTTGGGTTGCTGGTGTTTTACAAGCCCCCAAAGTTTGGGTTTCTGTATTTACCAGCAACCTTTCGATCTGTATCACTATGTTGAGAATTTTAGGAGCACTTTGTGTTTGTTGTTGATCTCTGGTCGCACTCAAGTAAGCCTGTGGGTCACCGGTGGTTGGGGCTGCTAGGACCTTTACTACCGAAAGGATAAAGTTGGGGTTGGGGTATAATCCCACTGGAAAAAAGAGGCTCTTGTAGAGGCGCCTGTGTATTTTCGTAAATCTTTATTTGGTTACAATCGGGGGTATGGAAATCGTTACATTGCAAAACATCAATACTATACGAATACTATATGGAAACAGACTTAAAGAGGATCTCTATTTAACTTTTGTACATATGCTCTGCAGTCAAACCCCAAACCGATCTATGAAAACAAAAAAAACGTGCTACTCTAATGAGTAAATTATGATTGTGATGATGCCATGCCATACCAAGGAAGAAACCAGATAGCTGGTTTGACATTGACAACCAGGAAAGACATAACCTCACTCTATGATCAAAACTATGGTAATACATTTTCTCTATGGGAAACTATTTTCTGCCTTCCTCCTGTGGCTACTTGTGAAGACTGTCAGCTATATATGAAATCTCTTATATGGGTCCAGGCAACAGCCAGTAAGTTTAGTTTAAGATTATAAAATGCTTGGCCTCCATATTTTATATATACATACTATATATACTCGAGTATAAGCCATGTTTTTCAGCCCAAAAAAAAGCCCCCTCGGCTTATACTCAGATTCAGGATCCCACTTGCCTGTCTGGGTGTTCAGTGGTTGCTGGTTCGCATATATATAATTTTGTTTTTCAGTTTCCATTGCTTAAAGTTTTTGGTTATATTTAATCTGAAACAAAAGAATTGTAATATTATAACACATGTGAAATCAAATGTCAAAAAAGGACACAACTATGACATTCATTTCTTGAATTAAATTAAACAAAGTATATATTTTTCTGGTAAGGTGAGGACATATTTTAATGGGCTTATTTTATTCAGGTCTTTTACAGCTTGACTTTCCATATGTTAAATACTTGAATGTTCATATCATGGCTGCAAATGCGTATTAATATTCTTTTGTGTCCTAAGTAAATCGATACAAACTAAGGAATAAAAATCGGAATAAAGTATTAAAATATAAAAGTAAGAGCATAAATCAGAAAGCCATGATTGCTTAAGACTTAAGACTTTTTCATTGGCAACTCATTGTGATTCAATAAAATCTGCTGAATAGGTGTATTCTCTTAGCTCGCATGACAAAATTTTTAAAATATCAAACTTATATTGTGACGTGTAAGATTGCTGCAGATTTCATTTTTTATTATTACTATTATCTCATATTTTTACAGGGCTGAGAGATGAGAGGTTCTCTTTGTAGCGGGGGTAGAGCACTGTGAACACCCAGTAATCCGTATTATCTGAAATGCATACAACATGAGGGTCATGGGAAAGACAGCCTAACATAACCTCAGCCATGTACCAACAGGCAAGATGTCGAAGTCAACATCTGGATGACTCTCCATCTCCTCCCATCCACGGTGAACTGACAGAATTAAACTTACATGGGTACTACTACCCTCTGTACCAGAGGCAACGGTCTCCAGCAGCTTCTCCTCCTCCTCTTCATGCTCCAAGTCGCACTGTGAAGCCAAACTGTGGATGGTATCGCTATCACCTTGTGTCATCAAATCCTCTGCTGCAGGATTGACAGAGCGGCTGAAACTGTGGACAACTTTAGGAAATGGGCACACAAGTGGCGTGCCTTCACTAGTAGCCCTTGCAAATTGGGGTAGGTTATGAGAAACCACTGAACAACTAAATTTAAAACATGGGCTAGGCAGGGAATGTGGGTCAGGTTCCCGGCACACCGGAAAAAATAATGGCGGATGGGGACTGCGTACCTAGGGACGGCCTCCGACATAAAGCTGTCTCCACAAGTCTAAATGAGTACATTTTAACAGCCAGTAATTTTGAAAGTTGTGCATTTAGGGCTATGGCCTGAGGGTGGGTTGGTGGGAATTTGCATTTGCCCTTAAATGACTATTTTATCTGCATTTGGATGCTGCGCTGGGAGAGGGAAGTGGACGTAGTTGCTGCTGGTCCAGGTGCAGGGAGCGGGGCATCCGGGCCAATGCCTTTGACAGGGGATTGGCCAGTAGTGGGTTAAAGAAGGGATAAGGCGGCAGCGGTGTGACAGGCAAATTGGGGGGAGCCAGGCGTTCGGCCAACTTGTTAGGGTGTTTGGATGCCATGTGGCAGATCATGCTGGTGGTGGTGAGGTTGCTTGTGTTTACACGCCGGCTCATTTTGGTACTGCACAGGTGGCAGAATACCACTCTTTTTTCATCTGCACATTGCTTAAAAAAACACCATACCACGGAACACCAACCCCTTGGCAACGTGGCAGGCTTGCTTGGTGGGGCCCGACTTCTCCCTTTTGCCACACCACTGCCTCTTCCAGCCTGTTGCGGTGCTGCAGATCCCTCCGCCTCTGAACTCCTGTCCTCGCTCAGCTTGTCACCTTCCACGGTTGGGTCAGTGACCTCATCGTGCTGTGTCTTATCATCATCCACTCCGTGAATGAATGATTGCTGATCATCAATGTCATCGCCTTGCGACTGTGAAGGCTCAAGAGGTTGGGTATCAGGACACAATATCTCAGGTCCCTCTTCCAGCGTGCTGGACAAGAGGACCAAACTTAATTGTGGCGGTGTAAAGAGCTCCTCGGAATATCCGAGTGTTGGTGGTTTGGCAAGCTTCTGAATGGTAGGAGGAAGGATGATCAGAGTGAGGATTTCCTTGACCAGGCTCTTGGCTACAGAGAATAGACCTGGTGGAAACAATGCAATCCACCCAACCTACTGTTCGCACTGGCTAGACTTGGACAGTGTTGTCCTGCGCTGGCCAGCTAGCTTGGACTTGATGCTGGGAACAGTAATTTTGGGGGTTTTTTGGTGCTGCACTGGCACACCAAAAATAAGTAATAAGGCACAGTTTCCTTCCCTGTGCCTTATTACTCACCCTATTCATTTTAAATGTTTATTTTTTAATTCAACATTTTGGGCTGTAAATTGGCGGTAAACAGGTCCCAGTGTCAATTTTGCCTAAGTCATCTGTAAAATCTTTTGTGGGGTAAGCCAATTCACCTACCAGTACAGATTTTTTCATTTAGTCTGGATGACTGAGACACAACAGGCCCCAGGTAGAGCAGGAGCCTGGCCCACTTAAATGTAGGTGCAATTCAGCACAATTATTTTTTTTTAAATGTGCCGACGCACCCAAACAAAATACGGAATTACTTCCAGTCAATTTGCAAAACTGCAATATATTTTTGGAACACTACAGATTTTTTAAATGTAGTCTGCCTGACTGAGACACAACAGGCCCCAGGTAGAGCAGGAGCCTGGCCCACTTAAATGTAGGAGCAATTCGGCACAAAATTTTTTTTTAAAATGTGCCGATGCACCCAAAAAAAAAAAAATATGACATGTCTGATCACTGTTCAATCTCTTCTTCTATATAAATATACAACTGTCGTTGTAATGGTCATTTTCTGGTCTTTTAACCTCATTGACACATCTGGTGTCAATTAGAGGCAAGCGGTGTGTGGGGAGAAAAGCAACGCCCCCTTCAGCACTGCCACTGCAGCACTTTTTACTCATTTTTCAGTATTTAAAAAAATTACCTGAGAGTGGCTATCCCACCTTTCCAGGCACCCTGAGGGTCAGGTGACCTTTGTAGTCCCTCCTGTGGCTACTTAAATGCTCGACCCCCCCGGTGGTTTTTCAGGCTTTAAGACTAGAGTACATTGTGTAAAAACATCTACTTTAAAACGGCATTAACGCTTTCTGCCACCAGAGGGCGCCTGGGAAGCTTTAAACATGTCGTTTAAATAATGACAGTATAAATTTAGCCTAAGTCATCTGTAACTAAACATTTTTTGTGGGGGAAGCCAATTAACCAGTATGTGTAGCATACAAGCTCCTTGCAGATAGTGACCAGGCCAACATTTTAACCTGGAACCTAAGAACTGCATAGCTAACCACTGGAGCACCTTGTTCTTTTGCCTCTTTACTTTGTAATTCTTTATTTATGTTTACCAAACAAGCAGAACCACTAATTTTCTTAAACTGTTGAAGTCATCCTAATGTCTAAAGCCCCCCATAGACAGGCAGACTCCTCCATACAACTTTCATGAGACTTACCAACAACTATGTAGTATAGTGACCTCCCTGATAGAATACATAGTGATTGGAAGGTGTAGAAAGGTCCTCCTATTACATGGTTTTGGTAGAAGAAAAGTTGGTTGTACAGAAGTTGCATGGAGGAGTCTGCCTGTCTATGGGGGGCTTAAGCGTACCTTTTTCCCCTTCAAAACACATGAATATTATTGTTTTTATATTAAATGAATAGCTGGTCACATTTGTAATAAATAATACTAAACTTCTAGTGACTTGTAACAAATGAAGTATTGCAAAATTACACCTAAAGCCCCCCATAGACAGGCAGACTTCTCCATGCAACTTCTGTACAACCAACTTTTCTTCTACCAAAACCATGTAATAGGAGGACCTTTCTACACCTTCCAATCACTATGTATTCTATCAGGGAGGCCACTATACTACATAGTTGTTGGTAAGTCTCATGAAAGTTGTATGGAGGAGTCTGCCTGTCTATGGGGGGCTTTAAACGCAATCTCTGTCCTTTTACTTTTTTTTGATGCACTGATAAGGTATGTACACATTTGTTTTCCATTGTAGTAACTTGTGGATTCGTTGGTTTGAGATCATGTTGGGAAGCATCCATTAAGGAGGAGTTTAAAACTGCCAAGTTTGGCATATTTAAGCCCCCCATAGACAGGCAGACTCCTCCATGCAACTTCTGTACAACCAACTTTTCTTCTACCAAAACCATGTAATAGGAGGACCTTTCTACACCTTCCAATCACTATGTATTCTATCAGGGAGGTCACTATACTACATAGTTGTTGGTAGGTCTCATGAAAGTTGTATGAAGGAGTCTGCCTGTCTATGGGGGGCTTTACTCAATTGAAAATAAACTAACAATAAACAAAGATACAAAAAGGTCGATGTGCATGGTCTATATTTATTATATTGACATATATTATCCCCTCTAGAAAAATAGCAATTGAGTTTATAGATCTCTTTATACAAAATATCTCAGCAACTAAACCTATTTTTTATGTTGTTAAAATATCTAAACTGCTATAGCTAGCAACTCTCGGCACAGGTGTGCAATAAGCAAAACTAGAAACATTGTTGGAATGTTTAGAACATTTAAATGGATTTCTTTGGATGTCATTCACACCATCTGCATTATTCAAGCTTTTGGATTGAATCAACAAAAAGCAAAGCAGGTGTTGTTTTCCATTGAACAGTCTGTTTTTCTGTTTGCCATTTCTAATTTATGTATTTTTGTTTTCAAGAGTTTGGCTACATTTGAACATTACACTTCATATTGTTGTGTTTTTTGTTGTTTTATGAGTCAAGACTGCACATGTTGAATGTTATATTAAAGAATAATTTTACTTTTAGTTCTCCCAAAAGTTGAACATTTGAAGCATAAGACTAAAGGTGGGTTTACACGTCAAGATTTTTTTGGCCGACAGATGGACGCCGAACGATTTTTTGGTTCGTTGTACAAAAATCTGAAATGGCCATTTGCTCCGATGTATTTTTTTTGTTCGATATCTGACAAAAAATCGTCCACAAGGTGATCTGACATGTTGGTAAACTTTCACCTGTCGTTTATTTTTCGTGTAAAAAACGAACGCTCCTTATTTCACTCGATATTTTTTTCCTATCACTTCCGAAAAAAAAAAAAATTGAAAGATTTTTTATTCGTGTTTCCAACGATTATTTTCATTCGATATTTGCGTCGGTTGTACAAAAATCCCCCAAAAATCAAATTACCTTCGATAAATGGACGAACGAAATCCGATAAAAAAATCAAAAAAAAAATCGAATCTAAAGTTGATTGAAATAAAAATCTTGACGTGCAAACCCACCTTTAGGCTCCACTATGCGTTAAGGATGCGCTGCGTAAACATTTATACTGGTTTATTAGGTCTCATTACCACTTGGTTTTACCTTTCAGTTGGAGGAAGCCTTCTTAGGTGTCTAGTCTGACCTTGCCCCCTGCAGCTAGCTGATCACAGCTGCCTGTGTGCCGTTCAGCTGGCAGCCTAGCCATTACTTTGAATGGAGACCCGCTGTCCCCATTCAAAGTAATGGATTTCGACCAAGGCTTTCCAACATGTTGGAAACCTGTTTGGTTGAGTTCCTTCGAGCAGGATCCGTTGATCCTGCTCAAAGAAACAGTGGATGGCTCAAATCTTGTAACAGATAAGAGCAACATCGGGTGCACTCTAATCTGTTTCTTCATCAAGCTGTGTATGCCCGGCTTAAGCATGTAAAATTCCAGGATCCAATTTTGTATACATTACAATTCATGGGAATAATACTGATATATGAATACAACATTCTGCATAGACATTTTGGCTGCTAGTAGTCAGCACTTTGAGGTGACAAGAATAAGATAAAAGTTGGAGAAAGCAGAATGATGAAAGAGAGATGCTCCCACTATATTCCAGAAACATACTAAAGGAGTTCAGACAATTAAGTTAACACTAGAGAAACAATGACATCTCTGTATAAATGAGCAGCCTAAAGCAGCCTAAAGCTAAAAAGTAAGCAGCCTAAACCCTTCAGGAAAGGGTTAGCGAATCAATTCACTGAAAATGAGCTAATTAAGGCTTAGTGTCCACTGCTTCTTTTTCCCCAAGGTAGATGAAGGGGACAGTGTCCACTCTGCACTCTCTCTGTTTAAAAAGCAGCGTTCCGCATTTTCATTGTGGCGATAAGCAGTACCACCAGACGTGAGCACTGAAGAACATTAAATGCTGCATCTTTGTAATAGTAGTTAATATGATGCATTCCCACCAAGGTAGTACCCATGGGCAACTCGGCTGCAAATTGTCTGTTGTGTGTCCATACCTCTCAACTTTTCCATCACTGATTAAGTGAAAAACAACAGGAAATGACGCCAGTGACGTCACTTCTGGTATTCGGAACAAGGAAGTACTGATGTGGAGTGATACATCCATATTCCAAATACTGGAAATGACGTCACCTAAGTTCCCATCCCACTTGTGCAGATGATGTGTGGGGGTGGTAACTTACGTGTGTGTTGCGCTGGGTGTGTGTCCAGCAGTAGACACATGGCCTTAAGGCAGTATTTAATAAAAAAAGACCAATCAATACCAATCTGATACCTCTGTTTTAATTGATCTCCTATCCGGCTTTCCCCTTCTGCAGATTAAATAAAAATACCTGTTGTTAATAGTGACAAAGGCTAGAGGTGATCCTAGTGCTAGCATCTAACATGATCCTATGAGCTCAGGGTAGTTATCTAATGTATAGTTGGATTTAATAGAGAGAAGGGTATTAGGATAGTAGATTGAGGTTATTGGTGGTCAAAGAATAATTGAGTAAAGCAGGGAACACACATGTAGATATGGGCCATATCGATGGCCAATTTGAGCGCCGTGTGAGCTCACGGCCATCTATCTGGCCCATATCATAAGCGGCCATCCCTGTTTTCGAGCGGAATTCGAGCGGCCATCCAGCTCGAAAACAGGGAAATCAGACATGACTGTAAACCAGCTCCTTCTATATCGGGCAGCAGCACGATGATATCATCACGCTGCTGCAGGGAACCTTGAACGTCTCCAACATGGAGCCGTGTGTTCCCTGCTTAAATTGACAATGTCTTTTTTACTCTGATAAGAAATGTGTGTCAACCATCTGGCTGCTCTGGTGGAAGGGGCTCAATAAATCTCAAGGTTGAATGTACATATTTAAAAATCTTTTGGTAAGGAAAACAGTGGTGCAGTGGTGTTTGACTAAAACTCAGCTTTAAAATTATATAAATGGGCACATGGCTTAATATCTGACCTTAAAGGATTCCTGACATATAACTGACCATATTTGAATTACATTTTATGTTTCCAGCACAATTTACTAACGTGGCAAAATGTGTTTGTGCACAATGTAGCATAATTTAAGACCCTTTGTAGTATGTGTTTCTACTGGAATAGATGGTAAAAAGATTTAAAGCCTATTTTATAATTACAGACTCTGAGGTGGTCTGCTCAAAACACAGATTTTCTGGCTAGAAGATAACACAGAGAAAGTTAATTTCCTCTTACGGTACAGAAGAACATCAAGTCTGGGATTTTGGAATGTGAATTTGCACCATTAACCTTTTATTGCCAACACGGACTGGGACATATACTTCCTATCCAATCTGAATGTGAAAACAGCATCTATTCGTTTTACTATTGTATTAAACAAAAAATAAAATGTGTTAGTGATTAATAGCCATTCATTCCTATTTGCTGTAAATCGCTATTCGTATGAAGTACTAAATTAAACCACAATTGCAATCCAAGCAGACCCGAATTCTCGCTGGTGTAATTATGTGCAGCTAGTATTGAGGTGCTGCTAGCAGTGCTTAAATATACCCAGACAGTGGTACCACTCCTAGACTCTACCAGCAACTGCTATTTTGCTGATGTGTGGACTTCTCTGACTACCATCATACCTCTACTTACTGGCATTGCACCAATGACACTGAGCACTGACAGTGGACTGGCACTGACACTGGACTGACATAGTCAGCCATTACTCAAATGTGTACTTCATTACAGCTTTATCAGGCAATTGTATACTTACATCCAATGTGCCAACAAGTTTTTCTCCCCTGTGTTCATTTTGCACTAAACTGCAACAAAACACTTTCTCCGCTGGCTATCACAGTATAGTAGCACATATCTACTGACTACTACTGTGCTGCATTTTTCTTCACTGACAGCCAATTCTCCTACTGACCGCAACTATATACACTGCTCTACTGACTAGTACTACCACTATACCACACACTGCTCTACTGACCACCACTGTACCACATACTGCTCTACTGACCACCACTATACCACACACTGCTCTACTGACTACCACTATACCACACACTGCTTTACTGACTACTACTATACCACACACTGCTCTACTGACCACCACTATACCACACACTGCTTTACTGACTACTACTATACCACACACTCCTCTACTGACCACCACTATACCACACACTGCTCTACTGACCACCACTATACCACACACTGCTTTACTGACCACCACTATACCAGACACTGCTCTACTGACTACTATTATACCACACACTCCTCTACTGACCACCACTATACTACACACTGCTCTACTGACCACCACTATACCACACACTGCTCTACTGACTACTACTATACCACACACTCCTCTACTGACCACCACTATACCACACACTGCTTTACTGGCAACCACTATACCACACACTCCTCTACTGACCACCACTATACCACACACTGCTCTACTGACCACCACTATACCACACACTGCTTTACTGACCACCACTACTCATTGATCACTACTACACTGCACACTTCTACATTAATCACCATTTCATCACACTTTTCCACTGGTCTTCACCACAGTGCACACTTCTACATTGATCTTGACAGCACAGAACACTTCACTGATCACCACTGTACTGCAAGCGTTTTCACTGATCACCATTGTACTGCAAGCTTTTTCACTGATCACCAATGTACTGCACACTTTTCCACTGAACGCCACTGTACTGCGCATTTCTACACTATTCACCACTGTACTGCACACTTCTTCACCGATTGCAACAGCACACTTTTCCATGGATCACCACTGAACAGCACACCTCACTGATCACCACTGTACAGCATGGTTCTACAATAATCACTAGTGATGAGCAGCATAGGCAATATTCAAATTCGTGATATTTCTAATAAATACTAATATTCGATTCAATATTCGGAAATTCGAATATTCGCGGTAATACCATGGATTGCGAAAATCATATTCGCATCGCGAAACTCTTTAAAATGAATGGTCATTTCGTATTGCAAATATTCGGAATTGCGAATATCTAACCGAGATATTCGAGATATCTGGCGAATTCTCGAATTGCCGATATTCGCGAAAAATATTCGGCATTCGAATATTCGAGCTCAACACTAATAATCACCACTGTACAGCATGGTTCTACAATAATCACCACTGTACTGCATACTTTTCCACTGATCAACACTGCACTCTACTACACTGCACACTTTTCCACTGATCAAACCTGCACAGCACACTTCTACACTGATCACCACTGCCCACTACTTCACTGTTCCCCACTATACTGCACACTTTTTCAATGATCACCACTATACAGCACACTTCTACACTGATCACCACTGCACACCACTACACTAATCACCACTGCTGCGCACTATTCAAATAAGACATCCTAGATCTGAATGAATAAAATATTCTTAGTAAAAACTGTGAAACTTCTGGTGCAACATCCTCCAGCATGACTGGTTTGGCAGTGGGTCAGTAATGGTGTGGGGTGACATTTCTTTGGGGGGCCGCACGGTAGAGATGGTCGAATTTTTCGACTTGCTAACTTTGTGAGCTGATTACATCTAGTTCTCACATAAATTAAGATTTTCAAAATTTTCAAAATTTTTACTTTGAACTTAATTTGTACAAAAACGATTTGTGTTAGAGACAACTTTTTTGTAGTATACCCCCAGCCCTTCTGTACATCTCCAGCAAGGTTGTTGATGATACCATGTTCAGGGGCTTTTTAATTAATTTGAAATCGTTGAAATGCCATCTCTATCACACAGCCATCCATGTGCTTGCCAGAGGATGCCTGACTGCTATTAGGTACCGGGATGAGATCTTCAGATCCCTTGTGAGCCCATATGCTGGTGTTGTTGGCCCTGGGTTCCTCCTAATGCTAGACTTCATGTGGCTGGAGTGTGTCAGCAGTTCCTGCAAGATGAAGGCATTGATGCTTTGGACTGGCCCGCCTGTTCCCCAGACCTGAATCCAATTGAGCATGTCTGGGACATCATGTCTCGCTCCATCCACCAATGCCATGTTGCACCACAGACTGTCCAGGAGTTGGGGGATGCTGTAGTTCAGATGTGGGAGGAGATCCCTCAGGAGACCATCCGCCACCTCATCAGGAGAATGCCGAGGCATTGTAGGGAGGCCATACAGGCACGTGGAGGCCACACACACTACTGGGCCTTATTTTGCCTTGTTTTAAGGACATCACATCAAAGTTGGATCAGCCTGTAGTGTTTTTTTCCCCTTTAATTTTGAGTGTGACTCCAGACCTCCATGGGTTGATACATTTGATTTGTGTGATTTTGTTGTCAACATATTCAACTATGTAAAGAAAAAAGTATTAAATAAGAATATTTCATTCATTCAGATCTAGGATGTCTTATGTATGTGTTCCCTTTTTTTAAGCAGTGTATACATACACATACACTATTCTATATACCGTATTTATACTGCAGTTATACAAATACAGATCTATTCAGCAATGTTTATTCATTTCTAACAACAGAGATTACAGATGTGCAGGGGTGTCTTATTTTTCCGTAAAGAGAAGAGTCATTTTGTAACATGTCTCCTCATAGTTCTGGAATTATCTGCAAAAGTTCCACACAGTACTGAATTGTCATCTGATAAATAAACTTCTAAGAAGCAACTAAATGATTCAGATACAGTAAGCCCTGTTTTATTTCACTAGGTACAAAAAGCAGATGGAGAGATTTTAGAGATGTTTCAAACAATTAATTCAAGATGGACCACATTGGTTGTTGAGAGATAAAATGTCTAAATAGTCTTGTCCAAAGACAAAACCCCCGTGATTTTCTTCTTTCAGATTAGCAAAGACGATTTTTGTGTATCTGATGTATTATTTTTGTAGAAGGTGGATATAAATTTTATCTTTGCAATGTGCTGATTTCAAACCAAATGAATAAAAAAATGACCTGCCTGGTAATTGGCAGCAGCCAATTTATTATTTGAACATCTGTTCATGAATTTGTGTGAAAGAAATGGGGTGTGTTATGTGTTATGAGCTCATTTTTGTTGAGTGATGGGTACACAAAAATATCTATATACATAATATGGACATTATAGGAGGTAGATGAGACTCCTAGAGTGACAGCCCAGCAGAAACAACCCTTAACACATGTCAGTGATAACCTCAAACAAGTGATGATAAACCCTAAAAAAAAACTCCAGCAAGTGTGAGGGCCCAGAAAGATCGCCTAGAATGTATCATGGCCATCCATAACCTGGAGCATCAGGACCAAACATAATTCCCGGCAATACTTTCCAGGATGCAACAGGGTTCAAATAACTGCTAGCAGTGATGGCTGAACTGTCCGCACTCTTTCTAGCCAGCGAGCAGTACGGCCCCATTCGCCGGCAAGAAGGAGCTAAATATTCCTCCTCCGGATCAGGAGCAGTAAGATCCCGCCAGAGGAAGAATCTTTTCACTAGAAGACCGGGTGGAGAAGTGACACCAGTGACATCACATCCGGCAATCGGAATCAGGAACTATGCGTTCCAGGTACCGTATGTGATGTCAAACTACTAAATAGAAGGATGTTTTCTAGATCAATTCTATAGGGTCTCTGCTTTCAGTAAATATATATATTGTTTGGATATTTGAAATACATTTCAAGTTTTAAATTACCCTTTTATTATTTGTGGTTTAAAAAAATAAATCAAATTTGCAAAGCAAGATAATATATTGTACATTTAGGACATTGACTTTTTAAAATCATTCCCTAATGAATACACCGGACCTTAAGTTGCACCCCATAGCTTTGCAAAAGATTTGAAAGAAATTCAGACTAGTTCCAGTAGCAGAGCTTAGTTAAAGCACAGGGTGTAGGGCTGAAACTGTGGCTATACCATAGCAGTTCCTATTCTCTGAACCTACTGACCAACTTATGGAGAGACACGAGCAGCTATTTACATATGAGAGGAAAGATAAGTTAGTGTTTCATAATTTTTTAATGCAATGAAAATATTAATCGAAATTTATATCTAGAGTATATGTACAGGTGCATTAAAAAAATGATTTGTTTATGCTTTCCAGATGCACTCTTGTGGCAGATAACCATCTGTACAGAAAGTACAAACGCCTAAGTGATTGTAAGAAGGTCTACAAAGTGCTGGAGACACTTGCAGAGCTTCTGCCTGATTGACGACATTTTCTGTTCTTTAAACAACCTCATTGACTTCAATTATTTGCAAGGTGGTTTTCTGGTCGCTTAAAAGACCAGAAAATGACTTTGCAACTGCCAGAGTAAATGAGCTGTTAACCTCCCTAGCAATTGAGATAAACCCAGTTTGTCTGCTGTTTGGGTTCCTCCTAACCACTACCGTCACAGGGATCGGGAATACCCAATATACCCCCTGAAAGAGAATCACAGCAGCATTTCTGGGGTTGCAGAACAGCCAAGATGATGCTAAAGGGGCCGTGGGGGTGCACCATAGACCTCCATGCTAATGGAGGGGCGTTGGTTTCCCAGCCCATGTCACCAACATGATTAGAGATGGTCGAATTTTTAGACTTGCTAATTTTGTGAGTGGATTGCAAAGCCCCTAAACATGGTATCATCACCAAAATTGCTGGAGATGTAGAGAAGGGTTGGAGAAATATTTGAAAAGAAAAAGCTTTGCTTTAGCACATGTCGTTCTTGCATAAATTAAGTTCAAAGTTAAAGTCGAAATTCCGATTTTCGAAATTTCTACTTGACTTTGAACTTAATTTGTGAAAAAAACTGTTTGTGTTAGAGACATACCTTCTTTTGTGTATTATACCCCCAACCCTTCTTTACATCTCCAGCATGTTTGGTGATGATACCATGTTCAGGGGCTTTGCAATTAAGTCGAAACCGTCGAAATGGTCGAATTTTTGAAAAAAATTCGACCATCTCTAAACATGATTGATGACATTGAATGTGGCAGGAGGAGGGCAGGAAATTTAAGCAGGGTACAGGCCGAACTCTAATGCTATCTAAATAGCCCAAATTCACCTGGCTACATCTCATCCTGATTTAGGGGAAAAAGTGTGTCCTATAGTCTGAAAATAATAGTAATAACTAGTGAAATGTGATTTATGTTCATGTGAAGAAAAGTGTTGTATGTTTTAGTACTTAGTGATGCCTCCCATAGCACATATACAGAGTTGTTTTTTTACCAAAGCACATGAAACATTATGTCACAACTGTCTTTGTTAATGTTTTTAATCCTAGCGTAAAACCATTGAACTAGGTATGTTATGTGTGATGTAATGTAACGTGTAGTGATTAATTATCGTTACATATCCCCATTGGTTTGTGAAAGTAACAGGATATCTTTATGTCATGTCCAAGCACTAAGCTACTTCCAAATACAGTTCTCATGTGTCTTCTAAATAACTGCTTTGTTTTGGTGACCTTTTCAAATAATAATTTGTGGACAAAGTCTTACAATGCAGCACATCCAGTGCTTTCATATGCCCTGACCCCATACAGTAGAGCAGTTGATAGCTACACTATGGCACCAAAAGAGTTTTTTTTGTGCCCTGACTATAGACAGTAGGGCTGATCACAGCTGTATCATTTTAAGCAGATTAAATCTGCAGCAGTCTAAGTCTGCATCAGTCATTTTACATGCCCCTTGTAACCAATGGAAATCTACTCCAGATGTTAGCAAAGTTGACAAGGTCTTCTGTGACCATGTATGGTGTTTAGTAGGCATGGACATATTAGTTAATGAGTCTGAGCCTGTCAGTAAAAATGATTGTTTCATATATTTAAATACATCTTGGCTGACAGTGTTCTTAAGGAGCATTAGTATGTCCTGTCTTAAAACTCAAGCAATAAACGTAATCCTGAAAACAGAATTATTCAAGTTACTCATTTTGTTTTCCTTTTTAGGGAAGTAATAAAAGCATGTCATTACTGGGTGGTGTGCTTGACCTAGAAAATCTCTTTGGCATGTGTTTAGTAGCATTGTGCTCGCAAAATGTCTTTGTCATTGAGCAATTTAATAAGTTGAAAGTAATCTTAAAAAAAGCAAGCCTGTATTGTACACTAAATGTGTATTCAGTCTGTCTCTTTATAACTGATATTGGATGTAACAGTGAGCTAAAAATAGTATCTGATTAAAAAAAAATTATACAAAACTTATTAATAATCTTAAAGAAGTGTACAAATAAGCACACTGGGTTGGTCAGGTTGCTAGCTGGAACTAAGCAGGGTTTTATAAGCTTGCTTGTATCCATTTTATGAGTAGAATAAATACTGGCACATAGGTTGACATCAGAGGTTTGGGTGTTATATATGCAGACATCACTGACTGCTCCTTTATTCAAGCATCAAACATTGGTGTTATACATATTCAGACACTAGAAGTTGGCATATATATATTAAGCGACACCAGATCCTGTCCCTGGATTTTCCATATATAACATTAGGTTTATACTGGCACCTGGTCTGGAGTTGAACACCTATTAATCCTACAGCGTTCTATTTTACCGGCATTAGAGAATTACATTATATATTTACTAACATAAGGGACTGACATTACACTTTTCACAGACACCAAAATATTAGTTACAGGAGCCCAGCAACATACAGTGTAAAGTTAAGGGATTCAAAAAATTCTTGTGCAGAACCAACAGGTTTTTTTTTTATAAATCCACCAAATAAAAGTTAAATTATAATAGAAAAAGCAAAATATTAATTATTTTGGGGCTTTTTGCTTCAGATATATAATCACAGATCTTGTTCATATCTACTGTTGGAAACAATGCTATGGTCATAGACTTAAAGTGCACCGTCAGTCAAAAAGGGAAATTAAGTTCTTAATTTACCTCTTACTTATCATATTTGTGAAGAATCACATTAAAATCCTAAAAAAAATATACTTACCTGCTTTGCTCTAATCTGTGGCAGTCGCCATATTTAATGACTTTTAGATGCCAGTGTTACGTGATTAATAAGTTGCTATACCATGAATGGCCACTTGGGGCACTAGATTTGTTTTTTAATTGTGATTACCTAGCTCCACAGGTTTGTAAAAGTGATTTGTTTTTCCCGACTGTCTGTGTGAGAAGCAGTCATGGCATTTTCTGACATTTTCTGGAAAGGGAAGGAGCTATGAAGGAAGTTCAGACCTATCAAATTAGAAGTAAGGATTGTCCCGATAATAGGGTGTTCCCAGCAAGGGAAATGAGGCTATCTAGATAAACAAAGCAGATGTCCTGAGACAAGGCATGGTAAGGATAACTGTTGCATACAGGACCCCCTCAAATCTCACCATGTGCAAACACATTGCAGTCTTCCTCCTTAGCATATTCATAAAAGTAAACTATAGTAAACTGATAATTAAACTCCTTGCACACAGCTTAATGGACACATGTGATTGGTAGGTGAGCAGCAGATTGATAAGGTCATCATGTTTCCAGATGTAAATTTGTGGCCCCAAATGGCTTAGAGTATGGCCGCTCTATCTGTCTCAGTAATACTATTCAGTAATTAAAATGTGTACTTCTAGTCAAACTCATTCTTTTACTTGGTGGATTTAAAATACATTAAATGATTAATTATAGTTATCTAGTGAACTCATATATATAAATGTAGAGGAAATGGGTCTCCCCATTAAACAAAAGAACAAAAACTTTAATATGTAAAGTGACATCAACAACATTGGTGGAGAAATCATGGTCCAAAAGACATAAGGAACCAAGAAATGGCAAATCCTTAAATATAAATAAACTCTTTAACACATTGATCTGCCATAAGCTACAATGACAAATTTACATTTCTGATGTTCAGCTTTGTTCTGATTAACCGACCATGCTTAATTTTGAGTTTGAAATCAATTTTCTCCAATCCCATCCTCATGTTACTCTTCCCTCACCCCCATTCCTCCAATTCCATCCTCCTTTAACTCTTTCCTCACCTCACTTTTCCCTGTCAGTCTGGAGGAAGCCACCTCTCTGCTTTGCTCTTCTTATACCACCACCTGCCCACTTGACCCTATACCCGCTGATCTTCTTAAGACCCATTCTACCA
>CM070032.1:158804395-158817218 GCA_036250615.1 Ptychadena robeensis
AGTAGCCACAGAGTTCCCCTTTGCAGGCATATTTAGGGGTTGTTGGTGATAGCGCAAGGGTTTTGCTGTTAGGGGGGTGGGCAGACATGAATGAAAAATAATAAAGAACAGGTAGCTGGAAGGACAAGGCCCTACGCCACTGAGCCAGACTGAAGGGGCTAAAGAGCCACATATGGCTCCCAAGCCGCACTTTGCCTACCTCTGCCCTATTCTATGGACATGTCGCTGGTCATTGACAGCAACCCGCACTAGCCTTGTTGCTAATGCAGCTGGGTCTGCGTCTCAGAAAAACAGGCAGTGGAAAGTGGGCAACAGCATTGCAAACCTAGTTTTTTAAACTTTGCAGAGGTTTTAGCTATATGAATAAAAACAAAGCATGGACACAAACCATTCAGAACCGATAAGCCTTCTTCACATATATTTACAGTCTTTGTCTATATATTATTAAATACAGGTATTAAATACTTATGCAAAGCCAATCTAAATCTGTTTATTGATATGCCACCATTACCCTCTTTCCAGAAGGATAATGCATGTTGTATATTACCGGTTATTACTAGAAAGATCAAAAGAAATAAAAGCCAAAAAAAAAAAAATCAGATTTCATGTCATTTTTATTTTCTTCATATATAGTTTAACTAGTATTGTGTATTCTAGAAAGAACCCAGACATAGAAACAACCCAGACATGAAGGTAGCCATACACGGGTCGATCAATTAACGATCCGATCATTCCAGGCGATAGTGGAATCGGCTATTGATCGTTTTAGAATCTATGGAATCCAATTTGTGGTCCATTTGGACATGAGCCCATTTGTAGTCGATTCAGGGTGAGAAGAACTCGATCGATGGGTCAACAATCGGGTGAAAAATCTACCCATGTATGGGAGCCTTGAAAGGAAGGACATCCTACTGCTGGTAAGAAGATCTCTACATGGAAACATGAGGATGTTGGTTCGCCTTGTCTTGGAGTTTATTCTTGTATTACTAGCCAAAGCTTGTGTTCCCATGGCTTTCTATAAAGACATACTTTCCTGTTACATAGCGAATGTGAAGAAGTGTGAGATGCAGGAGGAAGGCTGAGAGCATAGTAGGACACGCACAGAGGACAATCGTTCTCTATTTATAAAGCAATCTTCTGTACATTTCCATTCTGCATTCTAATGTTTACGGCCAGCTGGCCTCACAATAACACAACCAATTATTTACTAGAGGAAGTACAAGAACATAGATGAAACTAATTCCATATGAATCACAAACTATTTGGAAAGCTCATTTAAGAACTTTGCGAACGATATGATAGCACTATACTGCAGCTCAGTATTGATGAAAAGAGCAATAAACATAGTTTTCATAAAACATACAACACAAATGCTAACAACAACATGCAAGAACCTGTCTATGCTACTATTAATTTTTGTATAGGCCTGCACCCTCCTGATGGTGTGCTGCTGCAGCGAGCTTCCACTCACAAACAGACTTGAAAAGGGTTATGGCTTAATAGACATTTAGGAAAAGCTTTGTTTCCACCAACCAATTGCACAAAATCTAAATTTTTAGGGAGATAGGGTTGTCCTTAAGTGATTGATAGTCTCTCCCTAACCACATGCAATATGTACACACACAGCACATGTCCAAGAGTGTGGTCCTAAAAATGACCATCTATATACAGCCAAACGTGATGACGCTTCTTTCACAAGTATGGTGAGATTTGGAGAGTTGACTGGAGATCCTGCACATGCGTCTACTTGTTTAGGAAGCACCTTTGTGCTTCCCAAGGGCTTATCTAAGGTTGGTGATGTCATCTCCCTCAAAAGTCTATGACTGTATAAGGGGAGAAGAGGATGACCTTACCATATTCCCCATCCAGGTCCAGACCACCAAAAGAGAAGATCGTGCTGGAAGTGCAGAACAGGATCGGGAGAGTATATATTTTTTTCTCTGCCCACTAGAGCAAAGCAATTTGTGTCAAAACTTTACTTCATCTTTTCCCCGCATATGGCTTGTGCGCCGATTGTGGGTAAAAAGGCATTGAAGCAGCACGGTCCATTCAAAGTAATGGAGTTGCACACATTGTGTTGTACAAAGCAAACGCGGCTTACTGCTTTTTTATCTGCGCATTGTGGCACCATCACATCTGATGCGGGGTTCGTACCATTGATGTGCACATGGTCACATATCGGCCTGAAACATGTAACATGGATCGCATGCATGCTTTAAAACAGTGCATGCTTAATATACACAAAGCTTCAGCAAAAGTGAGGGAGGCATATGGAGTTTGCGATACCATAAGTGATGCTAAGGACTGAACCACAGGGTCAGATGGTTAGATTAATGTGTACAAAGTATCATATATAAACAATCCTATGAGTAGAAGAGGGTCTTGAGACTTGGATATGCTACTGTATCAGTTTTGTTTATTATATTCCTATTGGGTTATTACAAAGGGCATTGATGTCTTGCTGAATATAAATCTTTTTGGCTCAAATTGGGCAACTTGTTTTATTTAAATAAATATTTTCAGGATTATTACCACAAATATTATCTCTGTTTGTTCTGGAGATTCTCCCAGGCTTTTCCTCCGTCCAGATGAAATTTTATATTGCAGTCTCTGTGCCATCTTATCGCTGATTGCAATTAACCTACTCACTATAAGGAGTAGATGTTACATGAGTGATGGCAGTATTTATAACATGTTCCATTGCAGCTAAAATTCATAAAATGGTGACTGTTAATCTTTTGTGTGTTATGTTTCAGCATAGAAAACACAGACTGTAAAGCACATTTAATATAAAAAAAAACATATGAAAGAAGGTTTAGATTTTCCCCCTAAAAGAAAAATGTAGTCTGGAGTCATACATTTGGAAGTGAAAAAAAAACATAAACCCTCAGTCATTTGTGGCCACCAACTATTGCCCAAACACTTAGGGCCATTTCACAATAGCCACATTTGCGTTACAGTACCACAACGCAGGTTGCGTGTTAATGCAAGCTACACAGGTTTTCATAGGGACACTGTCTCTGGGTTTGCATTTGCAATAACAGATAAAGCAGCATGTTACAGCAAATTCCTGCAGCATGCATTTTTGGGGCTACATCATAAGAATCTTCCTTACAAGTGTCCCATAGAAGCGCAATGCAATGTAGAAATGCAAGGTTTCACCAGTAACGGACATGAGTAACGGACTTACTAGATTTACTTTAGTAACGCGTCTGCTACTGGCTAAAAACTACATGGCATTAGCAGCGTGACTAGTGTGCACTGACACACTCACAGTCACACTACACATTGTATGGACAAAAGACATCCTTACTCCATCTGGTATCCTGTATCGCTCGTCCCCTCCAAAGAGGTACCTTGGTGGCGGCTGCAGCTTCTCTTCTGCTGGGCATAGACTTATGTAGGGAGACTGCAATAGCTTATATATAATATATATATTACATTAATTTTTTTTTACCTCTGATCTGATACGATGGTGGCATAGTGCTGCACAATCTTAAAAAAATCCTTACCTGCTTTTCCCTGGAATCATAATGGCTTTCAATGGAGAAAATTGTCTGTGTATGTTTCAACAGGGAGAGCCGAGATCAGGTACTTTCCTTGACACTTCAGATAATGATTAAAAATGATTACCTGATAGTTGCCTTAATAGGTCTTTTTTATCATATGGTAGGGACCTATTGCAGGTAAAGCAATAAAATAAAGTGCAAATCAGTTCATCTCAAATAAAAGGTTAAGAAACCATTTCAGTGTGTCCACAGACTGATATGCACAGTCTTTGTTATTAGTCTCACCCCCAACACGTTTTGCCCACCTTGTGGGCTTCCTCAGGGATGGACTGTTAACACTAGAAGAATATATACAGGCATATTAATTACACAATAACAACATATCAATTGTACATGATTGTTGCATATTTTTGTGAACAATTCACATTTGTAATAGTGACTGGTTTACTTAATTACATAAAAACCACTATGCTACCCATATGTTTCATGATTGAACATTACATCAGTCAAATTATGTTAGTTTACTCACTGTGATATGCAGTTTTACATAATTGAAACACCATGGTTTCTAAAGTTGGTAATGATCGCAGCTCGAATACGCTCTGTTATATCACTTATATATCTTACCTCTTGGTTGGCTGGAGTATATTGGTCTAATGTTTGTTGGAATTCAAAAAAGGTCTATCCCTCGAATCTGTTGGTTCATTTAGTTCCTAAGTATAAAATAAGCATATTTGTAGTTTTCTTGTTTAAGTTAAGTTCCCAGTGAGATGTTATGGAGAGTCCTTACACTCTAGCTACCAGGAGTCCATAAATGTCTGTGGTTTTCCATGACCTTTGTGCCCCTGGAGAACACAAGTAAGCTATTTTGTTGTACCAGGTAGTTGCCCATAGGGATAACCAGGTGATGATTATTAAAAAGCCCCATCCCCAACTTCAGTACAATCTCTGTAGACAGCAGTCAAGTTTAAGGGTGGCTGTTAAGTGTCAACAGCCCTGCAGCCATGTGAATGAAGCCTAAAAGTTTTATCTTTGCACACAATCAATTTATAATAATAAATTAAATACAATCCATCCATTTTGCTAGTAAATATTTACCATTAACAAACATGCCCTTGAATGCTCAGCATCAGAAATATGCAAAATAACAAATATAATGGACCACTAAGCTGCATTTATATAAGTACACTTTTCTGTTTTCAATTAATTTTCTATCTCATAAAAGCCAGCTTATTCCTTAATGCATGCATTAACTAAAATGTATATAGTTTAACTAAGAAAGCCACAACCAAGAATCCCTCTCTTCGGGCCTTTCTGTCAGTGTCAATAAAACAGTTTGCTATGTTAGAAAATCTGATTGGATCAGCATGAACTTTATTCATAGACTCTCTTGTACTTCAAATCAAAGGTGCACAGAGGTCTATTTACAGATGTGACCCTGTCAATAGAGGCAAGCTCAGAAGGAAAGGTCTCTTTTCACTGGCAAGAATCGTTATGTTTATACATAATAAGCAATGACATATTTTACATTATAAATGTTTTCAAAGTCCTGTCCATTTTCCGCATATGGGCTTATATTTGATGTGTCAATGTGTTGAATTTGTTTCCTAAGGCCCCTGTACACACGTCCATCTGCTGTCAATCTTGCGGATGATCAAGCAAAACAGAGACACCCACCTGGAGCAATTGACCAGAATAGCCCCAGAAGTCGGTAGCACTGTGAGCTGATTTTACAGTTCTTTTTTGATCGATTGCTATACTTTGGATCTTAAGTATCTTACGGGAATCCATGTGGCACAGGTGGTGATTCCAATAAGTTCAGCAGATGACTGAAAGCAGCATGGTATCGTCACCACGCTGTGATCAGATGCAGTTTGTGATCAATCGTTTGAAAATCAACCAAAAAGTTGACCTGCGTATCTACCTTTAGTGAGGCAACCTTTATTCCTGCGTAAATAAAAAAGGGTCGATATATCTTTGGAGTGTGGGAGAAAACCCATGCAGATATGGTAAGAACATGTAAACACCACGCAGATAGTGCCCAGACGGAGCTTTAAACCTGGGACCACATGTAATGTATGGTGGTAATATATGCTGTTGTGGTTGTTATAACATTTTATTTAACCCAGTATAATGAAGACAACCGATACACCCAAACCCACAATATGAAGTTGGTAAGGCAATGGACATGTGTAGGCATTTACCATACCAGTGCCATGTGTTATGTAAAAAGGCTCATAGGCACATTTCCATTTGGTGCAAAGCACCTTAGCTGATGAATAGCTCAAAGAATAGCATCGAAGCACAATGGACTGCATCTGCACAACTCTATGCAGTGTAGTACTGCGTTCTGTACCTCACCTCAAAAAACGTGAGCAGACCTTATTTATCTCTTTGTTCCCGAACTAAAATTATATCATTTCAAAAAAAGGATTTTAGAGTGCACCTAACCTATGTTTACAGATCAGTAGATTGCATGTTGACTAGAGTGCTCCTTTAACAATAACTATCAATTTTGTTCAGTCCACGCATACTAAACCTTTTCAACACCGCCAACATTTCCCCTAAAACTGCTGCCAATAAGGTAAAGGCTTGGAGCACAGTTACATGTAAAGGTTAGATTTAACAGATAAGGAAATTTCAGTCAGATGGATACACTTAACAATTGGAACAACCACACTATTTTTAGACCTCCTAAACATATATAGGTTTTGGCTGTGTGCTTGTTCAATGGTCTCCCCATTCTGAGATCCAAAAAATGTGCTCATACTAATAAAGCTAGGGTCTTTTTGTATAATGTTCCTGGTTACCAGCCAAGCATACGATTTCCATACTAGGCAGTGGTCTCTAGTGTTTCCTTTTAGCTTTTGACATTGGGCATCTGACCCCTACTACTATAATAGCTGTTAATGGAAACTTCACCTCATGCAAAGATAAGATGGATTTTTGGCAGCTGTGAGAGATTAGAAAGAGTAGGAACAGACTGGGTAGGAATTGTAAGAAAAAAAAAGAGAAGGCATCTTTACCTAGAGAGACGCTCAGCTGGTTTCTATTATGCACCAAGCCTTCATTTATTACAAAAGGGTAGCCAGGAGACAGAAATTAAAGGTTCTCTGGATTGAAAGCAAAAAGGCCTAAATCACCTACATGCAGCCAAACTTTCTCCTGCATTAGGAGCTGTAGAGGTAGAGAAGAGCCTATAATTCTGACGGGATCACGGTCTTTCAAAGACTCAGGAACTGATTGAGCTAGATTCACTGCCCTGCTCTTTATTCATGTTATGCAAACAACTGTTTTATCCCACTACTTTAAACCCCTTTGTGTTTTCTTTTCTTTAGAACAGAAATAAGTTTTGATATAATCTTTCAGAATAAATAGATTTTTATTAAAGTAACCTTTTCACTGATAGAATGAAAGTCATAGAAAAACACAAGTAGAGTTATTGGCTGCTCAAAAAGTAAATGTCTGTACTAAGTCAGCAGATTAGAGGGATAATCTTGAAGGTGATTGTGTTTTACCACCTGCAGGTTCTGGACCATTGATGTTAATAAGTTCTGTCGGTTTTCACTGGTTTAAATTGGATGTTAAATGTACTGACTTCACTGTGCATGAGTGAAATAATATGGTAAGGTTATCGTATAATATATTCAGAAAAAAAGCACAAATATTTTTCTACGTATCCAAGTTAGTATATTTCATAGTTGTACATGTATGCTAGTGGCAACCATGCCACTAAAATCGCATTGAATCAACTTTTTAAAAGACCTATTTATTGAAGTTTTGAAATGTTGATCAGTTGTAATGTGCATTGGGTACTAGTTGTCATTTTCTCCTTACTTTTGAATGGGCAACTAGGATTAATGACATAGTAAAGACTAGGGCAGTAGCCAAAAACTCAACTCGTCAGAGGCACAAGTCAACAACCCCCTGAGAGGAGTCAACTTTTCTGTTACCGCCCTAATATGTTACAAATTGTTACTTGTTTTTTTCATCTTTCTATGCATGCTTGTATACACAATGTTGTATCTAGCTCTGATTGGCTTAAGGCTCCCATACACAGGTCGATTCTTCACCGATCGATCACCACGTGTGGTTACGCGATTCTCGAGTTCTGCCCACCCTGAACAATTGACCAAACAAAATCGGAATAGACTAAAAATCAGATCAGACATGGATTCAACATGTTGTTTTTTTTTGGGGTCGATCGCTTGGCAATCGTAGTACATTGATGGACCCAAAGCTCCCTATGCAGCAGCCTTTCCGATCTATGGATTTTGTGGAATTGGCCACTTTGGAGATTGTCTCATGTCCAAATCGACCACAAATCGGATTCCCAAGGTGGTGTTCCATTGATTCCACAATGGTAAATCGAGGTGTCTATGGGTACCTTTACACTGAAACATGTTCCTTGACTTAACCAATTATTATAGTCACTTCATAAAAAGAGCGCATGTAGAGGGTAATTTAAACAGAAGATCAAAAACATGGCAGCAGAGGCAGTAGATGACAGAGTTATGATTTGACTCCATTATGTGTTTGGATTTGCTTGTGTCAGTGTATCCAATTAACACAACCAGCACATTAAGGATGTGTTAAGGGGTGCGTTTTTGACCATTTTGACCATGTCCATTTTGTAAAGCTTGAATGCATAGTTTAGCACGTCTCAAACTCATACCTCTGCATTGTTGATACCCCTTGCTTTGGGTTGTGTTGCGTTAATGTGAACACGTGGCTCTGCATTGACATATCAGCAATGCAACAGTTCCCAACAGCGCATATGTAGAATTTCAATGGAAAGCAAATACCTTTCACATATTAAAAGTAAAGAAGTTTTTTTCTTAGAGGTGTTTTGCTATTGTAAACAATGACAATGTGCTCTTTTATGAGCCACAGTGTATAGTGTTGACTCCTTCTTTTGCTGATAGATTTTCCTGAGAATTCAAGGCCAATGTTTTGTTTTATTGTCATGTTGTCTGTTAATGAGATTTGGACAAATTTCATGCAAACATTTTTGTATTAATATCTTTTAAATCCCATCCCACCAGTCCTTTCTTTAACTGGTCTATTGTAGATTTATGAACTAAAGACCAAAACTTCCACACAGAGCAGATGCCTTATCTGGACTATGAAGTCAGTTTTCTGCACAAACCTTGTTTTTTGTTACATAGACAATTTTAATATATACTGCTATTTCTTACATTCCCGCTTAAAACTAAACGTTCCTTTTTTTTAAGGAAAACTAGTAAAACAAATATGGAAGCTGTAATTGTCAACACCTGACTCCAAGGTAGGTTTTTTTAGTAGGCTTTACCTACTTAGTCACTGACATGGAAAAAAATGAGGATGGAGAACAAAAAAATGTTAAAAGCTTGAGTCTGCACATTTAAAAATCGCATTTTTGTGTCAATCTGTACATTTACATCTATCTATCTATCTATCTATCTATCTATCTATCTATCTATCTATCTATCTATCTATCTATCTATCTATCTATCTATCTATCTATCTATCTATCTATCTTCTAAGTTCAACTTCAGTCTTAGCCCCCCCATACACGTTCCGATTTTTCGTACGAATTTTGCCCGACCGACCGATTAATCGATCGGGAGATTAATTGGATTCGGAATTATGTACCCGACCGATCCAGGTTTCTCAAAATCGGCCGAAAAATCGGTCGGGACCGCTTTGGACCTGTCCGTAAATTTTTGGTCGATCTGCTGTTAATAAATAGGGTCGGGCTGATGGATCAGTGATAATTCGAATTCCGATTTTTCGTGCCAGCCGACCGACCAACCATAAAATTTTAGGTGAAAATCGGGTGACACGATCGGACGAAAAATCGGTCGGGAGAATAATCGGAACGTGTATGGGGGGCTTTAAAGGGGGTTTATGAGCTGGGTGAATATGATTTCTTATTGAATCCTCTACAAGAATGTTAGCATTTAGCTGTAACCAGAAAAACAAAAATGTATGTCTGCTTCTCATGAGTGAAATATTTCCACCAACAGATGTGTATGAGGCTTACTTCACGATTATACATTTTTATATAGTTTTGGATCATATGGTGTGATGTTACTAAAGCTTTTCCATGTTCAGCTTTCTAGGGTAAAGGAAGCAAGCAGTTTAAAAGTACATATTACATGACATCAGGTGTCAAACATTTCAATGAACATAGCAGTGGCTTATAAGATCATTTTCTTACACTAATGTCACAGGAAATATAACTGTGATATTCCTGCTCCTTCATTATTACATTTTTTTTCTGTTTATTGACATACAGTATGGTGGGATCAGCTGCTGTCTGGATTTTGGGTACCATTACAGCATACTGTATACACTGCTGCTTCCACTTCTTTATTGCTTAAGAATGACAAAACATAACAGTGAAGTCATCTTTAAACACATTATTATTCTTTAAATACAAATGCTAGAGTTCAAAGATTTGGCATCAAGAGCCAGTGGAACATGACACCTGATGATTCAGAAGTCAACACACAACATTTTTGACAGTTAAAACTGTTGCATTTTCACTGCTGTCTGTGATGTTATTGGGGAAATGTATTACATTGCAGAGGAAATGAAGAGAATGAAGGTACAATTGTTTGAAGGGAATTTTTTTAATGTTTTAGCAGATAATAAGGACTTGTGGCACCTGACATGGGTAGATGAATTGACCATAACATTTATACAATGCTTGAAAATAGATGACAGAGACTGTAAAGCCAGCCATACACAGTCGGATTCCATGGCGGCTCGATCACCCATCCGATCGATTCCGACGATTCTGCCGGGATTCGGAGGTGTGATCGATCGGCCAATTAAGAGAATCCGATCGCAGCATACCACCTTGTCCAACGGATTCCGGGACGATTCCGTGTCCGATTGTCCACCTCACAAATGGCAACTATCCCTGATGTGTGCAGAATCGGATCAAAAAGACCAACATGTTGGTTCTCTGTCGGATCCGATTCTGGGCCCCTGATCAATCGGATGCGATCGATCGGACAAGGTGGGCTGCACACGATTCCAGCACGATCGATTTGCGTGCACGCGCCCGGAATCGATCGTGCCGGAATCCGGTCGGAATCCGACCCGTGTATGGGGGCCTTAAACAAGGAACAGGAGATTAGCATCCGATGGGCAAAAAATATTTTGACTTTCTCCAGAGATCTTACCAACAGAGCAGGAGTTAAAGAGGTGGAGAAGCTGTCTGCCAGTGGGGAGCCAAGGCTCGACTATAGAAAACCACTCACTTTCCACCCTAATTTTTGGGGGGTGAAATGTGTCTTATGAGGCCAAAAATATGGTAATCACCATTTACTCCAATATAGTCATGTCATCACATTCTGGGATATCATCATAAGTCTCTAAACCCTGAATTGCTGTCTGATCCATTGGTGTTCAAGTTTGTTTTGGATTGCAATTATTTTGGGGGTGTCTGCTTTCCTTGGTAAAGGGTCTATTAATTAATTCATTGCAAAGCCCCTGAACATGGTATCATCACCAAACTTGCTGGAGATGTAGAGAAGGGTTGGGGGTATACTCCAAAAAAGAAAGTATGTCTCTAACACAAATAGTTTTTGCACAAATTAAGTTCAAAGTCAAGTAAAAATTTCGAAAATCGGAATTTCGACTTTAACTTTGAACTTAATTTATGCAAAAAGTACATGTGCTAAAGCAACACTTCTTTTTTTCAAATGTTCCCACAACCCTTCTCTACATCTCCAGCAAGATTGGTGATGATACCATGTTCAGGGGCTTTGCAATCAGCTCACAAAGTTAGCAAGTCGAAAAATTCGACCATCTCTAGTCGTGTCTATGGCACATCTTAATCAATTTTCAATAGGTGCGTTATACATAGTGTTTGTTAGTAGCCGGGCTCTGCATTCTTAAAATGTGCCAGGACACACGTACAAAGCATTGATGTGCCCATTGAAAATATACTTTTGCACTTTTAGCTAATATTTGCAAAGATACTGTGAGGTTCAGGTCTTACTGTATGAATGTAGACACCAATAAAAGGGGCCACATTAGCCCTATTTATCACTATTAGAGTGAAAGCTATGGTTGTTTCAAATTTATTTCTTTTTGTAGAGGAGGGTTATAATCACTGTCAATTGCTTTTTCTAGAAGTTCCTTGTTACAAAAATATCTTGTTACTTACCGCACTGGTGACTCAACAGGACATGTAAAAATTTGAAATATACCCTGGGTCAGATGGATGACTGGGAGCCTAAACTACAGCCGTTTACCTGCTGCCTTCCTATGGGAATGCATAGGGGCAGTGGGGGTAATTGATGACTGCCTGAAATCTGTATTCCCAAAGGTTGCTAACATCAATACTGGCAGCTCTTATGTGGTTGATTTAGATGACCATTGCCCATTAATCACTTAATATACTCCCATCTGTACTAGCACTTAGGTGGTTGTATATTATCCTTCAACCTTACAATATCTCCTTAATTCCTGTTGTGGAGACATCTCAAAATCATTTAAAAAAATTACTTACCTTATTGTTTGGACTATAAGATATTTTTCCTATTTAAATAATGAGTAAATTACCCTGTGTCTTATTGTCCTAATATGTTAAGGTTCCAAACATCCTTACAGCAATAACTAATAACTAATAGTTAGTGATGGCCGAACAAGTGCCGTGTCCGTCCGCGAACGGGCGGAGCGGACTTTTAAATGTAACAGAACACTTTATCTATAGCTACAGATCACTGGGTGGAGTGTAATAGTAAAGTAGTTTATGCCTCTGAATCAGAGCTGCTTCCTCTATCTATCAGTATGTAGACACAGGATAAATGCAAAATCCGCTGGGGGGCTTATTTTAGGGGGGTAACCTCCAGGAGCGAATAGAAGTGTTTTGGCTGTACTGTACCCTGCTAAGGGTGTGGGGTCACACTTGTCTCTCATGTTAAGGTATAGGGGGGGGGCGAACACCCTATAATGTTTCGCCGCCATGCGACTGTATACATGCTATTTCGCCGCACTTGTCGCGGGCGAATTTCGCCATCCATCCTGTGAATCAAATGGCAGATTTTATTATTTAGTAGTGATGCCGAACTGCCCGCAGGTGGAGTCGGGCCCTGCGAACAAGCATGTTCGCCCTTTTCTCGCGGGGACAGTACGGGTGTTCCACCCGTTCCCCGACGAGAGACCCTCTATTCTTCCCGGTGGGATATTAGCATCGAGATCCCGCCGTGAAGACTTTCAAATGAACCGGGTAAAGAACCCGGTCATCAGTGAAAATCCGGCTCGTACACCCGGATGTGATGTTGACGTACATCCTGGTAGCACAACCAGGAAAG
>CM070032.1:158821684-158847123 GCA_036250615.1 Ptychadena robeensis
ATACCAGTTTCAGCCACTGGAGCCACAGCCTTTAGTGAGCACGTAGGCTTCGTCTCACACATTGAGGAGGGAGGGGGCATAAGGTGGCGCTTCTGATGTCTGACTGGCAGACTACTCTGGCTCAGAAGTTTCAGCACTCGGCGTATAAGACGACCCCCGACTTTTGAAAAGATTTTACTGGGTTCAAAAGTAGTCTTATACGCCAGAATATACAGTACTTATAATTAGTCACTGCTTAGCTTATAGCTAATAAGCGGCTTCTTATAAAAGATAACTAGAATGCCCCAAAAAAATTTTGGGGGATGGAGTAGGTGGGAAATTGTACTTTTTTCCTTCTGTGGTAGCAACTCAAATCTTTTTGTTCTAACACATGTCTAACTAAAAACATAAGTGTTCATTCTTTTTTTCTAATTACTAATAGGTAAAAAAAGTTTGGACCTAGCTCATAAATTCCACACGCATTCCCATCCTGAATTGTGAAGTATAAGAACACCAGATTGCCCCCCTTAAGTGGGACTTTAAATTGAATGCTTGAGGCAATTAGTATACTAAAGATCACCAATTTACCACTTGCAGCTTATTCAACTTTATTCCATATCCATTCAAATATCATAAGAAGAGGCAGGTCGTTCATTGACCGTTCTTGGCACATTTTACAAGTATATGTGTATCTAGGCAAAGCACATGTTCTAGGATCTGTGGGCCTTAGACAAAATGTTCCTCCCCACTGGTCACTGGCTCATCATGACCCCTATAGCCCAACAGCAAAAGATCCAAAAGCAGATGGAATCTCATGTAGAAGAGAATTCTTTAAATTATATTGCCTTGTTGTTGTCTAGTTTATTATAATCAACCTAGGATATGTCCAAAAGAACTCTTTAGTCCCCAGCAATAGAAAAGATTAACAAATTTCTAAAGAACAGGAACCCTTATTTGTGGGGTATCTCAATATGGAAAATCTGGTGTACAAGGTGATATTGAGGTCAGGAAGAAAGTAGGGTCAAGCCTCCACCGTTGGAACCAATGGTTCGACTAGGTCTCGCACTTTTGGCCGGTTGTTCCCCCTTACTAACCAGGGGGCCACTTTTTTTCTAATTTACACACCACACCAAAAATATCCTATTCTCTCCACCCAACACCACTCTATCTAGGTGATTAAAACAATAATACACGAGTATTGTTTTTAATTAGCTAGACACAGTGGTGTTGGGTAGAGAGAAATTGGAGGAGGGACAGCCCCCCCCCCCGACCCTCTGCACCCTTTTCTTCATGTGAATGTGTTAAGGTCTGTCTCTCTTTATATATGTGATTTTAATGAGTTTATGTTTTTAAATTTTTTAATTATTAAATACATTTTTTTTCTGAAAAATCCTGCAAATCCTGCAAATTTGGTAGATATTCTTATTTTCTAGATTTAAAATGCTATTTTTATATAAAGATTTAAATGAATTCTATTATTTAGTATATAACTTTTAGTATATACATGCAAAATACACTTTTAGTCATGGCATTGCTTTAAAGCAACGAATACTGGAATGAAAAGGATGAGTGTTTTAGGAGTGGAACAAAAAAAGACCATCTGAAGTTTTGGATAAGAGCAAATTTTCCTAAGCATGCTTATCGCTGGTATTTCAAATGACCTGTGATAAACAAATCCAGCTCTTTTATGTGGTCGATGTGATTAAAACAAGGTCTCAAGCTGGCAGACTGTCGTCAAAATTTCAAAGTATTTAAGGGAGGCGACTTGATCCAAGAATTACCCTGTTATTTGTATACTGTCAGCCAGGGTGACTGGCTTTCGCTAAATTAAACTCTGATATATGAATCAGTGATACACGCTCTAAGGGTTGCATGTTCTCCCAGTAAAAAAAAAAAAAAGCCACCGTGAGATCTTTGAATTTGAACATAAAGCATACAACTGCATCCAGTTCACTGATTATAGAGGCAAATCATCTGTCTTGTAGCATGCACTGGAGAGAACTTTTCGCTTGGAATGTTTCCATCACATGTGGAAATAAAGAGTAAAATAACTATCCAAAAAGAACAATGCTAGCAAATAAATGTAATAACTTGCTGGCTTAACAAAGATCAGGAAATGTTCATTCCTACCTTGCTCTCACGGGAGAGAATTTGAACTCTTCACAGTGCTTCTGTGTGTTTGTGATATAGATGGCCTTATTTTTCTGTCATTGATTCTAAGTATATCTTAATTGTAATTAAAATGTTATTAGAATTGCTTTTAGAACATAGTTTCCTGAAATGTTGTAATGCATTGTTGTTGTAATGCAATGTTTTAACTGCATTCTGCAGTTGTGTTTCCCCGTAACATTCTTTGCAAGCTCATTAAAGAGGGGTATAAGATATATATATACAGACAAAGTAGTTTTAATATGACCTAACTTCTATCAGCTTTTTTTCCATAGCCAACTGGTTCTAAGCAATGTGAAGTTACACCTAATATTTAGGTCTTATGTTTGTTTTGTTTTTTTATTTTGTCATGCATTACAGATGAAAATATAACTTGGTTGCCAATTTACATCTAATTTGTCACAGGCTGACATATTTTAAAGTTGAGAAAACCTAGGTATTGAAGCTAAAGGAAATTCAAAAATATTAGGCACAGAGACCAAAGCTTCAAAGGAATTTGGAGTGAAAAAGTTCACCAGAAGTATGATGACACAAGTCACTACTGGGGAACATAGAAAACATACACTGGGATAAAGCATTTCTGGCAGACAGACATTTGTCTGTTAGAATCACAAAGGTGGTTACGAAATCACTCCAGTGCTTACATGAATACATTTAAATTCTGGTGGGAGTAAATAACTGTTTAAGCAATCATGTAATTCTGGCAGAGTGATGAACTTGACGTCTGTAACTGGTTAGCGCTCAAGTTCAGTTAGGGGTAACGACTGAGATGGGGGGGAAAAGACTAAAAACTATCCAGCAAATTCAACCATTGGATCCTTTTTTTTCAGACAATATACAGAAGCAGCCGTGTGAAACACTGGTTTTAACTTATGTATGTATTCCATCTGCTCTGCAAGAGTGATCTGCAGGAATGGAAATATACATATAAATAAATATATAAAAGTAGAATTAACTCAACGCAATGATAAACCTTTAGGAAGCAGATCCTGGAAAATATAAGGTTAGGAAATGGTATACACCTTTTAGGTTAGGCATGATCAAACTTGAAATTTTGGCCTTAAAATACAATGAATACAACGCAACCCAAGTCTTTTTAGGATGATGTTCTGAAAACGGGCTGCAGTGTCTTCTCAAAGATGGTCGCAAATAAAGACTAGTGTATTTGGGAATAGAAAATTTTTGTATTGGCTGGTTTATTTATGAGCTAACGGTAAAGTATCTGCACATGGTAGTGTCGTGAGGGACACTTCCCAGAGGTAGGAACTGTGGGATTGATTGACCTGAATGGGTTGACAGAAGATGAGGTTGAACTAGAAGGTTTAGCTGTTTGTCATTCAAACCACCAGTGGGAGGCAGATTTCAGAAGATTCATAAAATTGCTGGCTACCAATTGGATGGTGCTCAGTATTGTTGTAAGGGGAATGGTGGAAGGTCAGAAATATGAAAATACCTTCCCACCAGGCAACAATACTCCATTAGGAGGCATGCAGATGGCTTCTGACCACAACACCATGCAATTATTTCTAAGTCCCATGATCTTGTCTTGGCCAGTTCTCCGTGCTAAGTCAATTGTGGTTCTGAACACAGTTGTGTGGAATGAGGCCCAATCTCTGGTGACCGGGGGCCCTTGTGGAAAACCGGTGGAACCAACAAACCGCTGCATGTATTCCCCCTAGTGGGCTGGAGATTTAGAAAATGATTGTGGGAACATTTACTCTGACATTAAATTTCAACTTTAACTTTAAAAACTAATTTACACTACTGAACTGCTGCTGTAAAATGTATATTACTTTAACGTAGATTGATCCAAAACCTATTACAAGTCCAGATCAAGTCCTAATTTAAACATGGTTATGCCCATTTTCAATAACATCCAAAACACCTATGAGTAACAGAGCAATGTATCTAAACAAACATATATAATCTTTCTACATTCATTGGTTGATTATAGTCAATTCTGCCAACATTGAATTGTTTCTTTTTTACTTGTTAAGCCCATCAGTTAGCATGTTTGTGTATGAATTATCTTTCTGGTTCTGCATTTTGTAGGGTAACTATACCCACTACTGCTACTACACTATTTTCAGTTCAGCCTCTTTCTACCACATAAAAAATCAATAGACAATAATGGAACAAAACCAGTACTAAATACTGCAATTCAGGGTTCTCATTGTCCTTCTTTATTATATTATTTAATCTATGTGTAGTAATTAACTTAAGATGCAGTAATCACATATTTATAAAGGGCCAATAATCTGCGCGCCATTAAGCTTTTGTTTTGACTAGTTAGAAATCATCATTGTTGAAAGAAAACCATCCTTAAGCTGGCTATACATGGGTTGATTCCTGTGCGATCAACAAATGATCGACCGCAATGTGGTGGCGCAACTAATAAATGCACACCACCTTTGGCAGCTGATGCCTGGCCAATACTTTGGGTGGGGAAGAAAGTGCATGTTGATCAATCATTGGGGAATCAAACGCTACAACGACCTGTGTATGCCCAGCATTACACAAACATTTAATGTGCAAATAGCTTGAAAGGTTTAGCCACCAGACTAAAGGAGACAGTAACATAAAGAGAGGATTTGGGGGATTTATATATTGAGTATACTTGTATATAAATATGTTCATTTACAAAGGAAACCTGTCGGAATAAATATACATGAGAATTGCCTTTGCTTAGAGACACAAGGTCATGTTAAAGCTAAATCCATATAATTTTTTTAACTTAACCCTCGCAATGGGTTCCCCTTTTAATTACAATGGTTAAATTGTTCCTGTAGGACACTGTGCTCCCTGTGAAGTATATATTTTTTAAACTCATGCTTTATCATAAGCATTGTTTATGGTCTTAAAGGGAGAGGAAGGGACCCAAAAATATTATTTTATTGACCAGTGTTTACAGGAATTAGGTAATTTTTTTAAAATCACTATTTTATAGTCTGTCATTTACTTGGAACTTACACCTCCTGTAAACTCTGCCTGTAAACTCAATGTTAACCTCAAAGTTCATGTAACTGAGCAAAGATATTAAACCTTTGAGGTTTCTCCTTTCCTAAAATGAAGGTCATATATTTTAGATACATATTATTTTAAAAAAATAAACTAGATTGCAGACAATATAATTTAGGTGTTATTCATGGCATCCAAACATAATGATTATCTATATCCATCTTTAACCCTCTGTGTGTTTTGCCTGTGGTGCTATTTAAAAAAAAAAATATCAGCCCTATAAGATTCATAGCCCTCCTATGATGAAAAATGCAATGCCGCCTCCTTTGAATGGCGGTCAGTGGATGACATAATTGAGGTTGTCCCGGAAAGATCTTCATACCCCCTGGACATGGTGAGTATTAGTAAACAAACAAACCCCGAATTAACTCTGGCTAACCACCTAAGAGGTTATGGAGATATGTAATCCTCTTCCTCGTCCAGCGCTGCTACTCCCCCTATCGCACTGGATGATATGGTGCCGTCCAGTGAACATCGGGGCACCAGCAGCGCATACTTACAGTTGTGACATGCTGCTTGATCCTTCGGCTTTTCTACCCCCCCCCCCCTTGAGTGACGTGATGACGTCACATCGGGGAGGTGGTGGGAAATTTGAAAGTAAATTGCACAAAAGCAAAAGAAGAAAACTGCTTTCAATGTGCACCTATGTGAGAAATATCGCCAAAATAAACTCTCTGGTGCCCCAGATGTGCCCATTTTCAGTAACCCTCTCTTCCTTGGTGTGATTTTACCACATCCATCACACCAGGTTAGAGAGGGTTAACTGCAAATGGGCACATCTGGGGAACCAGAGACTTTATTTGGGCGAGATTTAGTACATAGCAGCATAGCTTTGTGCCCTAATATTTGTGTTTTCTCATTAATTTTATAAAACAATATATATATATTTTACATAATTGTGTGATTCAAACATTATTATATTCAGGATGTCTACTAGACCCTTGTACGGACATATTTTGGGAAGTTACAGGCCTACGACATAAAGAAAAATTTACCATTGAAGTCTATGGTGTACTTTTGGTACTGAAATCTGGACCTCAGCAGTGCGCTAGGGAGGTTAATATACTTGTGCTGTTTGTATTATAACCCATCAGGTGTCTAAAAGGTTTTATTTGGAAGACAAAAAATGTCACTAAACCGAGACCCAAGGGGAGAAACATTACCCATATGGCTGCAAGGCCACACAAAAAACAATGGCTGAAAAGAAATCAACACACCAACATTAAACCTAATTTTTCCTATTTGTAATAACTGACATACTGTTACTAAAACCATACTTTTATAATTCAAAATATTTCTAATCATATATGTTCTTCTAATGTCAATGACACCCACTGGGTAATATTGAAGCGGTGTGTTAAGCAGGCAATGGTGATTTTTACATGGAACCAGACTGTGCTGCCACTTGGAGTGGCAATAATTAGTTTAAGTTAAGATAAAATCAAAATCTACCGTATTTTTCAGACCATAAGATGCACTTTTCCACCCCCAAAATTGGGGGCAAAAAGTGGCTGCGTCTTATGGTCCGAATGTGCGACCCCCGCGGCCACTCGGCCGCTGGTGGTCGCATCTTGGCTGCCCGCCAACTCCCCCGTCACGGAGATTAGCCGGGGGAGCTGGAGGAACTGTCAGTTGAGAGATGCCGGCTGGTGTTGGCTCTCTCAGCTGTACTGTAAAATTGCCTGTCAGCAGAGCTTTTCTTGGCAATGGAGAGAGAGGGAGAGATGGACTGCCATCTTTCCCTCTCTCAGTGTCAGTGGGAACCGCAATAACTCGGCAGTTCCCATGGACACAATCACAGCTGATCTTCACAGCTGTTAAGAGCAGAGGGAGAAGGCTGCAGATTTCTGCCCCCTCCCTCCTCCTCCTCCCGAGTGTTCAGTGTGAAGACGCTGAGCTTGAGAGTGTACTGCTGCTAGTGACCCCTGCTGGCTGAATTGAATATTGCCTTCATTGAATTCATGCATTAACCCAATTGATGTGAAAACTTAATAAATAATTTTTTTTCTGGATTTCCTGCCCTAAAAACTGTGTGTGTCTTATGGTCCGGTGCGTCTTACAGTCCGAAAATTACAGTAATTGCTAATTTATAGTTTGCTTAACTAATATCAATAGATGTATGGAATTGGTTAAGCACAGTTGTACATTTGTGCACTGCAAATCTAATTTGCACTTGCTTCAGAGTGCCATCTTCACTTAATTTCATTGTGAACAAAATATAGAGAGTTTGGAGTTCAAGTGATACAGTTTATTGGCTAACTGAAGTCATTTAGAGAAGCAAGATTTCAAGATATTGCAGATCGAAGGGATCTGTGATATCCCCAAAGCTTGATTCTCTAAACGACTTCAGTTAGCCAAAAAACTGTATCACTTGAACTCCAATTTCTCTATATTTATCAATCGCTAACATGGTACAAACTCTGCCATTGCCGGTCCCAAGCCCGGATGAAAAAAGAGGAGGGTTGGGCGTTGGGCTAGCAACCCCGCCCCGTAAAACCTCAACCGCTACAGAAATGTCAAATAGAGAAACAGAAACTAACTTCCTGGAAGATGAAGGATCTCTCGTAACTCAGAGATGCATGACGCTAGATGGTGAAAACCGAAAGGAAGCCACCAAGCCGACCACCCTTCTTTCGACCAGGAGAACCCTCATCGGCACATGGAATGTCAGGACCATGTACGAGACAGGCAAGACGGCACAGGTAGCTGCCGAGATGAGAAAGAACAACCTGATCATGCTGGGCATCAGTGAAACCAGATGGACACAAGTAGGACAAAGAAAACTGACAACAGGAGAGCTGTTGCTGTACTCCGGGCATGAAGAGAGCAACGCACCCCATACGCAGGGAGTAGGCTTCATGTTGTCCAAACAAGCACAGAGGGCACTGATTGGATGGGAGGCGCACGGACCCAGAACCATCACAGCATCCTTCAAAACCAAACACAAGAAGATAAAACTCAATGACATCCAGAGTTATGCCCCGACCAACGATTCTGATGAAGAAGACAAGGACGAGTTCTACAACAGACTGCAGAAAATTTTAGACACATTTCGAGCCAGAGACATCATTATCCTTATGGGGGACTTTAACGCCAAAATTGGATCTGACAACACAGGATATGAACAAGTCATGGGGATCCACGGATTGGGAGTGATGAACGATAATGGAGAGAGATTTACAGAACTGTGCGGGCTTAACAACCTGATCATCGGAGGCAGCATCTTTCCTCACAAGCAGATTCATAAAAGCACCTGGGTATCCCCAGACGGGTTGACAGAGAACCAGATTGACCATATCTGCATTGGGAAGAAGTTTAGAAGATCTCTTCAGGATGTTAGAGTCAGAAGAGGGGCAGATGTGGCTTCCGACCACCACCTAGTAGTAGACAGCATGCAGCTGAAGTTGAAGAAAAGGGACTGGAAGAAAACAACACAAGGTAGAGTGAAGTATGATGTCAGCCGTCTAAAGATCTCCGGTATTAGGGTTGGACTTCAGTTGAAGAACAAGTTTGAGTGGTGGCTACAATAACTGCACAGAGATTAGAATGAATTAGTTGTGGGCAGGGCAGTTGGGAAGGCATTAAAAAAGAGACCTACTAACAGTCTGTCAAGAATGGGTCGGAACAAGAAACATAATCATAAGAGTGGATCACAAGCGCTGACCTTAGAAAAGATTGAAAGATGGAACAGAAGAAAACTTCAGTCAACAACAGCAGGACTAGGGCAATCGAAAGCCAAGCCAAGAGGAATCACAGAAGCCATAGAGCATTAAAGAAGACATTAGGAATGACAAGAATGACTACATATAGAACTAGCAGCTGAAGCAGAACAGGCAGTGTCTAGCGGAACATGAAACAGGAAATCACAACAGACCAGAGCGACCCGTCCAAGACAAGGAGGGAAAAAAAGCATCTCGGCTATAGCACAATCAAATGATGATGGTCTGAACATTTTGAGGAACTTCTGAACAGACCATACCACCAAACCCCCAAACATCAACCCAGCCAATGAAGATCTCCCCATTAACTGGCAGCAGCTCACAAGGGAAGAGATAGTAAGGCCATAATTCTGATGAAGAATGGGAAGCAGCAGGACCTGACGACATCCACAGAAGCCTAAAAGCATACTGAACCGATCATGCACAGACCAAATTGCAATCTGCGATATATAGTTGACAGTCCCTAGAGTGGAACACACCATTGTACTCAACTTTGTCGACTATGAGAAGGCCTTTGACAGTGGTGTTTAATGGCTGGCCCTGGTATGGGGAAACTTACACTATCAGGGAGCAGGATCTAATACGGCGGACTGGTTTTTCACCCGAGCCCACTCCCATTAGGAAGGAGATAAGGCCAGCTACCTTGAGGGTAGCTGGGGTTCTTTGCTGCAGTCAGTCCCAGGTCCTGCTCATTTTCTTGTCAGAGTATCTGTGGTAAGAACCCTTCAGGGGGGCGTGTAAAGTACCTGAGTGTTGCTGCAAAGGAGGGTCATATCTGGTCTGAGGTTGAAGGCAGCATCCGGCGAGGTAGACAGTCCGTTAGACGAGCGGGTCAGGTCCAGGAGAAGACAGGATAATCGAGGTCACGAGCCAAAGTTCAAAGCCGGGTAAGTCTAAGTCAAACTAGGCAATAGGGAGGGGTGCAGGAGAGAGATGAAGGTAGGAGAAGGGGAGGGGCGTAAGGTAATAATAAGTGAAGGGCTAGGATAGAGGATCTAGGATGTTTTAAACTTCTCATGCACTGACTACCATGCTGAGGCTATGTACACCTTTTGATTGAGGAAAAGCCTCCCAGGTGGATGGCGTGCCAGTCCTCCATGGTCCAGCAGGTGCATAATTACTGCCTGACTATGAGAAGACAAGAGCTTCTAAGGAGAGCGGTCTGTGTGATTTGGGTTGAGGGGAACTGTCCGCTGCTAGACATTCCGACTGCAAAGAGGCTGAACACTATCCGTTGAGGACGACAATGCCCAGCGAAACAACCCATACCTTAGCAGGGGTTGGTACACAGTTTGTGATCGAGGGACCCTGTGGAAGCTCCTCCGGCACTATGGGCATCCCAGCCAAGGTGGTCAACCTGATCAAGACTCTATACGAAGGAATAACCTCCAGAGTGATTCCACGTAGAGCCAGCTCACCAACAGCTTTCCAAGTGAGACAGGAGGCCGCCAGGGATGCTTGTTATCCCCGCTCCTCTTCCTTGTCGTTTTAGACTGGATCATGAAGACCCTCCCCAGTGACCTCAAATGAATCCATTGGACCTTGTGGAGCACACATTGGAAAACCTAACGCTTTCAGACGATCTCGCACTCCTCTCCCCCAGTCAGCAGCAGATGCAAAGAAAAACCAGTGTGGCTAGCAAACCATATCATCACAGATTGGACTCAACATTCACACAGAGAAGACCAAGATTCTTAAGATCACATCCAGCAGCAACAACCCATCACCCTGAATAAAGTGCCCTGGAGATTTACAGTCTTTCACCTACCCGGGTATATCATCGACCAGCAGGGTGGCACAGATACAATGTCAAGGCAAGGATTGCAAAGCAAGAGCTGCCTTCATCCAGCTCAAGAACATCTGGGCGTTCCAGAGAACTGACCTTGACCACCAAGATTCGCCTGTTCCAATGCCCAATGGAAGTCAGTATTGCTGTACGGGTGTCGAAACCTGGAGGACAACCAAAACCCACCACCCGTAAGAACCCAACTTCCTCAGTCACAACACCTGTCTCAGAAATTCTCGATCTCCAGCATGCCTCCTCTTCCAGACACCATCAGTAACACCAGCCTATGGGAAAAGACCTTGCCAACCTCCAGTAGAAGTAGAAATCTGGAAGAGAAGATGGGATGGATATGACATAACCCTTCGCAAACCGCAACCAGCATCACCAGACAGGTCTCAGATGACCCCCACGCACAACGGAAGAGGCCGTCCAAAACACCTGGGAGAGTGACCTCGAAGCAGACATCACAGGATGTGCTCCTCTGATGTCAACTAGAAAGAATAATCCCCAGGACAGAAACCTCTATATCTACTTATGTGCGGCCCATACCCTGGAAGGGGTTGAAGGGCGTAAGTAAGTAAGTAAGTAAGTAACACGGTACAGCACTCTACTATTGTGAACCAAAGACATTTTTCCTGCAATGACCATGCTTGTGATGCAACCCTAACCCTAGGAACACTCGAAATAATATTCTGTATATACTTTAGTAGAGGCAAAATTATTAAGCACCAAACACATGCTGAGAAAATAAAATACAGCTTTTACTGGAGTAAAGATTATGAGTAAGGGGACTTTCACACTATCTTCTGAGCTTTTTTTGCCAGTCATCGCTGGGTATGTAGAAAAGGGTCATAAATTTGATAAATATAAAAAAAAGTTATTGCTCTAGAACTGGTAGTTTTTGCATAAATGATGTTCAAAGTCAACAAAACAAAACCTTAGTTCCTGCATCTTAAAGACACCTCAATTGATCTTCAATCCAGGTGTCTCCGGTGGCACCTTGAGGTGCTCATATGAAGATGCCGCAGCTTCAAAATAGTGATGAGTGACAGTAACATGGGCATTCAAATTTGCTAAATTTGATTCATAAAACGAAATTTGCAAGATTATCTTCAAAACAAATGGTCACATGTGATATTTATTATAGCATTGCGATTATATAATCATAATGCATGGCCATGCAAGCTTTGTAGTGCATAATATCTTGAATATTAAAAATGTTGAATTCTCAAACAGACGATATTTGTCAAATATATTCACAATTTGAATATTTGAGCACACTACCTTAAAACAGCACTAGTGGACACAAGCCCTGAAACAAAAGTACATTTGTTTGTGTATCTGTGCTTTTAAGCTGCTACATCCACCCCTCCCCCTCCACTCCCCTGCTTTTACTGTTTTTCCAGGTTTATTGGTAAGATTTTTTGCTCCACAGTTGCTCAACCGCAAATCGGGTGCACCCATGTAGACAGATCAACCAGGATTCTCCTGCATCTCGGATCGCACAGTAATCCAAAATGTTGGTAAATTCCCGGCCGATCCCATTACTAGTGTCCCCATCCAAAGTTATGGTGGCCCACAAAGCCAAGATCTATCTAGGTAGAATTGGCCCGTGTATGGCCACCTCTATGGAGAATCAGTTCCTATAATGGCTTTGTATCTAAAATGTATTTAGATTACTGAGGCAATAACACCATAGTATTTTGGAGGTAGCTTCAGCTAACAACAAAATTATGAATGAGTTCTGAAAAGAAAAGAATAGGGTGGTCTAGGTCTGGGTTTGCACATGGCTTGTCACTAAGTCAGGATGGGCAAGGTGACAAGATAAGTAGAAAAAATACTGTCAATTACTACTGAATTCCTATTATTTTATTTAGCAAACAGCAACATAATGTTGTACATTGTACAAAAAATATAACTGCTCCAAATAATGCCTAATTATAGTTTTGTGTATTTGTAGCAAACTATAAACCTTTTGGATTACGTGTATATGCATTGTATAGTGTTTATTTCCAAATAATTGAGTCGTTAATACGCGCTGGCAGTATTGCACATTCCTAGGAACCCTGCACAGCTGCAACATTAGTCAGACTTTCCCTTTGTCAGGATGCTCTAATCCTTTCAGCGTTTCATTAAATATGTTTTCAATATTAATCTGGAGAGCAATGTGCTGAATGTTGCAAGCATGCTAATGTTTGCCATATAAATAACACATGGAAGGTAGATCGAGCAACTGCCTTAAAAAGCTGCACAGGCTGATTTCTTGTATCATTTGAGATATTTATGGCATGGAGAAATGTCTTGGGTTCATTTAAAACTCCAGTCATGATAAGAAAGAATAAGCCAATAGTAAGAACTTGGTTTTTGGCTGAACTTTAAGTCCTGACCCATTTCCCCACACAAAGCACTAAATGAGTTCCCTAAGGGTGAACCTTTGAGGTATGGTGTGATGCAGTGTTTCTGAAAACTCAGTAATATTTATCATTACTCTCCATTCACAATATTATGTGTGCTTTTTGGCCTTTTAATTTAAAAGCAAACTCTGCACACAACTCAATAAATTGGCCAAGTTGTATCATTTGGTTTCAGACACACCAGCATAGGTTTCCTAAAGCAGCAAAGTTAGGCTTACTTCAATCACTATCTTATGTTGTATAGTGTACAGTATGTACTATAATCTAAATACAGTGTTTCCCAGTAATAAGACATCCCCATCAAATAAGACCCCCCTTTTGAAAAAAATGTTAAAATAAGCCACCTCCCGCAAATAAGTAACCCCTTCGCAAAGCAAGACACTCACTGCAAATGAGACACCCGCAGTCCATGCCCAAATCTCCCATTCGGTAACTGTGTGCCTCCGTCAGGGCTGGCTGCAGAGCGGAGCAGGAAGTAACTGCAAAGGCTCGTGCACGTCTATGCTATCCATTGTCCCCTTCCCCTTCAGATTAAGACATCCCCCCGAAAATAAAACCTGACACATATTTTGGCTTCTAAAAAATATATGATAGTGTCTTATCATTGGGGAAACACTGTATATATTTGTTATAAGGTGAGTTACAATCTATACAAACACTTTTCATTTTGAGTTTGGTATTATAATTTTTATAGTTCTGACATAATACAGTACATTACAGAGTACATATAACATATCTCTAAAGCTGGGTTCACAAGGCTTGACTATCTTCCAGATCAAGGAAGCCTGGCCATGACATGATGTGCAGCTGCCAGTCCGTCTGATACTTTGAATGGAAAATGAACAGGGTTTTCCAACATGTTGGAACCCTGTTCAACTTCAGGGAAGGCTGGATGGCTCAAATATTTGATAGATTCAAGCACAATCGATCCCTATGATTAAGCCCCAAACACTTGGGGGGAAACGCGTCAGGGGTGAGGACATGTTCCCTGCGTGGAGCTGATGATGTATATGTATTTCTTCCTTGGAACCATTTGAAAATAAAAGCTAACGATTTTAAGATCAGGAAAGAGTCTGAGTGTGGTTTCCTTAACCTACGGACAAGGATTTGTTCAAGATAATGTGTGGAGGAGTGCAGAGAGCGGGACCCGGCACCAACAAGACCTCAGGTGATCTCTAATCTTTCAACTACCCGAGAGGAAGTTTGTGTGTGCATGAGTTTTATTGACACTAGCCTCAGGAGTGCGGATTGTAATGACGTTTGTTTGAACACGAGCTTGGTGACCGCGCACAGCGCTCGATTATTCTTGAATCTATTAACAATTTGAGCCGTCTATGCCCAGCATAACTGTCTCTTATGGGAGCTCACAATCTAATGTCCCTATCATGGTCATGTATATATGCAACTAACACAGTCAGAGATTCTTTGGAGTTAAGTAAATTATCCTAGCAGTATTTCTTAGGAGTGTAGGAGGAAACCCATGCAGACAAAAGCCTTTCCCAACCCAGATTCATACCTGGGACCCCAGTGCTGCCGGTGCCAGGGTGGTAACCCCCTAAGCCACCGTGCTGCCCACCATGACTATTGCCAGAATCTGTCAAGCTTGATGTACACAAGACCAATTTGAAACGGATTCTATCAATATTAGAATTTATTGAAGCATATACAAACAGCAGAACAGGAACACAAATGTATCAGTAGTGATGGCCGAACCGTCCGCAAGGCGGACAGTTCGGCCGCGAACAAGCATGTTCGCCCATCCTCTCGTCGGCGGACAGTACGGGTGTTCGACCCGTCCCGTTCGCCGGCGAGGGGATGATCTCTATTCTTCCTCCGGCAGGATCACAACCTGTGTGATCCTGCCGGAGGAAGAATCTTTTCACTACAAGACCGGGTATGAAGCCGGTCTTGTAGTGAAACTACTGTCTCTGAACCGGAAGTGACGTCAGTGACGTCACACCCGGCTCCCGCAACCAGGAACTATGCGTTCCAGGCTGCGTTCCATGGACCGGATGTGACGTCACTGACGTCACAACTGGTTTTCCGATTCCGATTTTGAATCTGTCCGCAAACAGGGCGGACGGCGGACTTATTTAAAAGTCCGCCCCGCCCTGTTCGCGGACAGTCCAGGCCGGTGTTCGGCCATCACTATGTATCAGTAGTTGTGACATAGAATATAAAATAATAAAGGATTATGATAGGGATGCAGGATGTGTACCTGGAGGTTTTATTAGGTCTGGGAGGAGTGTAGACAACATTATGCAGGAAACCAGAATCAGAATCAGAATCAGAATCAGAATCAGATTTATAGGTCCCCTTCTCTCCAATAATCAATCGATGGTCCAGAACATTTTTTTTTACAGTCCTTCCAAAGGTCAGCTTTCTTCTGATCAGTAAAAGTCAAACCTTATCTCAGATATTCTGCTCTCCATTTGATGATCGATCTAAACCTAAACAGCAGCACTACTGCCAAAAAGTAGTTAAATCTCTCAATACCAAATAGATGCAAAGCCTATGCATGAACTTCTTTTCTCTCTTTTGATCTAATGGAAGCAACTTGGGGGGAGAAAAAAGGACAGACAGAGAGCAAAGGGCCAGTCCCCAGCATTTCCTGTGGCTTTCTTGCAGTTGCTGTTTTGCTTTGACCCACTTCAAACATACTTCATTACACTCACCAAATTTGTAGACCAGTAATCTTTAATATAGTATTACATGTTTACTTGTGGTTTTAGATACACGTTAGTTATCATTAAGTAGCTTTAAGCCTAAGCACAAGACCAGTCATTAGGGATTGGGATATACCCAAATTCAACAATGCTAGTTCAATAGTTCAAAAGTTCTACATTTCAAACATAAAAACCTTTTCAGTAAATTATGTAACAGTGATTTTGTTTAGTTTTTTCATACAATTAGATTTTTGTGTTCACTCTTTCTCATGCAATAATATTAAAACACACGGGAGATCCGCCTGCTTGTGATTTTTCCCTCTGTGTCTGGTAAGTTAAGCTCAGCCGGTGTCTGGTAGCATGGAGCTCCTGGATGAGCTTCAGTTCCAGGAGGTGGGTTCTTCCTCTTGAGAATGGTCTCATCTGCCTCTGCTTCCCAGCCTCTGTCTACTTGAACTCCTGCATTTTTCTGCTGGCTGCTTAGCAATCACTTCCTTCTGTAGTTTTCTAAGCCAAACCTGTCAACCCTCCCATTTTGGATGGGAAAATCAAATTTTTTAGGTGGCTTTCCTGGCCAAATCCTGATTTCACAAAATCCCGGAAATCTTGAAATCGGACGGAGGTAAGAGGGAGGGGGCATTACTCTCCCTAGTAATGTCCCACTCGCACATCATCTGCACAAGCCGGGTGGGACATTACTAGGGAGAGTAATGCCCTCTCCCTCTTGAAGGAACTAAAAAGGAGGGAGGGGACTTTAATATCTGGAATGCAGAAGATGCTGAAACTGAAAACCAGTAGTGACATCACGTCCCAATATCCCGGCCAGCAAAATTGACAGCTATGTTTTAAGCTGGTCATCCACGACTGACACACACACAGCTCCCCATGTGTGTATCAGCCACGATGAACGGAAATGCATGCCCCTCTGTATAAAGTGTTTTTTATAACCCACAACATAAGGTTTGTCACCTTGCTGGAATAAATTTCACAAACCATTAAAGGGGAGGGGGATTGATGAGTGAGCAGCATTCGATTCCCTAATGATTGCTGTGAACACACACAGTGATTAATTGTTTGGGAATTGAACAGTAGATCATCCCGTGTATGGCCAGCTTTACCATACTTCTTCTCATTCCATAAACTGTCTTTGGGGTTTCTATGAGACTTACCATCGTCCTATATAATGCCTTATGCTGATGTTTCTAATTGAATAAACGTGCTTATTTCAGGTTTCTTTTTATATTCAATATTTACTAGATGTTTAAAAAGAACAATACAGGAAAAGCATTACTTCTTTACATGAATATATAAAGAGCATTATTATACTGGTGCTGTGCATTCTCAGTTCAGATCATACTTTTATCTGCATGCCCTTAGGAAAAGACATTTTTCACACAAAATATTTTCTTCCAAGTCAAAAAAAGTTAATTGTGCCTCCAAGGGTTTTCCATGGGACATAGTATAGCAATTGTTGTGTGCAAATATCCGTATTAAGTTGATGTATTATCTTGGTGACAAAGTCCTCATCCTAAAAATGCTGAAAACCTATGTTGAGTTGATATAGATTGTATTGGTCACACATGAGAAAACATGCTGTCATTTTCAGTTTTCAGACTTCAACACTTCCATGTGCGTGCTGTGCATATACTTCATCTTTTATAGACGTGACATTACTAGTCTTCGGATATGAGAAAGAGTTTTACAAATGTCCAAGTTGGCAAGAATATATTTTAGCGGATATTAAATCATTGGTAACACATTTTCCCTAAACAATAAACAAGTGCCCTCTTTCATTATACTTTTCCTATAAACTGGATCAATTGTGTTTTTTACATAATAAAATACATTGTAGAGTATCTGGAAAGCATCAACTCAATGTAAATTGTACATCTTTTCTAAAAATAGTAATATTTCTGGCAGCATTCCCAGCACTAGCCTTTCTCTGACAACTGCTATCACCAAGAATCAGTCTTACTTTCTTAAACCAAGCAATTAATATGTTTATTTTATCAGTATGATTTTCAAATATGTTTATTATAACAAGTCCTTAGGGGTACTATGCAATTACTGATATGACTGCTGTGTTAACACATGTACATTAAATAAACTGTGACATACAGGACTGTGGCGGGTTATCAGCTTGTGGTTTACACAATGTCGGTTGTTTTAGTGACATTGTGGTGGACTGTCATGTGTTATAACTGTCAGAAAACAGTAATGACCACTTACATTATCATAACATCTGAACATGTCAAACAAGTCATTTGGTCTCTCACCTTTGACACTGACTTCCTTGTGTGACCTTTGGTGGCAACACTTGAGAACAATCCCTCAAAAATATAATTATATGTAATATATATCGCTAGAACATGATAAACACAGCTATGTGTACTTATGTCATCTTATTATCTTGTTACTCAGTGACATATATGGTTCTTTGCATACTAATGGCAGATCCAACAGTACAATGCATGCAGAAAGTAAATATGCATTCTAACTGTTAAAAAGCCGATGCTACAGTCTCCTTTTTACTGCACCCTGCGTAGTTGCACAGCTTGAAGTCAATAAAACTTGTATACTTGGACTGATAAAGCTCTCTTATTCCAGTTAGAATTTTATCATTTTTTTAATTTTAGGTAATAACTAGGTAAACCAAGTTTTTCTAGAAGTTGTACTGCAAAAAAACTCGCATAGATCAATTTATTCAACTAATAATTTCCATTGACTGGTCAGAATTAGCTACATATGAGAAATTTAAATCACACAGAAGATCTATTCCTTGCTTTTAAATCATTCCACACCTCCTATGCCACTAACATTTCCAACCTGGTTAATAAATATACTGCAAACCGCCCCCTCCACTACTCTACTGACGTAGTTATGACATTCCCCATTCATAACATATACATGACTTCTCTAGGGTTGCAGTTACTCTCTGGAACTCTCTCCCTCGTCACATTAGACTTGTTCTTTTTAACACAGAAAGCCCTAAAAATCTACCGCTTCAGTGGCCCACCAATCTTCTCATTCTTAACATCACCACCATGCCAGTCCCATCCCCCTACTTATTGTACAGGATATTCTGTTTCCCGACCTCTTCGATTGTAAGTCCAATTGGGAAGGGTCCTCAACACCTTCTGTGTCATAACCTGTTTCTGTGTGTTATTTTATGTTGCATCTCAATTCTCTAATTTCATTTTTAGCACTGTGCAACATGTTGCCACTATATAAATAAAAGTTAATAATATTAGTATTAACATAGCAGGTCAAACCTCTATTGTGCAAATTTGGACATACCTGTCAACCCTCCCATTTTGGCCAGGAAAGTGACATTTTTTTATTGCCTTTTCCGAATCCTGATTTTAATAAATTCTGGATATTTCCTGGGTTTTGAAATTTGGGTAATTTAGGAGGGAGTGGAGCTCCCTTCCTTCCCATCCTGCTTGTACAGATGATGTGGGTCCTAAGTTAGCCAGCCAGCATATAGGAGGGAGGGGACATTACACTTTCCTTTACTGGAAGTGATGTCACAGAGTGTCACTTCCGGTATTTGGAATGAGACATTCTGCCCAGGAACCAAATACTTGAAGTATTTGAACTTGATACTTGAAGACTTGAACACAGTCTGCTACATCACTTCCTGTAAGTTTTCCCTTATTAGATAAGAAATATAAATTGAGATTTAGTAGGACCTAGGTGTGAATCCAGATAATAATTTCATTTCCACTTATTGATCAAACGTAATTATGCACTGCAGCCATAATAAATATAGTAGAATATTATTATGAATGTCCAAATGGGCAGAACAATGAAAACAAAGCAACATGGTGAAAATTTTAGTTGTGGTGTTACGAGAAAATGCTAAAGATGCTAGAAGGAATATTTTAAGAAAATCCCAATAGTTTTTTTTTTCCTGAAGTTCAAAGCATAAGAAATATTTATATTTTGGGCAGAAATCCTATAGATCTAAATTCATATTTCTGGGTATTACTGAAGGTTATGAATTAAGAATATTAAAAGTCTTTCTAACATGAATATTTTATATAGATTTTCAGAGAGAAATGCTATATAGTGTCGGTATTATAGGTTTCTTGTTATATGTTAAGGTAAGTTATTAGTAGGATCATATATTATGTTGGCAGTTAATTACTGATGTAACAATTTTATGTGTCAAGTTTGTGTTAATTATTACGTGCAATACTTTGTATAACCATTTGTATGGCTAAATTCCAAATGGCAAGTAGATCTATCCTTTCTTCTATAAACAAAAACAAAATTGGAAAATAGTCATAATTTGTAGTCTGGTTCTAGACTTTCCACACACAATTATATTACAGTTTCAAATTCCTCTGTAATGTATACCTGAAAAGTTTCCTCTTAAAGCTTGCTACAATATAAATGATGTCACTGTCATTGCACAAACAGATCATTTAGAAATAGTGTAAGTGAGTACATTAAGTACATTGTAAATGAGTTGACGCTATGATAAATGTCCATAGAAAATTTCAAGAAGTTGCATAACTGTGCCTTTGATCTTTAAGAAGAAAGTTGTTGTGCAATTATTTAGATCTTAAAAGCAAACAGCAAATGAAAAAATGTTGTTAAATATGTGCCAAATTATTAAAATGTAGTCCTTAAAACTGCTTGCACAGATATATTAAGCATGCAACCTTAAGATACACCAAATGTTATGTTATTTTAATAAAAGATCAAGAAGTATGCCAAAAATATGTTTTCACCTCATGCATCTTTATAGAAGGAGGTCATGTAAGTACACAGTAACATTGTGTACTTTACCTCAAATATGTATTTAAGGTGTGAATGATCTTCTAAGAACATCTTCTTTGGGTGCCCCACATTGTTGGTTGGGTTCCCCAGTGGCAAGAAACCTCGAAGGATGCAAAAGACTGCAGTATAGACGTTTCATACCATGTAGTAAATGTGGTTGGTTTATTTAAATGTTTTGAATGGTTATTATATTTTAATTCAACTAGGCACCTGTACCATGCCTTGCTAATAGGAGTCCTCTGTATTAAAGATCGTCGTGACTGATCAACTTGGACACTCTAATATGGACTTGTATTCCGTCGTATGTCACTTATGTACTTGTCATATACCATTTACATGCATATTACTGTATATTTTGCTTGAAAAAAAATTCATAAAGAAAATTTAAAAAGAAAAACAGATTGCATTAATGTGATGACATTGCAAAGGAGCATAATAATAGTTTCTGAGTGGGACTGTAATGTTCCTATGAACTATAGTGGCCAAAGATTTGGGGACATAAAATCTCTAAGTATAGTTGGCCTTGTCCATTGACGGTGCATGAGAATACAGCTAAAATTGAAGGCTGCTTTCTGTTCTAGGATGTCTGTGCCTTAGAGTACAAAGTAGAAATTGGTAAGATAACTTTGAGAGGAGGAATAAAGGTGGCTTGCACAAAGCCCTGACCCCAAACCCTGTCATTAATAAAACAGAAATTGTAACTAGAATGTAAAGCTCCACTTGTGGCTTGTAGCACGGAGCTACCAGCCAAGCCTGAGTTCCAGGAAGCAGGCGGTTCTTTCCTCCACATCTGCTTCTCTGTATCCTGGAACTCCAGGAACACATTACCGACCTGACTTGAGGGAAATGATTGGCTGCTTAGAAATCACCTCCTATAGTGGTCAAAGCTGGCCACCCATAGCTAACACATGCAGAATGCACATCTGTGTACAGCTGTTTATAGTGGTGTGTTTTATATTGTGGTGCATTTTATAGCCCACAAAATGCTAAGTAAGCAGACCGTACCAAAAAAGTGATAACATGCAAAACAATAGGTGGGTAAACAGTACACCTGTGCATAAATATATAGATAGATAGATAAAGAGAAGTACCCGTGAAGGTACATCAGTGCAGTGCATGGAAACCATGGCTCTATGGTGTGGGGCTTGGAAGCTGTATGCAGTTTGGAATAAATGGCTCTGTAACAAAATGGCTATATTTGCACTGTACACCAGCGGTTTCTGGATGTGCATTTGGCTGATGGGGCGAAAAGGAATAATTTGCATGGCTCCGCCCACTGTCCCAAAACGAGGGCTTCCACCTAAAGTTTTGGGATTTGTGCTGGATTGGGCTGTGTAAATACCTTCTGTTTTAAGAAGGCTTGATTGTGCTCTAGGTAGATAGATAGATAGATAGATAGATAGATAGATAGATAGATAGATAGATAGATAGATAGATAGATAGATAGATAGATAGATAGATAGATAGATAGATAGATAGATAGATAGATAGATAGATAGATAGATATTTGCAACATATTCTCATAAGAAAAAAATATAACATTTCAAACACGATTGCTAGCAATATATTATCAAATATTAATATAATATTAATTTTCTACATATTGCTTTGATTTGCATAACACAGGATTCCAATGGTGAATACATGGTTGTTAAAACATATGCATTATAGTACACCCGTGGAGTTAAAGGATTTACATTTTTTTAAATGAAAACACTCACACATAACTACCCCGTTTCCACCTGCAGAGGCCTTAACGGACAGCACAAGAATTATTGCTTCTGGTGAGAGACGTGTATAGTCAGATTGGAGCTTAGTTCCTTGTAAAACACTCACAATTGTTTCATATATGTATATATTTTTTCTTTTAACAAATCTTTTTATATACCCCTGAAAAGAGTTATTGAATTATGTAAAGAATTGTTTAAATCTACAAATCTACAGTTGATATATTATAATATATAACACATGCATAATTAAGCCATGATTGAATCTGCATGTGTGAAAATGAAATTATAATTAATTAAGCCCTGCTAGTAGGTTTAAGTCAGGTCACATCTTTTGGCAAAGTTTTAGATTATTTTCAGCTTGTTGAGGTTTAATACACTGAATGGAGAATGAACTGTCACATATTGTGCAAGCGTGCCTTTCTAAAGAGAGTAAAGTCACGCTCTGCACAGCAGGACAACTATGAGACCCAAAACATATGGTGAAAATCTACTGTTGACAGATATGGGATCCCTAAACATTCTCATTACTGGATATTTGTGTATCCAGTGGCTACTGATTTTTAAAAAAATTCTGCGGTTTCATACTTAAAGGGGTTTAAGTTTAATTAGCAACGTGAATATTGATTGTAATCATATAAGAGAGAAAAATATTTTCTAAACCTTTCTTTTTTTTAAATAAAACACATAAAGTTTACTTCAACTACTGTTTATAGTTTGAAAAGGTAAAATTCATTATTCAGTAACCCAACCTCTTTTCTGTAAGTTCAGCTCTAATAAAATACATTTATAAACTATAGTATAATTTTTTAGGGCTGCACAAACATGTTACAGTACAACAACATTGTAATGTGTACTACACAAGTAAAGCCGTCCATCCATCTGATTATCTGAATGATCGGCCGCAGAGTGATGGCGTCATCACGCTGTAATTGGCCATTTGAGGATCGTGCAGAGAACGCTGCGTGTATGGCCGGCTTTACAGATTCAGTGTTAATGGCACTCCTACTAACTTTTCAAATGCATTGTGCATTGTCAACAGTGTTGATCGTGAATATTGGAATTGCGAATATCTGCACTTTTTTTCAAGAATTTTTTTTGTGCAATTAAGGTAATAATGACTGGAGATAACTAATTCTCAAATGTATTAATTAGTTGTGAATATTAGGTGAAAAATTCACAATATTTTGTGAATACGAATATTGCCAGTGTTGCTCATCACTAATTGTAACCTGTTACAGGTTTCAAATTGTGGCATGTCCTAATGCAGTTAATAAAAATTTTCACAAACTGAGGGGAAAGTTGCTTCCGCCCCGAGGGGGTGGGGGTAAGCGACACCATAGAAAATGGAGGGGCTTCACTTTTTCCCAGCTGAATTGTGCTAGGCACCTCCGATTGGGCTATAAATCGCGGTAGCATTTTATATGCCTTGGCGAGTTGCCTGAGGCGTGCTTTAAAAAACAATTGTGTAACGCCCAGCAGGTTAATGTTCAGTTTCACCTGGAAGAATTCTTTGTTAACCCTATTGCACTGCAAAGCTAACAAAATAATTGAAAAGCTGATCACTCAAAGAATTTTGATTAGTTATTGTATTTTACTGCAAGAAATTATCCAATTTGCTATCATTTATATTGCATTATTTGTATGATTTAGATTAGATAATAGATTTTAAGTCAATTAAGTAATACAATTTTGACAACGGCCATTTTACATCTCTAAAAATAAAACAATTTCAGTTTGACTTTATGTCAGTAAGTGTCCATTTACATATGTGCAGAAAACCTAATGATTAAACTTCATAAATGCATAGAGATGTATCATTTCCCCCTCAGCTACAAAATACTGCCAGTATTAAAGGAGTTATGAAGAGCTAGCATGTTATTTCCAGAAATTGCATTTACTACTACGTTTCCCAAGGAGAGCTACATCTACTAATTCCGTTTGTCATGACAGAAAAAGGGGCATGAAAAGAAATAGTGGCAAATCTCCCCGTTGGTGAAACAGATGGAAATGCAATGTTTAAACTCTTGCCTATTTATCTAAAAATAGAATAAAATTTTCTGAGTTGGGTTCTTGATGAGCAGCATAGACAATCGAATTTGCGATATTTTCTAAAAAAATTAGATAAGATATTCGTAAATAGGAAATTTGCACCTATGATCATGCATTGCTATCATAAAAATAATAATATCCTTCAAAAAAAAACATGCGGTATTATCGCATTGCGATTTTATCACCACAATGCACGGTCATAAGCTTGCCAGTACATAATATGTTGAATATTAACAATATTCGCGAATTCTCGAATAGCCGATATTTATCAAAAGCATTCGCATTTGGAATATTTGAGCTCAACACTACTGTAGTGTACATGCTGCCAAAATCAAGGAGCATTACTAGTTCCTCTCGTACCTGCAAGCACAAACCTCTGTTTTTTATTGAAAAATACTTAAAAAAACAAAACAAAGCATAAGCCTGGTGCATAAGCCCAAAATCAGCACAGACCACCAATACATTAAGAAATACACTGACACATGTGTCCCACTATGACTATGTGGACCATAAGGGCCCACCGATATATCTATGTAAAGTGTAATGCCTGACTTGCAGTGCTAGAGAAATTCCTGGTCCCACACGTCCTGCTTAACTCCTCCCTATACTTAAAACACAACCTATACAGCACAAACCTGTTATATTGTAAGCTCCTCTTATCTATAGTCTTAATAAATCTCAGGTTAAAATTAGGAACTTTAAAGGTTGCCCCTTTTTTCTTGCAGAGTTGGGATCTCTGAACAGCCCCAGCTGGACACCTAATAAACCAAAACAAAACCTCATATGTGTAATTCAATAAAGGTACCATATTTTCCGGCGTATAAGACGACTTTTGAACACAGGAACATGTGTTCAAAAGTCGGGGGTCGTCTTATACGCCGCGTGTGGCTAGCACGGGGGTGCAGGGGACCATCTAGGGGAGCTAGTAGGTCTGCTCCTGATCTGTGCTCCCTGGGTTGCGTGTTGGCTGTGACAGAAGCAGAAGCAGAGAGATGTCGGGACAGAGCAGTGTTACCATGGCTACAGGATGCTTCTACACAGAGAACACATGCTCTCCCCTTTCCACTGCTGTAGAAACAAAACTAAAACGTATAACTTTGAACATTCATAGCACGAAAACC
>CM070032.1:158859018-158947962 GCA_036250615.1 Ptychadena robeensis
TATTGGTTGGTTTTAATCGATCCTAATTTTTATCTCAGAGTGTATGGCCAGCATTACAGTCTAAAGTAAATTCTATACTTTTATTTAAAAGAGAGAGTTAAAATAGCATAACACTAACTCTAGGTCTGTTTTGTTTAATACACAATTATAATTATATGGAGGAGAAACATCCCAAACAAATGCTTTACAGAAAAAGCAAATAGCTGGATTTCAATGTCCTGGATGCATTTGAAAAAAGCATACATGATGCCAGCTCCCCAGGCCGGTGAACAAAGGCTAGCTTTGAAGCATACAGCGGGGGAGTGTTCCTACAAACTCAGTACCAGCCATCTTGTTATAGAATGCTTGAATTCTCAGAGAATTCAATGTGTGCCAGATGTGCCCTATCCACATTGCACAGGCTGCCTTGAACTTTTTTGGGGGTGGCATGGCAGAACATTTTACCTAAATAAGCCCTTTGATGTTACAAATTGTTTTGTAAACCATTACGTTCCACATAGACCTTTGATGCCTTTGAATTGTTTCTTTGATATTAAAATATTTTTAAAAGATTGGGTTTAAAAGCAAGGGAGTGTAACATTTAATAAATATGACAACGCTTTACAATTTAATGGGATAATAAGAAATGATAATGAATGACCTTATACCCCAGGTGTATATTGACATTTAATGTGTTGTGAAATTGCTTAATACTGTAAATGTATGTTGATTATTATTTCTATGGGATTTTCTAACATATGTAAATGTTTAAATATGTTTAGCTGCAAAGAATAAAATTCACATATAACATGCTATATATATATATATATATCATACCTTCAGGCGGGCATTTTTTATGATCTTGATATTATTATTTCAGTGAATTTACAGTAAAGGAAAGTATTTCATCCGCTGATGATTTTGTACATTTGCCCCCTGACAAAGAAATGGCCAGTCTATATTTGTTATCGGAAGTTTATTGTAGCTGTGAGAGACAGATTAACCCTCTGGGCGGTTTGAGCTTTTCACGCAATTTTTTGGGCACGAAAAGCAGTTTTACCAGCAATCCCGGCTCAGTACACTGTATTCCGCCGTGCTTGCCGGCTCTCCACCCAGCCCTCTACACACCTTCGACGTCAAATAGACGCCGGCGGTGTGTGGAGAGGAAAGCGGCGCCCCCTCCATTAACAGATGTCGCTGAAGACACTGGGCCGGACGGCGGTTGTGCCTGATCCTGGCACGTGCACAGTTTGATCAGTGATCAAACTGTGCCCGAACCTCTCTAAAGCTAGCCATACGCGGTTCGATTTTAGCGTTCGATTGACTTAAAGCGATCAAAGTTTACAGCGATGGAACTTAAATCGTACACTGCACACATGGTTCGATTGGTGAAAATTGTTCGATACCAATCCAAACATCGATCGAAAAGTGATTTAAAAATCTTGGTCGATTGTACAACAATCAAACTAAACATGTAGTATTTTGTTTGTTGGTCAAGTCGATAGTATTCGATGAACACATTTATATATAACTCTTTCTTTTTTTAATTTAAATTGTCGATTTTAGTCATATTCAGACCGAACCCTCTGTGTGGTTCTACTTAGGATTTGATTACGATCAATGTTTGATGAAAAGATCAAGATCTAAAATTGAATCAAAAATCAATCGTGCTAAAATCAAACTGAGATGTTTTGTGTAGTTGGCCACCAGGTTTGCAACATCTCAGGAGAGAGTTTGTACCACTGCTCTTTGCAGAAACTTTTTAAGTCAGTGGGGTTTTGAGGCTGATGTTTGGCAACTCAGCCTCCAGCTCCCTACAGAGATTAACAATGAGATTAAGGCCACTCCAGGATCTTCATGTGATTCTTGCGCCACTCTTTTGTTGCCTAGCCCATTTGATTTTGGTAATTGTCATGCTGGCATACCCATCCACAACCCATTTTAATGCCCTGGTTAAGATGCTCCCCCAAGACTTGAGAGTACAAGGCCTTGCCCATAGTATCTTCTATGCGGTGAAGGTGCTCTGTGCCCTTAGCAGAAAAACACCCCTAATCATAATATGTCCACCTCCATGTTTGATGGTGGGGGATAGGTCATAAGCAGCATTCCTCCTCCTTCAAACACAGCGAGTTGATTTGATGCCAAAGAACATGGTTCTTGAGTGAAATTATGGTCCATGAGACTTGTTACATATTATGTCTCCTTTAAAGATCTACCTCCAACTGTCTATAATCATTTAGTGTTGAGCTTGAATATTTGAATTTCAAATATTTTCGGCTATTCGAGAATTTATAATGTACTTAAAGGTGGAGAATTACCACCAATAGTAAAAATTCCCCCCGACAGCAGTCAGGAGCAAGGGGACTTTAACGGCCATTGGTTTAGATCAAGGTAAATTAGAGGTACAATGAGTATATTAGTAAAAATGAAGATCATATCCACAATAACAGTTAAAACGTGTAGCATAGCATAGCATGGCAGTGTAGGCTGTCATAGTACATAGCAATGGTGGCAATAGTATAATTTCACAATAATCCATAGGTGTTAGAGCAACGGGTGATATATTTCTAGGCAATAAATATAAGACAAAAGCCAGGATAGGGGAACCTGAATCCATCAGTGACTATCCTATCCTAGCGCTATCCCTGTTGTCTCACTAGCTTGGTCTGATTATCCCTGCTCCCTCACCAGTAGTGATGAGCAGCATAGGTATTTCGCGAATAATTCTACTAATATCCGATTCTATATTTCGTGATTGCGAAACTAAATTCGCAATTATAATTGCCTCGCAACTACCTTCAAAATGAACGGTCACATGTGCTATTTATTTTCGCATTGCAAATATACATCACAATCCATGCCCAGAAGCATACCAATGGCATATATTAAAAATTGTGAAATCCGCCGCCAAAATTTGCGAATTCTCGAATAGCCGATATTCGCCAAATATATTCGCAATTTGAATATTCAAGCTCAACACTACTCACCAGGCACCTGCACTTTGGTAACTGGAGTGATAGGTTGAACGGGCTGCCCCCTCCCAACGGGCCACTTAGACCTTGCCTGCAGCACACACACTGTCTGGAGTTGGCACATTTACATTTGTGCGATAAATTCACCAATGGGTATAACATATCTCTTATTTACACCAGGTGCCTTTGCCTAAATGGGACAGCGACAGCAGCACCCACCCTACCTGCCTCAGTAGGTGCTACTACAATTCCAAACCCTCAGTACCACTACAATTCCAAACTTATACTTAACTGAAATGTCTCCTTTAGGGCCAGTCCTTGATGGGATTTTAGTCACAAATAATTGGTACAGATGTATAAAAGAGAATGAATTTTAATCAGTTTTTGGCTAAGAGTCATGGCAACCTATATTTGTTGTCTAGTATGCAAAAACAATTAATTTAATTTTGCTTTATGTACTAATGTATTAGCTCTTTAGTTAAATATGTGCACCATTAACCTAAATTTCAGCAGCAGATTTTTCTTTTAACAATGAAATGAATAGAAGGATGCATCAGATCAAATTGCTTTCTTTTTTCTTAACAAGTAACTTCTATTAACAGGAAAAAGGTATGCAGGGATTTAAACTAATCCTGGACTATTTGAAATTTCTTTTGCCCAGTGCTACAGTTACACCGGCCACCTACAGTGTTCCATTCCTTGTGTAGTCGCTCATTGTCTTTTTTAGCTGACCTGTGCTTTCTGCTAAAAAGATTTATCTGTGTAAAACTCTAAATCTGCCAGAGACAACACAGGATGTATAAGTACAGCCTACTATTAAAACCTTTTAAGCTGCAAAGGTATCAGAGAGTATATTTTCTTTGCAAGCATTGCCTTTACTGTCACTCATTAATGAGTGCATTCTACCAACACAGGTAGAATGTATTGGATTTCATAAAGGGAAGCTGTTCTATCTGGAGATAAGCTTTTTGTTTGCCCCCTTATTCATGTAATAATATATAATAATGTAGATTTTATATACAGGGGACTTTAGCCAAATGCAGCAATTCTGCTTATTGAAGTTCTGCTTATGTTAAGTGGCTACCCGTGTCATCTTATGCTTATCATAGTAAAATGTATTTTCCCATCCAACAAATATTTATTATAAATTATTGATAATGAAATAAGTGCCCAAGCAGTAATCTTCAATGCATAAAGTACCTTCAATTGAATGATATAAAAATATTACTCTTAATGCTTAGTACATAAATAAACTGTGGGATCATCTAAGGACCTATGGCACCTAGGAACCTTTATTGGAAAGATATCCCTATGTGTTCTTGGGGCTCTTTCACGCTGTATGCTTTGCTATCCCATAGGAAACCTGTGTACCATTCACACTAATGCAGTGAATGTTACGCCATTGTAAAAATGCACTGTTGCATCCACTTGCATTTATTTTTTTCAGTGAATCATAGAAAAGCTCAGGCAAAGTACATTGAGAACCTACAGAAACATTAAATCAGTGTGGTTTGTAAATGTATATGTTAAAGCAGATTTAAAACAAAAAATTTAAAACATAAAAAAATAAACATATACATGTTAATCACCTAGATCGGGTCTTCATTCAGGAACAGCAACACCAAAAAAGAAGTACTAACCTTTCCTGGCTGCTCGATCTTGTGTCGCCATGCCTGGAGTGTCCCCCAGGCTTCAAGATAATGGTGTCTCACTCCATCCACCTCTCCATGTCACCTGATTCAGATGCTGCTGGCTGCTGGCACATGGGGATATGGGAAAGGTGATATTAAGTTTCTAATGTTCCTTTGGGGCCGCCATGGTGGAATGCCATAGGGGAGGTGAAGCATCGCATTTTTTTTATTTTTTAATTACCGGGCATTTGTTTTTTTTTACATTTGACCTCCGATCTGCCCGATCTGACCAAAGGTGCCGATAATAGAAGGCAAAATCAGAGGTGGTAGGCCTGCTCTAAATAGCCTTTACTCCATTTGCTTCATTATGGTACCAATGATCATATTTCAAGGCATCATGTACTTGTAGTTCAGATCAAGTTATATAATAGGCTCCAGTTTTTAATTAACCACCCAAGCCTTTAAACATCACTGTACAGGCGGTCATAGCTGAGTACAGAGTACTCTGTTTAATTTTCCTGCCCTTCCCCAGTCCATGTCCCGGAAACCTATGCCGCTCCATTAACATGGAGGTCTATGGCACGCTCCGGGGGGAGGTCCGAAAGTAGAGAATTAAAGCATATTTCTGGGGGTATATCAGGTTTTCCCAATCCCCAATCTTCTAGCGTTTGAAACAAACCTTAATAGCGGACAAGCTGGGTTTGTCTCAAACACTAGGGAGGTAGGCACAATGTCAGTAAACCGTCTGTATGGAACATCAGGTAGAATAGGAGAAATCACTTATTGAAGTCTCAGAGCTCTTAACATTATTCCTTAAATAGGAAATACAAAAAAATTACTTGATAGTGTCAGGAGAGGGTGGGGGGGGGACACTGGTAGCCGACTCACCACATCCAATTATCATTAGAAAGAAAGAAGGGGGGAACTCAACCCCTAGGGGTGGCCAGACCCTTGGTGGACTTTGTCGGTGAGTATGATACAATGAGTTCTGGTCGAGGAATTGACGTTTTACTGTTTATTGCATATCAAAACATAGTCATAGTACATAACAGTGGTGTTCCATCTCACTCAAATACACAATTGGTTGTTAACCCTTGAGATTACAATAGAGCGTTCGGTTCACCATAAATACATATAATTTACAAAAGTTAAAAGATACATCACATATCCTGTAAGCCAGGAACTGTAAGTCCAACTAGTTAACTCCAAACGTTCCTCCGACGCGTTTCTTCCCGTAAAAGGGACTTCCTCAGGGAGTTTGTTCTTCCTCTCTCCCTCCCTTCCCTCCTCTTTGTTCACCAACGATTTATATTATTCAAACACTCTGACCTATTTGCAATATGACTGTCCCCTCTTCTCCAAGCGACTGTGTGGCTATACCCTTCCCCCATGACGGTGTCCCTTATACAGAACTTCCATGTAAAGTGTATGGAGACCTAATAGGCGAGTCTCTGCCTTCCAAAGGAAAGACAATTGGGAAACGTCCGCAACCGCTCATCGATCCGCATATATGGAACCAAAAACATACTGGTAAGCCGAAACTTATTTACTTTCTGGTATAAAACAATTTCAAGGGAAACGACCACAATTGATCTGGCCGGTACCGAACATGGGTGGGCCCTCGGTACTCAATACAACATGACTGCCAGAATATAAATTAAAGTAGATAAGTAGATTGTATTACCCTTGATACAAATTGAGCCTAGGTAAAATCCACACCTGACCGCAAATGATTAACATACTATAAGAGTACTAATACCTGATTTTGATAAACCTTTTAGACAACCACCTCCAACAAACTCCCTGAGGAAGTCCCTTTTACGGGAAGAAACGCGTCGGAGGAACGTTTGGAGTTAACTAGTTGGACTTACAGTTCCTTGCTTACAGGATATGTGATGCATCTTTTAACTTTTGTAAATTATATGTATTTATGGTGAACCGAACGCTCTATTGTTATCTCAAGGGTTAACAACCAATTGTGTATTTGAGTGAGGTGGAACACCACTGTTATGTACTATGACTATGTTTTGATATGCAATAAACGGTAAAACGTCAATCCCTCGACCAGAACTCATTGTATCATACTTACCGACAAAGTCCACCAAGGGTCTGGCCACCCCTAGGGGTTGAGTTCCCCCCTCCTTTCTTTCTAATTACTTGATAGGTCCATCTGTTGATTGCAGTTAAAATTTTCCATACTAAATTTTATTATTCTTGCTCATGTCACAGGCAAGAAATAAAATTCTAACCACAATTGAGTACAAATGTAAATACCAAAGCATAAAAACACTATACTTTATTTTTTTAAATTCGACAATTCTTTGCTGGGAAAGACACTACGTCAGAAAACATCACACATTAAAAAATGTGTAAGTGGTTAGGTCTATAGACCACTTACCATCTTTTTACATATTCAAGGGCTTTTGCGGTGGGTAACATAGACAGGGCTAATAACACTAATAAGACTTCTGAACAGGATGCAATGTAATTTTGGTATGGGTCAACAATTTTTTTTATTCATGTAATACTTAGAGGAAGCTGTTTTAATTATATTTTAAAACAAATTTGAATTCAAAATTTTTTGTAAAACTAAAAACCAGCTGCATCACATAAGGTAGCTTTTTCTTCACCTGTCCTCCTTATACTGGAAGAATTGAAAGGATTTCCAGTGTTTGTAATATAATGAGATAAAGTTTGTTCTCTTTGAAGACCATGTTTTTCCAAATATATAATTGTTTTTTATGACTGGTTAAACTTATATGAGGATTCCCACAAATAAACATGATAACGCATAATGCCTTTTTAAAAAAAAAGTAGAAAAAGGAACATGGTTAGGAAATCAAAAAGCAAATTTATTGCTGTTATTGCATATAGACTCAGAAAACATTTACTATACTGTATGAATTTATTTTATGTACATACTAAGAGCATAGCCATCTAGTGGGGAAAACCAGGAACTGTGTCATTATTTTTCACATCCCAAACTAAAAGGATCAACTCACAAAGGAAATATGTAGTGTAGGGAAACATATATAGTGATGATAGTGTAGTGAGTTACTACTCATAATAAATAATACTGTATATTTCACAACTGGATGTATTATTACTAAGAAGGAATATTCCATTTATCTTGGCAACATGTAGCACACAGTAAGTAGGAGGTAATAAAAATTTGCAAACCACAGTCTTTAAAATAGTTTGTACATAAGTGCCAGGACTTAGTATGGACTTAAAATCTGAAGGATACTCAGTTAATGCCATTTTTGTAGAATGCCAAAGGACAGCAGAAAAATAATATGTTATGGCTTGTAAAGAATTTGAATAATAAGTGCTTTTTATGCCTCTGGAGGCTTGCCAATGAAAAAAGTATCTTTTCCCTAAGTTCTCTTAACTGGCATGTTAAAGAACCAGATTCTTGGCTTGGAGACTAAGGGGCATCTGAGGCCTTACATTTGCTGCCTTGTCAGCTTCCTGATTTCATGAAAACAATGAACCTGAAATTAAGAACAATTGCAAACCAAAGCTATAGCTGAGCCAAAATCACAAGGTCAATTCCACACATCTTTGCACATCCAAAGCCCCCAATACATGGGTCAATACCTGTTTGATTGACCTGCGATCGATCACAGCTTGGTGACACGACCACACTGTGCTTGATCATGGGGCTGTGTGGTCCCCAACAACGAACGACCATGATTTATGGACATGTCCCTTCCTGGTTCGATCAACCTTTTTCAGTTCGTCAACCATTTTGAATTCATTGATGGAATGGAAAATCGCAGGAACATTGCCCACAAGCTGGGTGGGAAGTTAGGAAGGAGAATAAGGCCCCCACCCTCCTCCCTTTCAAACCCTCATATCGTTAAGACAAGCAGGTTTACTACTTGTATAAGTGATGAGTGTCAATGCTGAGTGTAACTCAACTACATCGCTTTCAACTTTTGGAGTGCAGAAGTACCACCCCACAACATTATTGTAAGTCTTGTAAGTTTCTGCTTGCAGGAAGTGATGTGGCAGGGAAAGGTGCTACCCGCCTGTCTGTACTTTCAACATACTTAGGCCTGACTCTGATGGCATGCCATGCAGTTTATGTGATTGGTCATTAGATTTTTATACCATGAATGGCAGGCCTTCCAAATCATGTGATTGGTCCTCTGCACCATTATATTTATACCATTAATGGCAGGCCTTCCTATTCCTGTAACTTGTTCTGGATCATTATGTCAGGCCTTCCTATCCCTGTGACTAATTCTGTATCCTTATATTTATACCATGTGTGTCAGACCTTCCTATCCCTGTGAGTGGTTCTGGATCATTATATTTATACCATGTATGTCAGACCTTCCTTTTCCTGTAAATGGTTCTGGATCATTATATTTATACCATGTATGTCAGACCTTCCTATACCTGTCACTGGTGCTGGATCATTATATTAATACCATGTATGTCAGACCTTCCTATACCTGTGACTGATTCTGGATCCTTATATTTATACAATGTATGTCAGGCCTTCCTATTTCTGTGACTGGTTCTGGATCATTATATTTATACCATGTATGTCAGTCCTTCCTATTCCTGTGATTGGTCCTCTTTATCATTAGATGTTTATACAATGAATGGCAGGCCTTCCTAATTATGTGATTGGTCCTCTGTATCATTAGCTTTTTTTTATCATGAATGACAGGCCTTCCTATTCATGTGATTGGTCCTCTTTATCATTAGATGTTTATACAATGAATGGCAGGCCTTCCTATTCATTAGCAATATTCACTCATTTCTATAGGCTCACACTATGGAGATTATCCCAATTAAGTCCAGGATCTGGGGGAAAAAACTAACCAGAGCAATCCGGGCAGTCTGTTCAATCAATAAAATAAATAAGGTGCTAGTTTACACCGTGTAGGACTTTGCTTCTAATGGATTGTGAATTTTCCCAGGATTATCACCAACTTTTAAAAATAAGACCCTGAGGTCTAATGTAACCTTTTCTCTGTTAAGTGACATTTTATTTAAATTTATTTCAAGAAAAACTCTTTGATGTGTAGTTCCTTTTTTTAAAAGATTTAAACTGTACGACATGCTTAACCTCGACATGTTTAAACCCTTCATAATACGCTAGGCTTTAATGCCTTACAGGATACAAGAAATACTTGTAGAACTTGGATATGCCTTCTGTAATAATATAGTAATTAACTGCAATTACACGGTTGGTTGGCATGGGATCATTAGACCAATTGTGGGCACAGTTAAGAGTTCTATGCATGTCCCTGGGTACATCAAGATGTATTATCTGGAAAACAGCTTTAGAGTATGCTGTTTATTTCTAATGACTCCTAAATTGCAGCTTGAAGCTATTTCTATCTCAACACTACAAAACCAAACAAAAACATTGCTTCTATTCATACAGTTTGTAAGCTGCAAAGTCATGTTAGTTTAAGCTAGGACTGAAGTAAAAGTACAAGGCCCCTTCCACCATGGGTGGTTGCCATTAAGCATTTGTTGCATGTGAACATAATGTTTTGCCGTCTGTGATAAATGAGGTAGGAATAACTTTACTCTGCTTCTGACCTTGCCCAATTAAATGATTTTTTCCCTCTGATTTATTTTTTTCAGCAGTCAATTATAAAAGCACGGTGCATGCAAATAGCCTTTCTCCTCTGTACATGTGAATTTAGCTTGGGAGACTCGGGATTATGAATAATGTTGAGCTGAGAAATATTTATCTTACACCGAAACTCCCACAGAGCCTGAATAATTAATAAAGATACTATAGCTGGTATAAGGCCTGGAAATGTAATTTGAGAACAATGGAAGCAATTAGCATGCTGAAATTTTGTAGAAAAGTCACTTTTACACATATTAGAACTGCTCCCTAACGGAAAACGCTGTGCACTACCAAATGATTATGCTGGTGCTCTGCTGGGGAGGTTAATTGCAGCATCATTTTATTTAAGTTAATTATTTATGTTTTCAGTAGGGGGTTGTTGGGACCTGGAATCCTCCAATCAAAGTTGAGATGAAAATGTTTTTATATAAGAAACCCTAGTTTGTTTTTCATCTAGTATAACATCTTGTTGTTGTAAGACCACACCATTGCAGTGAACAATGGCATACTCATGAACAGTAAGTATGCCAGTTAAGGTTAGGAAGAATGAAATTATATGCACAAAATATATATATTAATGTAAATATTATAACAAAAATTGTCAGTAACAAACAACTGGTACAAAGCACTGGACATTAATTATTGTTTATTTCAAAGGATCTGTATTCTTCAGGGTTAAGCTTCAGCTTTACAAACAAAATCTTCTCGGGTGTAGCCCTGAAATGCAAGTTTTGGTTTTTAATCTTGGGGAGGAAAACACCAAATGAAGTCTGCACTACATACAGACACACACACACACACAATGACCATTTTCTGTATCTATAACAGATGCGCCAGCATTGCTAGTGTCAAAAGTACAGAGGTAACTTACATTAATGCTAGCTGCACTGCAATGCAGTGTGAAAGGGCCCAGAAAGTTTCTTATTGTGTAATTTTGGAAATGACATCATCATGACTAGTCGACCCAACCAGACTTTAGAAAGTGATGACTCGACTTTTCATTAATGCCCCATTATCAGCTTCACTGTTTCCTTTAATCTTTTGTATGCATATTTTTCACCTTGACTGTACTATTTATCTTTGTAGTGAACCAGACTAAAGTAAAGTGGTAGACTTTAAAAGAGCTCACTGATTATAAACGTTTAATCTATTTTTTAGAAACATACCTTTTTTATCCATATCTATCCTCTTGAAATGTTAAACTTTCAATATTGTATCAGATTTTTTAGCTACTGTTCTAACACCCAATTATAGACATTAGTTATTACTATATCCCAAATTCTCTCCCACTTTGATAGCAGACAATTGATTTCTATTTCTTAGTACCAGGTCTACAACATGATCACCTGTGATCACCTGTGGTGGACTTTAACTAACTGTAAAAAAAAAAAACTTTTAATGCTTCTAAAATGAACCTGCTATAGCTTGTAAATCACATTTCAACATTCCAGTCAATATATTATATGTAAAAGTCCCCCATAATTAAAGCCTCCCCTGTCATGTCATCTGTGTTATCTCTTCCTTCAAAATCCTACCATGATCTTCAGACAGTTCTGGCTCTTCCTTGTTGCATTGGGATGCAGGTAGTGTCCCCAAGTACAACATAGTGGTATTGCATTGTGGGAAACAAGATCAGTACCTGCAACCATGTCAGACTTAAAAGGAACTGTATATGTGTGATTAAAAGCACTATTGCCCATGACTGCTAGATTCAGGTATTTTGAAGTCATATCACCACTGTTCTGTTCATTGTTCTCTTTGCTGGAGAGAAGGTTGCACCTGAGAAGTGATCTTCCTCTATCTGGTGTGTTGACTGTGTATGTGTGTGCTTTCAACCCCTTTCTTGAAGCCTAATTTTTTTATAACAATTAGTCTAGCAGCTCTGAAACAAAGGTAGAAAGCCCTGTTCCTTTACTTAGATGGGCACAACTATAAAGGGAGCAAGTTAAACCCCCTGCCATTTCCGATGGCAGCATCTTGTGCAGCACTGTCCCATCTGTATTGCACTGGACGAGATGGGGCTGCCCAGCGGAGATCGGATCCCTGGCAGCGCATACCATTTCGCGCTGTCCTGGTGGCTCTGATGTAACAAGGAGGTTGCTGCAGGAGAGCGGCACCCATTGTGGTTTTCAGTGTGGTTCAGAGTAAAAATCTCAATAAAGGCTCAGATGTGCCCCTTTGCAGTTAGGGTACCAAAGGGAATTGTACTGAATACAGTGATAACTGTATCCAATACAATTCAAAGTAAAAACACAAAACACATTTCCGAATTAATATTTTTTTTATTATAAACAAAAAACAAATATAAATACATACTGTTATGAAATCTTTCATACAAAATACATATTTAGGAGATTTTATCATTCAAATAATACCTTTTAATACCTTAATTTTTTTTAAACATAATTTGTTTACATAATTGCTTTTTTCAAACATTATTATATCCAGGAAGTGTGAAGTTACAGGCCTACAACATAAACAAAAATTCCATTTAAGTCTATGGTGCGCATTTGGTACATAAATCTGGACCTAGGGAGGTTAAGGAAAGAGCACAAGCTAATAGTGGGAATGGATCTGCCTCAAAGAGACCCCAGCCAATTTTCGTCCATTCTAGAGATTGGTCCGGCCCCTTTATCAAATGTAAGAAGCCAATGTGACCCACGAGTCAAAAAGTTTGCCCCCCCCTGGTGTAAATGGACCCATCATGTAAATCCTGGAAGGAGTCCAGGAATACAGTATGTTGGCCAACAACAATAGGTTGTTGTGCAGTTTTGTTTAGTTTTTGTTTTCTGGATTCTGGGATGGGAGGGAAGGAACTGGGTGGGCCTTCCCATTCCATCCAGGAATTACACTTGATGGACATCATGGAGGTGGCTCGGTGTGTCAAAACAAAAGAGACTGACGCCACTCAGTCAGGGCTTACAATGAGGTTAGAGACAGTGCTGCTGGGCGCAGCAAATACAGGGCACACAGGGAGTGTGTGGCCCCATGCTGGTGGCTGCTAGGAGGCAGGCCATTAAGGTTCCATCAGGAACGAACCTTTGTTCGGTGCAGAGCCAGGAGGGTTGGCATTTTAAGGACTATTGTTTGGCTGATATTAACCCCTGTGAGGGTGACTTTGTGTTTTCACTCATGCTGATAAAAATACAGGCATTAGCCCTATACGAGAAAAATCTATGGTAGGTCTGTAACCCCTATTAGAGTATTGGTCAGAGAGACCTTTAAATCAATCTTTATCAGTTTCAAGTTTTGAATTTTAACGTTCTCCGTTTAAAAGCTCCACATCCCTGCATATATAGACAAATTCAAATGACGTTCAATTCCTAGTGGGGTATAGGTCCACCTAGGTTTCTAGAACCATCAAAAATGGGTACCCTCAAACCCTGGGATTTTCAAGGGAGCCGGAGAAGAAAATTGTCATGTGAATATAATTACGTTAATTTATTAGACATATATTTAGACAAGACATTTTGTGGGCAGGGAGAGTCAGTGCAAATAACTCCCCACACACATATAAAAACAAATTGACAATAGACAATGGTGCATAGTTTATCATTAAAATTACATTGAACTCAACGCGTTTCGCCCTTTGATTGGTCTTTGGGCTTCATCAGGAGTAATTAAAGTTGGTTGAGGTATCTTGACGTCGATTTGGTGAAACCATCCAAGGGAGAGGAGCCTCTCCAGATGGAACAATATAGTAGGAGGTTCCCCTCAGAGTGTTTGAAAACAGAGAGATCTACAAGGTAAGTAAGGGTATATCAGTATCAGATTGGGACACAAATAAATAGTCTGAGAGGAGACAGCCAGGTGTCTCTCCACATTTATATCTTCATTTAGGGCAGACATTATCATAATTAATCACATCTAAACTATTAATCTGGTTGGTTATTTGGTCATGATTGATTTCATCAATTGATATTCTGATTTAAGAGTATATAGTTGTTATAGAGTACAGGCATACAAATTTAGCATACAAGAATCTATATATACATACACAAAATATAAAAGGAATAAAAGGTAATCACCTTTTCACAGATGTCTAATTGTTTCTGCGTATCCCAGGATACCTCACCAAACCAAAATTGGTTTACCCCTTAAAGGTTTGGGGAAACCGGTAGCGTAAATGCAGGAGGGAACAGTAAATCCCAGGAGTGGATCACATGTGGCAGGTTCGCAAATCTCACTGTCTATACAGAAATTCAAAATATAATATGTAATATGTGTGTGGGGAGTTATTTGCACTGACTCTCCCTGCCCACAAAATGTCTTGTCTAAATATATGTCTAATAAATTAACGTAATTATATTCACATGACAATGTATTAGACCTTTTCTTCTCCGGCTCCCTTGAAAATCCCAGGGTTTGAGGGTACCCATTTTTGATGGTTCTAGAAACCTAGGTGGACCTATACCCCACTAGGAATTGAACGTCATTTGAATTAGCCCTATACGAATCCTTGTGGCTAAGAGTTCTTGTGGATATTCCTCATTGGCAGACGCCTTTTGAGCTGAACCCCCACACCACATAGTACAGTATTTATTTATCTCAATATTTACCTAATTCAATGAATGTATTCATTTTTTTAAATAAAGAATAAAATAAAGAAATAGCATATAGTAATTAAAATTCAGACAGTGAACAGACTTTTTGAGTTTATAATAAGGGATGGTCGAAAAATTTGCAAATGCTTAATTTTAAGTAGAAATTTAAATTTTTTCACTGAAATTTTTAAAATTTCGACAGGGGCATTTAAGTTGAAAATCAACCCACAATTTTTATATTTTGACTTAAAATATGCTATAGTGTTGATCGCGAATATTGTTCATCTAATGGCGAATATTATTTGAGGAATTCACAATAATTTGTGAACTGACGATATTCGCAATAAAAATTCATGATAAGAAAAAAAATGTCTGATCAACGCTATAACATGAAAACTCAAGGCTAATATAGAAAATGATAAGTCGAAATTTTGCAGACGGAAATTTACATGAAAAGTCTAAAATTTGCAATCAAAACAAAATTCATTCAGGAAAATCTAAATTAAAGTTAATTGTATTAACTTCATTTCGACCATCTCTCCTCTAGATAGAGGTGTGAAATTTACTGGACACTAAACCTACTAGCCCACAACAAGGCTTTCTCCATAAAATGCCTATATTTGCACGTTCTATATAAGTATTTTTATTGTAGAATGTCTACGGCAAAATAATCACATGCTAATTCGTTGCAGCTAAGGATAAAATCTGTTGGAAAGGGTAATGTGGTTTTTTATATGGGATGGATTTCATCATATGTCCCTAGCTGGAAGTAATAAACATTAGAGCAGACAGCAACGTAGACAAAGCTAATTGGTAAATTATTTGTTTGAGGGGTCTGTAGAAACACAACACATATGTACAGTCTTGAAGCAGAACATAGCCTACCGCCTTGGGACTTTATGAATATGTCTAGAATTTAAAAGAAAATAATGTTGTGGCTCTGCTCCAAAAACAGATGGAGTCGAAGACTTACAATCATTTAAATAAATAATTAGAAAATTAAGATGTCTGAACTAAAAGAGCTGGATGGTAGTACAAATAATTTACAGAAACAGCATGCTATCTATAAATAGATACAGTATATGGTGCCATTTTTTTTTATGAAAAAGAGTGTACCCTAGTCTTTCACCATAATGGATTCCTATGTCTCTTGCACATTTGAGTCTAAAATTAAAGCCAATGGCATTTAATGTTTGTAAAGTATGCATATTATTAGGGGATTTTCAGTCTGGCATGGGTTGGAATAAAATTGTGCCTCCCAAATTACTGTTGCCTATATACATGCCATGCCTGTAATTTTATCTGTATAAAAAACACAACACAACTGTTATGCTTACACCATTAATGACCAATATAATGGACATAAAAGTAAAAATATAAATCAATCATCAATTGATTATTAGTGATGGTCGAACATCGGCTGTGTCCGTTTGGAAACAGGTGGATAGGACTTTCCGCTATGTAAAATCTGTAAAAATTCAGGAAATTATGTTCGTGGCGTCACTTCTGGTATTTGAAACATACAGTTTCCAGCGGCGCAAGGATACTCACACTTCTTCTGCCGGTGAACGGGGTGGGTCGAACACCTGTAATGTTTGCTGGCGGGAAGAAAATCGAACATGTTCGCTGCGGAATGTTTGCTGCGGACTGTTTGCTGCAGACTGTTCGCTGCGGACTGCAGCCATCATTATTAATTACAATAAAAGATCAGAGCCCATCCTTAGTCAGCACAGGTTCTAAAAAAATTACTTTAGCTATGTCAGATACTTCACAGAACATACTGTAGGAGGATAAAGTGCTATGGCCAACTACTTACCAATACCTTAAATTAAATAAAAACACAGACACTCTTTTAGACATTTCAATCAATAACCCAAGGTGATACATAAAATAATACAGTAGAAATTTCAAAAGAAAAGGTCCCTGACAGCATCCACATTACTAGGCCAAAACCAATCTGTAACCATCTGTACCAGCCCCTATTTTCCCAAACCCCTCAACCCAAGAATACCTAAATCACCAAAGACTGCCACCAGTTTAATCAAACCAAGATATGGATTTTTAATATAGAGGCTGTTAATTAAGCTAGCCACACATGGTTCGATTTTAGCGTTCAACCAAAGTTTTTTCAAAGAAAAATTCGATCGATTGAAAGAAAATAATTTTTCTGCCGACATAATACAATCGACAATTATTGATCGATTTTTGTCAGATTTAATCGTGATCGGACAGGTTGAAAAATTAAGGTTGATTGTACAATCATCGAACTACATTCCTTGCAGCTTTTTTTGGTCAAGTCAATGAAACTCAATGTGTCCGTGGCTACTTCCCTTTAACACATCACTTCCGATTAAAACTAAAATCGTAAGAGGAATTCAATCGACGATTTTTGATTACTTTGATGAACTTTTCAGTTGAAATTGAACAATAATCCTACTCCCCATGTGGTGTACATCGATTAAATTAAAATCGATTTTCGATTTTTTCATCGATTGAATGCTAAAATTGAACCATGTGTGGCAAGCTTAATTCAACAGGAAAACATTTACCAAAATTATCCAAAGATTACCAATCACTGTCAAGGACCCATGGCCATTTGATGGCCATTACTTTGATCCCTAATTCAAAGTATTGGCCAGGGATCAAGCACCCAAAGTGGAGCGCATCGATTCAGGGAACAATCATTGAGCCGTAAGCATCAATGCGTGTATGGGCAGATTTAGTCTCCTAGGCTACCCTTTTAACTGCTTATTATATTGTTGAGTAACCAACCAGCAATTATCCATTGAGAAGTTCTGAGTTTACCCCCCCTCCGAAAATAAGGGGAAAATAGAAAAAAAGGGGAGAATTGACCAAACATTCATTTTATGCTTGAATTCATATTTTTTCTTTTTTTGAAAAGCCATTGTTGTTTGTGACAATAATAGCAAATTATGTCAGCAGATTACAACAGTTAAAATGAAGAAGTTTGATGGTTTACTTTTGTGGAAAGAGAAATTACATACACAACTTAACCGCAAATGCTTAAGCTTAGTAAATATAAACAGGCAAAAGCTGAAATTCCGAAGCTAAAACTACATTATTTCTACATTGTGGTTTTCAAAGGAGGAAATTTAGGGATTCTAATTAGAGGGAAACACGTTTCATTTTCTCAAATTTCTTAACTTTCAAATAATGTTTTCTTTTATGGGTTAGAGAGAAGGATTTGACAATAATACTTAGTTTTTTAGCATAGCTTACCTTATACATTTGTATACAAAACACATTTGTGTATAAAAAACAGTACCAGGTACTATAGCTGACCCTGTTTACATCTGAAAACGGTATGTTCATAACAGTTACTTTTTTTAATGCTATCAGAGTTAGGCTAGCCATACATGGTTCGATATTTCCGTTCAATCAACGTTTTTTTAGTCGACCACAAAGGAATCGATTACTGTCCGGGAGTTAATTCCTGGTATGTTTGTCCAAAAGTAATAAATATCGAACAAAAAATCCATCTTAAGTGATAGGTCATGTCTGTAAATTTTTTCGTACAAGTATCTGATGGTACTATGGAGCATGCGCACAGACCCAATGAAAGGAGTTGATTGGATGTAAATTGATCGCCGTAGGTAATACAACAATCAATGTTTGATCATTGATTCTATTTTAAATCGAATTTAAGGTAGACCTACCATGTGATAGATCACTTTGCACTATTAGTCACTGCCCTTAAAAAAAAATTAAGAATTCTTTCAGCAGGAGGGGCGATTTTCCTGAGATTGCCCCTCCCACTCGCTGGGACAGCTGGAACACTGGGCAGCTGCGGGACTTTCTGACAGGGACCTGTCAGCAGTGAGGAGAGGTGCTCCTCCAGAACCAACCATCTCTATCCTTCTTGTGGATGTGAACCTCTCAACACTGCAATCACAACCACCCCCCTGCTCCTCCTTCCCCAGTAGTGGAGAGTGAGGCTTGTCTCCTGATGGGTGCTGTGATGTGATCACAACCCCACCAGCGCTACAGGGGAAGGTTTTAGCTGATGCTCTCGGGGGGGGGGCATATGCGGTCACCCCCATCTCTCCAGGGGTGGTTTTGGCAGGGGGGGGGGGCGATTCTAGCGGATGCGGTCTCCATTCCTCCCCCCCCCTGGAAACCCTCTAAGGGGGAATGGGGATGTTCGCCCAGGGCACTGATCGGCATAGGACCACATGCTGGCTTCGGGAATAAGGAAGTGAGGATGGTAAGTACGTCAAGTGTTTTCTTTTTGTGTAGCAGTTTTCCTTGATTTAAACTGCTGACAGGTGAGTAATATGTTTATGTAATGTATGTGTGTTTTTTATTTTGAGTTAACAACCGTTTAATTGATGTTGGAATCACAAAACAATGGATCTGTGTATGGCTTGCTTTATCCTCAGTTGTATATTTACTGCTGTCTTGGAACCTATCAGTATTCCTCTATGTTACTTTTGAATTTTATAGAATCCTTCGGTTTACCTCTTGTATAGTTTACCTCCTTATAGTGATGATATCATGTTCAGGGGTTTTTGTAATTCTCAGCAATTCAAAAACTCAGCAAGTAAAGAATAAAAAATGTATGTTGCATCTTGCATGTTATACATGATTTATAGGCTATATGTATTAGTAGATAAGGGAAAGTGTCAGAAATGTTTTTTCAATAAGAAATGTGGAGGGTGTGCTATGGGAGAAGAGCTAGGGTCATGAGTGGAACAGGTATACAAATTTTCATTGCATGACATGCTTTCTGAAAGCAGGCTATAACATTAATTCACAACAATTAATTCTTATCACAAAGGCAGAATTTGAGGAATTTACTTAAATCTAATAAATCTGGCATTGAAGACGTTGGTTATAAAATAATTACCAAGTCATTATTAAGACATAATGAGTGAAAATCTTATTAAAAGACTGAAACCCTATTGCAGACTTTCCAGTACATTAATCTGTAATAGCTAAACTTACTAATATATCAAAGCAAGTGTAATAGGGTAAGTCAAGTTTATGTATTCGGTGATTAGGCCAATTGTATTTTAAGCTAATTTGAAATGGGAAAAGCATCAAAGACTAGCGATCTTAAAGTATTCATTTTGCAAATATTGTTGGAGAAGTTTTACTCCACCTACCATTCACTTAGAAAAACTCAAATAAATTGGAGTCTCCATCACTTACAGCACACAGTTAAAGACCTAACTTTTGGTTTTATAAGTAGGAAAGAGTTTTACCCTCCTCTGGTATGTAAGTTTTAGTTTTCCTTACAGACGCTCAGATTGAGTCAAAATAATAAATACATTTTTTAGCAGTTAAATATCTTTACAAAACCTTGGATTTCATCTGCAAATTGGTTGTTTTATTTCATTTTCAGGATCTTATTTTGTAACAGTTGAAAGTGATTCTATGTTTTTGGACAGTTAACAAGCAGCAGAGTCAATATTCGTATTCACAAAATATCAAAAAATTTTCACCTAATATTTTTCGCAATAAATTTGTAAATTCAAGAAGTCATTATTAACTTTGTTGCACAAATCGGCACTCATACATACACATTTTGCAAACACTATGCATGTTACCTTCCACAGATTACCTTGACTGCGCAAATTGGCACTTGTACATGAGCATATTGCGAACGTAGTGGTAGTTCTGGGTACTGAGGTAAAAAATCTGGAATGTTTGCGATTATGAAGATATAGGACTATATAGGATATAGGACTATATTCAAGATTTTGGTGAATTCTCGAAGTGCTGATATTCACAATAACAAATTGTGATTACAATATTCGCGATCAACACTTAACATGATATTTCTCGTCTGGAAATTCCAAACACTTTTCGTTACTAGAATACTTAGTTACTATCAATACTGTCCCTCTATAGGAAAGTGTTTGCCTCTTCTTAGTACAGAAAATGATGCCTTTACATAATTTTTATGCAATTCATGTCATTTTCTCACCAAAAAAAATAAAATAATATGAATATACACTATCTCTGAAAAGATAATCATAAAAGATCATAATTGAAGTTGCATAGTAATACCCCACACCTCTACATCTAGGAACTCAATCTATTTAGAAATAAATCTGTCCTGCCCCATCATATAAAGAAAACTCATGTCATTTATATTATCTGTTCGACATAATTAAAGTGGATCTATACTGTATAAATAATAACTAAAATGTCTACAAACCTCTGAGCTGGCACAATGGTGGAGAACTGTTCCACAAACCCTAAAATACATTTACCTGTTGTTCCCTCAAGCCGTGGCACCTGCAATCTCTAGTCCAGGAAAAAAAGTCTTCCTCCCAGTTTTCTGTGGTTTAATTAACTGGTAAGTATAGGTTCAGTTCTAAATGTGTTGTAGTGTAATATAGTCCTTTAAAAAAGGATTTCTATATATCTCAGTTGGTCATGAATTCACAACGACAAAATTTCTACAATCACCCTTCAATGATCAGAATTGACTACTATAAGTGTAAGAAGAAAAGAAGAAGAAAAGAAGAAGAAAATTGCGATAATACTACAAACTAGGAATGTCTGATAAAGGCTTTAAGGTACAGGATCTCTTACATACAGTAAAGACTACTCCAACATATTAAAACAAATCAAAATTGTATTAATACATGATTAAAATTTAATGCAGTAACCAGTGGTTTTCACAAAAAATCATTAGTAACCAAAAGAAACAGAAACCAGGGAGCCATAGAGAGAGTACATCCCCCTAGCGTATCAATGTATGTACAATTTAAGCACTTTGGGGGCATTCACCAATCCAATTTTGCCTTAAAAGTCCTTTTAAGACAATGCTACTTTGTAGGGTTATTGCAATTTCCCCTGTTTTTCTAATTATACCAGGGTGTGGCAGATTTTAAGAAATGAGGTTGACTATCAGCCCTCGAATGTTCTACTGTTAGTATAAGCCCACATATGATTCCATTTTATTTTCTGCACTTTGCAGTCCTAAATTTCTACACAACTACAGGCAATTTGTGCATACAACTTGTATCTGTCATGTGTTGGTTTCACATTCTTTTGTAATGTGTATGCTCTTATCATAATGTTTTAAGAATACATAATGCTTTGTTTTTTTTAATGAAAAGAAGCAACATTTTACAAACTAGCTAAAGCCTACCATTTTTAAACTACTCTCATCTTGTTATATGTGACCCTATAAGTGAAAACACATTGTAGCTTTCCAACATATCTATTCCTGTGTCAATCCCACAAATAAAGGATGATTTCATGTTTACTAAATATAACATTCATTGTGTAGTGCGTCATTTATTGTAAACAGGGCATGCAATAATTCTTCTAAACAAACAAGGACGTGGCTTGTGAGTCATGTGTTTGCGTTGGTCTCTTCACTAAACACAGCACAATAAATTACTTGAAATGCGCACGGTTAAAAACACATGTACACATGTGCTTGCCTGACCCATTGTGATACTACGTCTGCTCTCCTATTACTAGAATTAGTTTTATAAACATAAACATTTTGTTAGCTATTTTGTTAGCTTATTATACTGTATTACAAGAGTATTTTTTAATGTTTATTTTAGCTGGATATTATAATTTTTTTAATAAAATGTTATTTAACCTTGTGAACAAATTAATTGAAAGTGTATTTAAATCCTAAATCTATGTTTTAGCATGTCAGGCATACTGTCTTTTAGCGTTAAGTATATTCAACCACTTGAGTCCCTTAACCTATTTTTCCTTACACCCCCACAGACCAGAGAATTATGTTCCTCGCATTATAGTTTTTTGTATAAGTATGTAATATATACATTGCGCTTTAATTTCGTCATTTTTGTTTGTAATATTTCAGCAAGATATATGTAATTTTCATATAAGGTGCTAAGGCATTTGTCAAAAAATAAAGTAGAATAGAGATTAAAATGATATCATATATGTGTATTTTTGTGTTTTTTTTGTAACGGTGAAATATTAATTTCATTAAATGAAGTTATACGAGCTACATTGCATTTATTGTGCAGGGTACACGGGTTTCCATAGGCTACCATGGCTCGTTAAAGCAAACAGCCTAGGCCTAGCGCAGCAGAATTGGGTAAGACAGGGTTTATTTACCAACTGGGCTCCATTTTCGCTAAACTTTCATGTGTGCAGTATGAAAGGACCCCTATTCTGTCTCAATTTAGCGCTGGGGTTGTGTTAGCTTTTATGGTTTTGGAGTGTTTTGTCCCGTGTCCTTTATGCTTCAAATATTGCGTTTTTTAATACAGCGCTAACATGGCTGTAAAAAGACCATTGAGTCCTATGGAAAAAACGTATTCCACTCAGAGGAGCTAAACATTTAATATTGCTACTGTTCTCATATGTCTCTAACAGTCAATCTGTTATCTTTTTAATTTCCTGTCATTTTCTGGTTGCTTAAAAGACCAGAAAATGACCTTGCAAATGCCAGTGTAAGGGCTTGTTTACACGGGCAGTAGTGCACAAATTTGCAGGCGCTCACAGACAATACATATCAGACGTTTTCGCAGCAGCCTGGAAAACAGTATAAATGTCGCCTAAATGATCCTTAAAATGTGTGTGGGACCTGAGGGGAGGGGGGGGGGGCCTGAAAAATTACGTATGTGGCCCCAGAATGTCAAACTGACATCACAGCTGTGTGTTTGTGTATGTATAATATATATATATTCGGTGTATATTGTACATAGCAAATCACATAATGTGATATCAGCTCAAACACCCAATCATCTTAAAAAAACTGTGACCTAAAAAAACTATTTTCTCTTGATGTTGGCAGCTTACATATACCTATGTAAACGTTCAAGGTGACTTAAGTGCAAATTCAGCTTGATGAATCAAGGCCATGAATCAATTTGCTTTGATAATGTAGGTAATGGAGCATATAAAAGGTGAAATACTCCCATGGAAATAATGTTGCACCAGGTGCCCTGCTTTACATGAGAACATGGCAAGTGCAACATTTGTTAGCACAGTTTTCTAGCCACTTTATCTTCAAACATCAAGATCATGTTTAGAACCATTTCTAATTGGTTAATACATATGAGGGTTGTGGGACCACAAGCCAAACGAGAACCCTAATCTTTTTAGCACTTTATTAGGTTACAAAAGGCTTCTTCCAAGTTAGACTTGCCAATAAGAGTTTTTCCCAAGGGATCATCCATTTTAGGAAACACTGGCACAAGCATTGTAATGGTTTCCCACTGTAAGTGTTCAGACACCGACAGACACATCATCCAGTTTCACTACATGTGCCATCAACACCATATATACACCTCATAAACATTTACCTGTTTTCCAACAGACATCTGCTGGGTCTTAAATTTTCGAAGGAAATAGCACCAAGGAGAGACCAGAAACTGTAAAAAAGGTAATTTCAAGAAATGAGATCTAAACTTTAAGCTTGAGAATGATATTTGTCTGCAACTGTATATGGAACTAGCCCTTTGTTCTATATTCTCACTATCATTTATTTCAAAATATTCTCAATTTAGGTGATAAAATGCTGGTAAAGACAATATAAACCTAAATGTAAAGATCAACCATTACTATCAGTTTAAAAGCAATTTTACTGTAGAAGTTCTGAGCTGATTTATTACTCTGTCGTTATTTCTAAACTGAACATTATTTGCTTCACTAGCTGGTTCTCACATGCAGTAAATGTCAGGCTGCTGAAACATTTTTAAAGAACTTTAAAAGAAGATTCCTATTTTACACCCAATGGTGCATTCAAAGTAGAACCATTTCTATTTCCCAACACTCTTTCTGTTTACTACCAGAATAATCGTCCTTCAACAAAATAGAAAATTAACTGTCCCGAACCGCACCAAGTGAAAAATTCATTTACAGTTGTCCTGATAAAATAACATCAGTATAATACACCATTTCCAAAGAACCTATTAACATCTAACAAGGATTTAGACAAATTTTAAATACTGTGCAATTTATTATTGTTTCATTTGCATCATCAAAACATTCTTGATACATTGATTTAGGATACATCATGGCATAAATAAATATTTTCAAGGAAAATGACATAGGAGATGCATAATAACTTGCTATATGTACATGTTAAATAATAAACCTTTATTTCTACAGGTTGTTTGTAGATTATACATGCTAGGTCACATGACCTACGATCTTGGAATGAGATGAAGAGACTTTGTCAGGATTTTTGAACATACACAATCTACACAAAGACTGAAAAAGCGTAAAGCTCCTCTTGGGCGGTTTGGAAGTGGATGCGGCGAATTTTTTTATCTGCACCCTGCTCGCTCCTATTACATCCAATGTGCCTAGGAAAATTTGCCACGATTGTTGAACATACACAATCTACACAAAGACTAAAAAAGCGTAAGGCCCCACTTGGGTGATTTGGGGGTGGATGCGTTTTGTTTTTTTCTGCCACACTGCACTTCTCAGAATCCGTGGCGCAAACGCAATGAAAATTAATTTGAAATTATTTTAAATCTATGGATGCGGATCGGGCACAGTCTTGCCACGGGTTTTAGCCCATTGACTGCCAGTGGACAAAAAAAAAACAGAACCTCAGGAAACACCCACAGGAAAAAAGCGGCTGATCTGCACAGAAAAACACAGCCTATGGCTGAGGCTGCACTGGGGTGGTTTGGGAGCTGCTTGGGCATGTTTTTTTTCTACTCCACACCGGACCTGTGGAGTCTGCTCCATTGGGGACAATGGTAGTGGTTCAAGCGCTCCATTGGGCCCAATGAAACAGACTCCAGAAGTGCGGTGTGGCCATGGAAAAAAACATGGTTTACTGCGTTATTGAAACCACACAACTAAACTGCAACTGTGGGCAAAACACTCTGTCGCGCCAGCTGCATCCATTGAAAACAATGGCCACAGTTTAGAAACAGTTCCGGTGTGGTTGGACAAAAAAACCACAACTAAAAGCACCGAAAACACATGCTGTTTTGCACTTGTTTTCTGGCCACATCAGTGGAGCCTGAGCCTAAATCTTAAAGAATTGTTTGGGATTGCATTAAAGCCAAAGGTCACCAAAAAGTGTCTTGCACATCAATATATGACTTGGCTTTCTTTTAAAATAATTTAGGTTGCTCGGGAGTTGACAAGTTAAATTGAACCTGTGATTCCCTCAAATAGAGAAATTGAGCACTCTAGCAGTAAATACTCCTTTAAACTTTGCCACCCAGATGCTTTATTTGACCACTGAGTGTAAAGAAAATAACCAGATTCTTGAGGTTATGAAACACACAAGACTCGTTCCCTTTCTTTTCATGTGGCTTGGTAATTGATCCTCACCTAAGGCTAGGGTTACTGGGGTTTTTTAATGGCAGAATTGGGTCACCAATTGATATGTGCTTTATAAATACACCAATACATTTTGGAAAAATATGGCTTCAGGGTAATATTTAGAGTTTATTGGACAGCAGTTGGATAGAGTGGTAAAGTGCTGTTATTATTTATTGAGGAAAATGGCCAGGCCTGGGATCTCTGTTTATCCTAGAAACTATTCAAGCAGATACATACTCATAATAAAAAAATATATCTCTAAAATTTAACTTTAACTTACACTTACACCTGAGCAAGCAGGATGGTAGCACTGAACAAAGCTAAAAAAATATACTTACCTACTGTTTCCTGAAATCATAATTCCTGTAGATTTCATATTTTTCTCAGTAAAATATTACAAGTGGCCACTGGTAGTGCCATATAATGGCTTTCAAAGGGTAAAAGTCTGTGTGTATTTTCATATACCGAGTGTGATTATGTATTTTCCCAGCTGGCACTGCTCTGGGAGTTGGAGTTTCTCCTCGCTGCAGTGTTGCATCAACACAGAGAAAGAAAGAGTATGGGCAACAACTCATACCATTAACATTTTTCTTTTTTTAGCTGCACTGGCCTATTATCTGAAATTCTGGTGCCGACTACACCAAGTGTACAAACAGGTGTTGGGTCTGCTTTAACCTCCCTAGCGTTCGGCCCGTACCATGCCAGAGCTTAGTACTCTGCTTAAATTTCCTCTGTCCCCTGGCCCCTGTCCACGTTGCCGGCCTCATTAATGATATAGGCAACATGGACTGGGGAACGGGGGCCCCTCCATTAACATGGAGGTTGATGATGCAAACTTCCCCCCACAGCATCACCGCACCCCTAGAAATGCTGCAGCAATATAAAGCATCGCCGAAGCATTCTGGGGGTATATTGGGTTCTCCCCGCTCCTGTAGCGATTGGAACGAACTCAAACAGCAGAAGAACTGGGTTCGTCTTAATCGCTAGGGAGGTTAAATCAACCTATGGGAACATCTCCCCCTACTTTGTGTAGATTTACTTTTGAATTGAAATGTGAAATGTGCACAAAGGGACATAAAAAATTACATAATATGGATTGTAATTTTCTTTTCTCTCCATAACCCAAACAACTGACACATCGATACCTATTCAATAGATATTTGGGCAGATAACACTTTTGTACATTTTAACCCCAAGAGACCCAGTGTTGTAATATGACAACATCACATTTAAGGCTACAAAAATAAACCCTCCCCCATTTTCTTCTTTATAAAACCTCATGTACATAACTAAAAGGTTGTATTGTTCAGTTCTGCAACACTATTGGATGGTTGAATGTGTAAATAGGCCTGTTTTTCTTGCCATGAAGTCATACAAGAGATTTTTTTCTATATTTGGATCTCTGGGGGTTAATCTAATTAGATAGAAGCCCTGAAAACTGAATGGTTGTAAAATACAAACAATATTGGTTTCCTTATCATCCTACCAGGCTTCCATTGACACTGGTAGTTAATTCCACTTATGGATCACAATTGTACTCAGAAAGTGGAATTTCCTGATGGCTGCATGTAGGTTCTACTTCTTACAGCAGAGTATTTATAGGACATGATATGTCATAAGCCGCATCAGTTCAGCCAGACAAAAACATCTGTATCAGCATTTCTCTAACTTCCAATTAGAGTAATTATGAAGAGTTGCAGCTTTATCCGTTAAAGCTTTTAATATATAATAAAGAAGACAGCAGCAAAGACCATATCTTCTGCTCAGCAAAATTATATATCGACTTTAGGGATTACGCCAGACTGAAATGTATTTTTTCAGAAGTCTTCTTCTAAATGGACATTTTAAATCTGCTTTTTGTGTGGATGTATGCTAATCTCATAAAAGTTACGCAGCATAGAGAAATGTAAATATTTTATATTTCATCCAGGTTTTATATGTGAGTTTCCAAAATGATTTAACTTTCTTTTGTAGACCAGCTGAACAATGTACTCAACAGCTTAAATTTCATGTCTATAGATATCTATCTTCCTTTTAATCTTCTATACAGAGGATATGTTACTGATCAGACTTCCTTGTTTACTTAATTATTTTGGTTTAATCCATGGTGAAAAGGCAGGATAATAGAGATGTTAATGCACATTTGAAGATGTTGTTTATGTATTGGCGTCGATGTTATATTATGAATCAATAGAATTTATAATAGCAATGGAGATAACAAAATCCTCTTGTGTGTTTCCAAGATGTGTTGCACAGTTGGACGTATATGAGAATATACTATAGATATTAAATGCTTCAATCCTTTGGATCTAGTTTGCTTTTCTATTGCCAAGTGTATACACAGTTGTGCTCAGAAGTTTACATTCAGTTGGGGCCAAAATTATTAGCCCCCCAAATGAAATTTGACATTACTATTGATTTCTTAATTAAAATAACCATTAACAACAAGTGTTTGTTATATTGGAAACAAATAGACTATAAAAAACTATGTCCACTAACTATAACTATATCTGTGTTCCCTATGAAGAGATGTTTTGATTGGACATCTCTCGGTTGCAAATTAAAGTGGATGTGCAGTCACAGAATATTGGTGTAAAGTTATTAAAGGCAGGGTTTAAACCTCTGTCATGTTATTATGTTATGTAAAGTGATAAGGTATCCACTGTGCTGGTGTTAAAGGGCTGGTGGCTGGTACAGTGGTGGATTTAAGGCGGAAAGTTTGTGGCACTTTTAGGGGACTCCCAATTATTAATGTTAATAATGTTTATAATATTTACAGGCTGTGGCGGAGTTTTGTATTTGCACTTTTACACAATTTCTCCAAAGAACCTCTTGGTCTATGTCATTATTTTAGGGCATGGGAGGGTTGTTAAAGGGACAATTGGCTCAGTACTCCCTGGGTCCTGTGCTCCTCCATGAGTTCTCAAACAGCAATGTATACACTAATTTACTTAGTGCTCTTACAGTGAGACATTACAGAGTAAGAAGATTGCTTACAGACAATACAGAATGTTTTTCAAGAGTTAGGAGATTGTTTCTTTGACTTTTCTTTTAGTATTCATCTTCCATGGCTACTGACACATGCAGAGAGCAGTAACGCATCTCTCATGGAAGGCCAGGCGACTTTCTGACGTACAAGCTGAGATCCATAGCCTTTCTTCTCTACAGTGGGAAGGTGCCAGTGCCCAATGGAAGAAGGATCAAGCTTCTCGAAACACACTGGAGCACTGCTCATTTTTGCACAATGTATCTAGAATCTGAATAGTTTGTATTTGACAGAAGTTACTGTAAACACTGGCAAAGGGAATGTTTTATTTTTTAAGGCACATTTGTGCAAGTTACATTGCTGTCACTGAATAATTTATAAACAGAAGAAACTATTTCTAATAATTAGTGTTCAGTTTAATTCTGAAACAAGAAAAATCTAATGTAAACATGTATATCAGCTATATAGAAGACATATGAAGATTTGGTTGTATTTGGCAGAAAGAACAAACTACAATGAGGACTGCAGACAATTAAAAAAAACAAAGTCCAGAGAAAATAACAACTTTATTCCAAGTTATCCGACGGTATTTAAAAGTCAACTTATATGCATATGAAAACATACATACATTGGATAAACACTCAGAAAGGCAATAAAATGCAGGAGAACTACTACACAAGAGACAGACAAGTAGACGTCCCACTGACCTCTGTTTCAAAGGAATTCCTAAGTTATCAGTTTTTCAGTCTGTTTGTGTAGGCTCCCTAACATTTTATTGCTTTTAAGTGTGGCCAGTTATGTTACATTTATGCATTAATATTTGTTGGATATATGTACAGGGTTGTATATTTACATAATTTGTGTGCATGTGTGTATTTTTATGTGTATACAGTTTTCACAAAAGTGAGTACACCCCTGACATTGTGGTAAATAGTTTATAATATATTTTCATGAGACATCACTGTAGATATGGCACATCCAGAAAGTATTCACAGCGCATCATTTTTTTTTACATTTTGTTATGTTACAGCCTCATTCCAAAATGGATTAAATTCATTTTTATTCTTAGAATTCTACACACAACACACCATAATCACAACATGGAAATAGGTTACTTGATGTTTTGGCAAATCTGTTAAATTAAAAAAATGAGAAAGCACATGTACTTAAGTTGCAGAAATATTTCAAGTATGATCAGGGGAAACAGGATGCTCTTGTAAAATGTTGAGCTTCATAGCAAAGGCTGTAAATACTTAAATACATGTGCTTTCTGAATTTATTTTATTTTTAACAAATTTGCCAAAACATCAAGTAACCTATTTTCACCTTGTGAATATGGTGTGTTTGTGTAGAATTCTGAGAAGAAAAATGAACTTAATCCATTTTGATCAGGGGAAACAGTATGCTCCTGAGCTAAATTTTGAGATTCATGGTAAAGACTGTGAATTCCATTTTCTCGTTTTGTCCACCTGGCGTCTAAGGAATATCATTTGTGCCTGTGGACACAAGACAAAGAGCATCATTGGAGCTTTAGTGAAGAGACCCCCGCCCCCCCCCTTTTGTGGGACACTTGTCCCTTTGTGGAAAGAAAAGAATTATATGGAAGTGTAGAATGATTTTTCTGTCTCAGCACTAAATGATTCCCTGTAAATAGGTAAGAGGTCCCTGGGACAGGGTGAGGAGCGGGGGGCCCGCTACACTTTTATTATGTGATGAAAATATGAAAAAAAACACATTATGTGTGTATATTTTGGGAAGCTTAGCCATTGATCACCCTCCATTAACGTCAATGGGGTTCGCCACAAACTTGCGAACTGTGGGTATTTGTGGAAAAGTCTGCAGGTGGTCCGTGAACACCCACAGCTGATGTTCCTCCATCACTATGGATATGTACAGTTACAATTTGATTAGCTGGTTGTTTTTTTCACTTAACTAGAGAGGCTAGTCAGGTTTATTTTGATTACTCATTTTTTAATCAAACAAGAGAAGAAAATTAGAGAAGCACAACTTCACCAGCTAATCATATTGATTGTGTGCTTCTTCATATGTTCCCCTACAGAAGAACTTCTGGTGGAACTTTTCATCCTTAACAAGGAGATGGCTGTACTACACAAAGGGTTGTTTTGGAAATGGAAGAGTGTTTAGGAAAACCTCAAGTAACCTTTGGCCTGTGGTTTTTCAATTTAGGAATATGAAACCATAAAAAGAGCATTGCACAGAAAAATTACAAAATCACATTTTTTAAATCAGACTGCATACCAGCAAACCAAAGATAATTTTAAAGATGGTTTTGTTTTGATCCTATATCTTCTGAACATATGGTGTTCATAATAAAACTACATCCCAAAAATAATTTTTGACAAGAGTTATGTCCCTATCTGTTTCTCCTTTACTTTGATCACTTTGATCACTGGATATTGATGTGGTGCACAGACATCTACTGAAGTTTGCTTGATCAGATTCTGTATGGTCAACGGCTTCAATCTATCTGCCAGTCGAATTGAAGCAAAGTTCATAAAATGAATTGTGTTTTCATTTCCTGCCACAAGCAGCTGTGGCATTCTATAAGATGTAAAATAAACCAAATATTTAAAAAATAACCAAACATAATTTAGTATTTTTGTATTTTTATAACAAATTGCAGACTGTGGGCTAAAAGATGTTTTATCCAAGGAAACCCCAATGGTTACTAGTTTAACCTCCCTAGCGGTTGAGAAAAACCCTGTTCGTTCGGCGTTCAGGGTTGCCTCAATCACAGGGGAAGTCAGTATCAGGTACACCCAAAGCCTCCCTGGAAAGCTGCAGCTATTGTCTTAATCGCTGCAGCATTTCCGGGGTTTCATAGACCTCCATGTTAATGGAGGAGCGCCGGCTTTCTCGCCCACACAGCCGGCGTCAATAATGACACCTGCTGTGTGGAGAGGGACGGAGGGATGGACTTAATGACAGGCAGTGTACTTTGTACACTGCCTTGATTGCCCGTACCGTGCCGTTTTCAACGGTATGGGCAGTGCGCTATGGAGGTTAAAGAAACATTCTGTACAAAAGATTATAGTTTTAGTCCATGTCTGTCAATTTGAATGGCCCGGTATTTGCCATGTGGCTCGTCTGTGTTCCAAATGCAGGAAATTACGTCACTAACGCCACTTCCGGTATCGGGAGACCTCCCTTCCATTTAGTTGTCCGCTGACTTAGGAGGGAGAGGGCAGTACTCTCCTTGCTAATGTCCCACCCCGCACATCATCAGCACAAGTGAGGTAGGAACTTAGGAGGGAAAGTAACACCCCCTCCCTCCAAAATTACCCCAATTTAAAATCCTGGTAAAAAAGTGATTTATTAAAATCAGGATTTGGCTGAAAACCACATTAAAAATGTGACTTGAAATACTTGACAGGTATGGATTGGTCCTTCGCCTGTTGCTAAACTACAGCTATTAAGTTAAATAATTCCAAAAGATTCATAAGTAGATCTGAATTGACTCATAGAGGCAGGGTAATTACACAAAATTCTGACTGCAGCCACGTATTGTGCCTGTCGTATTGTGCAGATTTCCCTTACTAAGATAATGAAGCATTTTGGGCAATTCCTGATTCTCCATATTCCATAGCTTGGGGAATAGTCAGGACTTGTGTTATGTAAAATGTGGTTGGAAAGCTGGGAGGACTACAAGTCCCACCATGCCTGAGGGCAGCCTTATCAGTGCTATGGAAGTGAATGGCTATTGCTTTACAATAACAATGCAAAGTATGTGTGAAAGAAGAGTTCTGCCACATGGAATAGTAAATTTGCTTTTAATGGTAATGGTTTAGAATGTCAGGCCTGATACCTCACCAAACCAGGCCTTCTCTGCAAAACCTTTGAACACTTCTGTTCTGTATCCTACTGTCCTCACCTCCATTCATTTTCGTCTCCCTTGAAAATTGCATCTAGTGTACCCAACTGTCAATGCTTTTATCCATTGCCATCCTTGTATCTTCTGTATCCAACTGTCATTTCCTCCATCAATTTCACATTATTTCCCATAGCACCATCTACTTATTGTATCTAGTGTACTAAGTCATCACATCCATCCATTTTATCTTCATTCTATATTATATCTAATATACCCAAATTTGTGTCCATTCATTGTCATCTTCATTTTATATTTTGTCGAGCGCACCCAACTGTAATTTCCTCCATTCATTTCATCTTCACACTGCATTGTATCTAGTGTACCTAACAGTCATCACCTCCAATCACTACCATCTCTATGCTATAGTCTATCTAGCATACTCAACAGTCCTAGTCCAGTTGTCTAGTGCACCCAACTGTAATTTTCTCCATCTATTTTCATCTTTATTCTATATTGTATCTAGTATACCCAATCGGATTAACAAGAGTCATCTTTAAACTAACAGTATCTAGTGTACCCAACTGCACTCTTCTCCAGTCACTTCCACCTCAATGCTATATTGTATCTAGTGTAGTCTCCTCCATCAGGTCGCACCTCCCTTCCCTATTGTATCAAGTGTACTACTGTCATCATCCGTCTTAACTCTATGTTGTATCAACCTGCTCTTTCCCCTACTTTATTGTATCTAGAATATTCAACTTCATTGCCTTTATCCACTGCAATTTCTTTATACCCAACTGTCATTTCCTCCATCCATTGCCATTTCCTTCCCTATTGCACCTTGTGTACTCAACTGTCCTTGTCTTTATCCCGTTTAATCTCCATTCTTAATTGTATCAACTGTCATTGCTTCCATCAATTGCCATCTTTCTATATTATATCTACCACTAACAAATTCAGGCCTCCCAAGCATTTTTTCTAAGGACCTCAGAAAGTAATTTGAAATTATGACATTGTGTGTATCAATAGCACAGACACACACACTAGACCCTTGATATTTGAGGTTCTATTCATGATTTACCCATTTATTATGCATTTTAATTTCCAGTGTCAGTTTGTATGTGTTATTTGCTCATGTATGTCACTTGTATCTGTAGGCAAAATTCAATATTTGTCTTTATAAATATGGTGGAAAAGCCAACCATGTACATTGGGGTGGACTTACTTTTTCACATGGCCGTCTAAGGCTATATCAATCTATTACAATAGTAAAGTATTTTATATACAAATGTGGTCAGCAGTTAATTTTTTGTAATAAGGATCCCCTCTGATGCCATATAGAGAACATACTCTAGATCACTTGTGAACATATGAGACTGGGGCTTGTAACATGTCAGCTAAAAAGAAATTCCTTTCGCTACCTTGTTCCTTTAGCTGGAGCTTTGATCCTTTGATATTCAGTGTATGAACATATTAATTTATGCATCAATCTACACCAGCTCTCCAGACAGAACCATCCAGTAGGAAGCTGTTCACATTAACCTTTTAATCCTAGCAAGGAAAGGCAGTCAATCAAGTCATGCCTTTACACAGTTCCCATTAGACAAAGGCCTTTCTTCTTTCAGGGTTTGCTGAATTATGACCTTTTATAATTCTTCATAACTGTTTTTTTTAGAGTATGTTTGAAGCCCATAAGGTTGTGCTCACAGTGAGATGAATCTAATGGCGCTACTAGTTCTATTAACTCTTACAGTGTTACCCCTTACAGAGTGCTCCCTGTGTTTTTATGGAGCCCATATGTTTTTACATGGCAAACACATAACTTCCTACTTCCTGTCATTTGATTTATTTGTAACTGTAGAATTAGCAATCTGTTACAGTTGTAAATATGTGAATTTATTGACTCCGTTAATCAGAATCACTGTTAATTATTTTTTAATTAATTAATAATTAGTAGTTGTCATAGTTGTCAAGTTGTGTAAATGCAGCCTTAATGTAACCACAACAAACCTTCTTATATGTAGTGTTGCCTTTCAGATTTAGGTAGACTGCAAAACTGGCTCACAACTGTAAATCTGGCACAGATTTGCACATAAATAATCCACATGTTAAAGTTAAAAAAGGATAGTGGTTGACTTTTGTTGAACTACTAAGACTCGATAGTGCAGGGCTGGTAACATTCAAATCACATTCATATTTTCATCTTCACACTCCACAACCCCAACCCAATCCACCTTGGGGTGGGGATGAAGGGCGCTAGTGTCAGGGAGGGTGCAAAATATACTTGCGGGAGAGGGCATCGGGGACCTCCTGGGGACTCCAGGGGCCCTGTGATCATGTATATTTCTGATAGCAGGAGCTTTTTCTTTTACTTGAAGTATGAGTCAGTTAAGTGTTTTTGGACCTTGACAATGGAAATATTAATTTTAGTGAAGGTGGCAATAACAAATCTTTGATGTGCTCAACAGTTTATGTGGAACATCTTCAGTAGGATAATAATGGGACATTTTGTGCAGCTTTACCACATTACCACCATTCTTATCCCCTCCAACTGTCTTCGTTAGACGTGTGCTTGTAGAAGGCTTTATTTGCAAACATGGCAGATCGAGAATACTTCCCAATTCCATGTGCCAACACCGGGTTACAGCTGGCGTGGCGCTTCCTGACTTTTTTCTCAGCCTGCTCTCCTGAAATCTTGCCTTACAGGGAGAAGAAACAAGTATTTATTTGAAGGAATACACAATTCATAAATAACTATGTATTGCTAAACTTGTGTTTCTCTTTTTTTTTACATAACCTATACTTTACATAACATAACTTATTACAATTACACAACCTATAATATACTATACTTTCGAATTCACAATATTTTGCTAATAATTCTACTAATATTCGATATTCATAAAAAACAAAATTTGAGTGTATTGCCCTGCATTGTGAAAATATATTTCAAATTATAATGGCATCACGATTATCTTCATAATGAATGGTTACATGTAGCATTTATGTTTGCATTGTGATTATATATTCACCATAAGCTTTACAGTGCATGATATTGTGGATATTCGAAATTGTGAAATCTCAAATAGCTGATATTCGTTGAATATATTCAAAATTTGAATATTCAAGCTCAACACTAGTCACCAGTTCATATGAAAATATATATCTACTACACTGATTTAATATGAGAGAAGCATGCGGCAGTATGCCGTCAGAGTACAGCTAAACCTCAGCAACTATTGCAGAGAATTGTACCATTAAAAACATCATTCTTACAATGCAAAAGAAAGTTCTTATGGGAGCATGATATAGCTGAGTGAGATAAGATGTATAAAAAGTACACGGGGAGAAATGAGAGCCTTTGTGATTATATTGCCTCACCCCTAATATACAGTATATAAAAAGATGACCAATTCAGCTGGGATGTGGGCTCAAAAAGAACTTGTTCCTAAACAGCCCAGAAATTGGTGCAGAGAAAGTGGGGTTTTATAGGCATTAAGTCATTATATATAAAAAATATGAGTTTATTAACATATATATAAAATTTACATACAAAATATTGCACTATTTACGCCATGGGGTCAGAGCTACACCATACATTGGGATGACCCCTTAAAACCACAAGTTAAAGGTTAAATCGTTGATATATATTAAACAGACATGATTGCTTAATCAAGTGCCGATTCCCTTCGACATGTTTCGCCCTTAGGGCTTCCTCAGGGAGGAATGAATCTATAACATGACATACAAGTTAGGTCTCATAATCTGATGTAAATCACAAGAGATTATACATGATCTGTACATCCACTTAATACATTTTCACGTAAGAAAAATATTTTTTTGCTTGTGCATTTACAATAGTATCCCATTAAACCACAGATAATAAATATATTTAGGCATAAAAAATATATAGCATCATATAAGGCTAGTTTAGACAATAGTGGTGCAATATGATAAAAACAGGGGGAGGATAGAACTCACCAATATAATGCACACAATCTATATCAGCTGACTAACCAGCGAACTGGATGAGACAGGAGAGCATTTCAGGGGACTTCACACCGAGGCATGGACTCCCAGATGATGATGTGGGGGCCTCCCAGTAAGGGGCTCCAGTATGGGAGGAACATGTGGACGCCAGGAACCCTATAGGGTATCCGAGGCACACCCAGGGGTGACCACCTACTGCGGGGAAAAGAGACAGGACAGGTCCATAGTCAGGGGAGAGGAGCAGCGATAGGTATACCAAATAAGGGACAGGGAGAGTATTAGGGTGGTTACCTATTAGATGCTGGCTTCAAGGTAACCGGGAGAATTCCAATAAAGGAGCTGCCTACCAAAATGGGTCTAAAATAGTAAGGGATGAATGAGAATTTGCACAGAAGACCACCAAAAACCAACTGACATAGTACTCACTGAGTTTGAGACACCACGCTGCTCCGCTTCACCAACACTAACCAACCCGTCGTCCCCCCTGCTATATAGTGGCCATCCCATCAAGGCAAAGGGCTACAGCTGAGGTGGGGAGGAGGGGATTGCCGCAATCAGCCCAGTCTGATCGCTGGTCTCCCCCAGATGGATCTCACGTGGGACAGCCAATGCTGACACCCAGGGGATGATGTTCCGTAGGGTGGGCGTGGCTACCCTGCCTACCTCCATCCCGTCATTCAGCCGATTGCCAAGCCCAGATGGGCGGGTACTCTGCTCAGGCACAGCCCAGTCATCGCTCGGTATCCCAAGACGTGGTCTTGGGATACGTTCCAACTTAAAGGATGCGTTGGGTTGCGTTCCAACTTAAAGGATGGACCGGGGGAAGACCCGGAAGTGACGTTGCCGTCCGTGAAGGACGCAGATATGGGCAGGACCTCGCTGTGGGGGGGACCACCCCCACACGTGGCGAAACATCACCCGTGTGGGACATAGGGACCGCCCCCAAAACGAAGACCATATTGCCCTGCATCCCTAAAATAGAGCTGTCCCAAACAAATGGCCAGACCCACCTCCCCCACAGTGCACCTATGAGGAGGGAAGGCCACAGCCTTAGTGGGACAGTCTCCAGAAAACATTGGAGAGAGTACCCATCTCTGGTGTGCCCATCGCCCCACACCTCCGTCTTACCATGGCCAAGGGCGGGTCATTCATGACACACACCTTCCCTGCCAACCTCCAGATAAACCCGTCAGTAGGCCGAAACAGATACATAATCCTAACACATTAGATATTAAAGTCACCAATAGATATTAATGGAAAAGGTGAGGGGGAGGGGAAAGGGGAGAGGAGAAAAAAGAAAATTGTGAGCCAGAGTGATTCCTAACATAATTACAATAGCCCTCCAACAAAAATCAAGTCAGGGTGTGCTGGATGAAGAAATTATACAAAGTCAATTATAAAAATGGCTTTTAGCTTAAGCAGTCATTGAGACCCGGGGCTGAAGTAGCTTTTAGCCTATAGATCCATTTTTGTTCACACTGGAGAAGGGGCCGATCGGGGTCACCCCTTCGGTCGTCCTCCATAATTCGAGACAAAACAGTAAATGATATAAATTTGAGATCATAATTGTGCCGAAGTCCTACGTGTCTAGCAATGGGGACCATAAGGTCACCATTGACAATGGCACATATGTGCTCCTGGATCCTTATTCTGAAGGAACATTTTGTTTTTCCGACATAGAAGCCTCCACAGCGGCACAGCATAATGTATACGACCGCTGTGGAGTCACAGTTGGCCCAGAATTTGATATGAAAAGAGGATCCATTGGGTAAAGGTATGGAGTCACCCTCAGTGATAAACCTACACTGAGGGCAATGTCTGCACCGAAACAAACCAGTTGATTCCAACTCCCTATGGGGAGCGAAGTGGCTCTTGACCAAATGGTCTTTTAATGATTTGCATTTGTGATAGAGGGACAGTCGGTCACGAATTTGGACACTGTAGGGTCGGAAGTTAGAACATGCCAGTAGCTTTGTATTATGTATAAAAAGTACATTTCTGTAATAATCAATGCCTGAAATATGCTGAATACATGGTTAACATTCTCCATAATTTGTGGATTTGTTCAGGTCTTCAGATTAAGCAGGAAATCTGTTTTTGTCTCAAGTTTTCAATTCTTCATTTCAGCTTACGGTATATACTCGAGTATAAGCCGGCCCGAGTGTAAGCCGAGGTACCTAAATTTATCTACAAAAACTTATTGACTCAGGTATAAGCCGAGGGTGGGAAATATTTTCTCATTCTTAATGAGAAAATATATAGAAAGCACCATTGCCCCTAGAAATTAATCAAACAGGATTAATCTTAGTGCCACATCATCAATACATTTAAGAGAACACAGGATTATTATATTTACAGGATGGGTTTTGCAAGGCAATTCTTATTTTTTAATCATATGCTGGCTATGGAGTGTTGTATCTGTACTAGGACCTGTCTGAAGCATTCAGCGTTGTAATTCATGTGAGGTGAGTGGACCTCGAGTATAAGCCAAGGGGAGCACTTTTTGCCCATTTTTTTGGGCTGAAAAACTCTGGCTTATACCCAAGTATATATGGTACTTCTTTATTAACTATTTTAGGGATCCCTCATAGTTTGGTAATCAAGCAAGTCAGTCTCGTAGTTTTGATGATGCTATTATGGCAGTCAGGGGGATTATATTGTAGAATTGGCTTCAATTATGGAGGCACACTGCTTATTCAGTGATTTTTAATTAGTTATTTTGCAATAGTGATGGCCAAACATCCGTTCGCGAATTGGCGGATCAGACTTTTAGAAAAGTCCAACATCTGCCTGTTCGAAGAACTTGAACAGGCTCGTAATTTGAATCGGAACATGAAACACACATTTCCTTATTCCTATTACCGGACGTGACGTTACTGATGTCAAATAAATTTTTAAAGCTCATATCTTGCTATAGACTGGGGTCTTTAGTGAAAAACGTCTTCCTCTGGCCGGAGGAAGAGTAATAAACTTCTTCTAGCCGGTGAGCAGGAGCCTTCGTTCACCAGTACTGTTCACCAGGAGAAGAAAAGTAAATATTCCATGTTTGCGGCCATCACTATTTTGCAACTCCACTTGCGATACCTGAACCTCACCTTTCCCCAATCCAGCAGGATATTGGCTGTGTAGCTTATTGGTACTGAACAATTACTGAAGCCCGGCCAAAGAGATTTTACGCAAATTTCCCCCCAAAACTCAGAAATGTTCTGGTTCATATGGAACACATTTCTGATCAGGTTTAGATTTTGACAGTCCTCGTTTTCTGTGTTAGGAAGAAGTTGTCAGGGTGAGCAAAAGTCAGCAATCAATGGGGACCATTCTGCTGAAAAGATAGGTGACTATTGAGATTAAATATTATCCAAAAATATTCCATATTGTTTACACTATATGATGCATGTTTTCCCTTGAAAATCAGGAGGATGTGATAGATTGAATGCAAAAAGAAAATGTTACTCCTCCCATGTAGTCATGTAATAGCTGAATGAGTTGAGGCTATTTAGACAGCACAAGTTGTGTTTTTGCAGCAAATATATTGTATGACACAGACTCATCCCTTTTACCTCCCAAACTGGGAGGGGTGCGAAGGTATTCCAGGGGGGCACGGGCTGTCATTCTTAACCTGTGTTTGAAAAGGGAAGGGGGCTCAATCATGTTCCTAAATAGAAAAGGCCCTGCAAGGAAAGTTTGGGAACCACTGGGTTAGTTTTTTGTTGGTGTGTAGGTTCAGAGAATGGATACTGTTAATGGGTAGCCACATGCTAATGTTTTAGCCCTGCACAACTCTGGAACTTAGACCTGACTACTGGCACTGGCCTTTTTGCTTGGCTGGAGGGAGTAAAACAAAGCCTTGTCTCCTAGAATTGGCCTAGAATATGGTATTTATCAAACCAGGATCCTCTTATTTTTTTTCATATGTAACATACAGACAATGCAGTGAATGTACTGCATATTTATATGCTTTCTGGCATTTTAGTCCATCAGAAAACTTCTTAATGCATCTCAAATGTCTGTTTCTTGTTTTAAAACAGCAAAAGTTCCCACTCACACCTGAATTTCATCAGGTAAGAAGCTTTTAAGCTTGTACTGAAGCAAATTACAGGTCATGTTCAGGTCATATTTTAGTACAAACTAATTTTCCCCCAGACTTTTTCCTCCATAGTTGAATCATTTGTATAAAATCAGAACCAGACCAGCATGTAGACACGGAAAAAAAAGTTCTGCATCATGAAATGCAGTTCTAACTAATGGCATTTTTGCATAAATAAAGTTCAAAATTAAGACATTTTAACTTTGAACTTAATTTATGCAAAAAAGTAATGTGCTAGTGCAATAGTTTCCTTTTTTGTCCCCCACAACCCTTCACTACAACCCCAGCAATTTAGGCAATACCTTTATTTAGAGGGTAACAATTAACTAAAAATCCCAGGGACTCAAACAAAAAGAAATATTGACTATCTCTGTTCTTGGTTGGACAATAGATATTCATTTTCATCATCTTCTAGTCTCTATCTACACTGTTCCTGGTTCATCCCTCTATTAAACCGTTTGTAGATTTCAAATGTGGGTAATACCTTGGGCTATTTGGCCAAAACTTCACTCTATTCAGTAAGTAAAAATTCTTACACACTGTGTATCTATTAAGAGATTAATATACTTTGTTTGAAAGAGTACTTATGCTTATAGAAATTTGCCTATCCCCAGATCAAGTTTTAAAAAAAAAATGTGTTATACACTTGTGTGTTGCAGATCCCAGCAGGACTAGGGGGTCTGTGTCTGCTGTGGCTGCATCCAACTCTGAAAACCAACCTTGCTGCCAAGGCTTCCTCTGTTGGACACATATGGTGGTTGCTAACCAGCTGCTTCTCCCTCCTGCCATTTATAAGGAAGTGTCAGGCTACAGGAAGTCATCTGATCTTTGGGTCTTTCATGTGTTTGGCCCAAAAAAACTGCATAAATCTGCCCATATATGGCCAGCTAAAGAATTTATTTAAAGTGAGTTAACCAAATAATTACTGACTTCTCAAAATGCACCTTAAGTTAACTAATATTGTTTTTTTCAGTATTGGTGAATTATAAATTTACTTTTCTTTATTTCAATATACAAAATTACATCTTTTCACTGACAATACGATCAAATGAATTAGCATCAATAAGACTAAATTCTAATGGACAGCTACAAGACCTACATGTACCCCTGTAACCACACCACACAGAAGAGAAGTAGGACAGGACCTCAATCAGAAATTTCAGGGCCCCATACTAGATAAATTTTTAAGGGCCCCCTACCACTAGCAACCCCTCCTTCCCTTCTGAGAGTTCCTGCACGGTAGATTCTGCTGCAGATGGACCTCCCTGTTCTTGATTGAGCCTCCAATTAGCTGTCTCCATCCACTACCATTTACACCCCCAGATCTCATACCTCAGTAGTCAAACAGTGCTTTTCTCTTGTCAGATTTTCCCCTACATTTGCCTACTCTGACTTTTGACCCCAAGATCTCAAACACACTTAGAAATTTACATTTCCAATTTGACACCCCAAATTGCAACCTTTCAAAGTTATTAATGTTTCCCTGCAGTTATTCAAGTGACATAAATTGACATACATTTAAGAATAAAAACATTAATAGTAGTGTATACATAATAAACTGAAGTTCTTCGTACAGCTATTTAATGTGGTTGAATCTTAATCTCAACTCAAACTGCTGCCAGCCTGCAGGAGGGAGAACACAGAGTCTAGGTGTTCGGGCCCGGGAGTGTCCCCTGTCCTCGCCTGACAGAGGCCCTGCCTATGGACACAGGCATTATCTCATGTCTGATCTGTGAATGTGATTCCTATTTTCTTGGGAGTGGCCAATGCACCAGTCCCAATGGACCATCTAAACGTTGCCTAGAAGAATAATTTTGTGTGAAATCAGAAATCTTACAACAGCTTTAGAATTACTCAAATTGCTTCCTTCTAGTAGTTTTCTCTTCTGGAAGAAATACATCTTGCTTCTATGGCTTGAACAATGCTCAGAAACATAACAATTGCCTTGATATAAACAAATAAAGCTCCTTCATCCGAGCTGATGTCTATGCTTTTTAGTTAGTATTGAGCGTAAATATTCCTAATATATTCGACGAATATTACATGATATATATTTATAATTTGCAATATCACTGTAATTGTTTACCGGCATACATTGCGCAGCGCGATACATGCAAATCTATAAGACAGGACTGCTCAGACGTGTTTGTAAATCTTTACGCATACATGCGCGCAATGTAAGGCCGTAGAATGTCAATGAATCAAATTATTTTGAATATCCATGCAAACATTTCCAAAATGAAATGAAATTTAACTCTAATTAAGCATATGCCGCTCAACACTAATCACCACATTATAAACCATAGTTAATTGCTGTAGGATGTGCCCAAGCTTAAGATTCAGATGACATGTACAGGTCAAACAGATGTTCGTCCAATTGTCATATTTCTCTAAAGTTCTCATTTATTTTAGTAAAACATCCAATAATCATGACTGCATTAAAAATGTGTCACAAACCACAGGATTACAGTTCTTTCCACAGACATTTCCAATAATAACAATAATGTGAGGAATTTATCCCACAAATATAGTTTTGCACTTTGTGGCTTTTCTCCAACCTATGCCACGTGAATAGCTGCTGTGAAGCAGCTGTTTGCGATTAGAAATGAATGGACATCTATAGAAGAGTTAGGTGTAAAGACGATTGATATGAATAATCCTACTGTGCTTGGAACATGCACCTGATAAATGAGTTCCGACCATTTTCCAACAACAGGGTGTAATGCTAAACACTGACAGTGAGCTGTATAGACAGGAGGTGTGCAAGGAGCTGAAAGAACTGATGTTATCACTACAGATAGTATAAATAATGTCTCTCTCGATCTGGCCAAACATTTATACAGATCAAAATATGTAACCTGCGAATAAAGCCCTACATTGTAAATATTTAACTGAAGAAATGGCTAACCTGTTTCGATGTCTCTGAAATATCTTTGGCACAGGAAAACCTACTGCCATCAAATCAAATGAACTTAAACTGTGTTCATGATTATATATTTAAGGCACTACTCTCAGTCGTTGGGCTGAATTATATTACTTGTTGTTTCTATTTTAAGATTCAGCAGTTCTGAATTAAGTCTTTCAGTAGCCCCTGACCACATTTTAGGTGGGCCAAGTACACCTCAATTGTCACGTTGCCTCTTACACAAGGAAACCGCTAAAAACAACTAATACTATAAATCTTTAGTATGTGCACTCTCCACTAGTTAAGGTAACCATTTTGTCTTGGGCAATGACCAATGAAGAATGAGGATTCTTAAGGAACAGAGCCACAGATTTTTAAAGATTTTTGGTGGAATGTGTCCCCCTGGATGTATCGGGTACTCCCTGCTCGTGGCACTGTGCCTGCCCTTCCCCGGGTTGTTTCCACAGTCACAGCAGGTGGCTCCCTGCAAGCATAGGCTGGGTTGACGTACCTGTCTCTTAGCCCGAAGTGTGTGCCTCATCCACCCATTCTGTGCTGAGCTCCTCTGATTTTTGGCCTGACCCCTGAACACTTTAGAATCGGAACTCTGGACTATTTTGCACCTGTTTGGTTGTTCCTGTCTTGTAAGTGCACAATAAACCCGTTTTGGTTCACATGCCTCTGTCTGGATGTCAGTATGTGTTGCCTGTCTGGTCGCCCCCTCTGCTCTGGACCCTGACAAAAAGCTTGTAGAGATACAGGGACCAACAGAGCAAGAGTCGGTACACAGGTGATGGTAATCAGAACACAATACAGAACAAGAGCAAGAGCTTGGCAGGGGCACAATAATCTGGCAATAAGGAAGTGAAAGGACTTTGGCTTTTATACATGCAACAGGGCCAAGAGTTCAGAGTTCAACTAGAAACTGGATATCAAGGTATCTTAGACCAAAGGATTCACCACAATGGTGGTTCAGCAGACAGAGCTGAAGAATACTAGGGTTCATTTCCCAACATAATCTATTTTCTTTCTGAATAAAAAGCCATGGCAAGAGTTCAGCTGCAGTTCCACAGGCAATTTGTATGACATTAAATCAAACAGAATATGTTAAGGCAATAAGAAAATGTCATGTTATTTTATCTTGTCAAGACATTGTTAGGATTTTTAATTTAAAATAGGCCTAATATAGCTAACTTGTTCGAATTGTGTCTCATTGATAACAATCCAACTGCGTCTTCTACTCAGTTTGGTATGTAGTAATTAACACCATCCAGCCATTGACTGCTGAGAAAGTGACCACTTATGTCCAAAAGATGTTTGATCAATCAAATTAGAAAATATACCTACTTCTTGATTGGATGGTTGGTTTAAGAATTTAGTTTGACTTTAAGGAAGATGAAGTGTAAAACATTGACATGACATATTTATTCAGCTTGAAAATGAGTCCTGCTGGTTCAACAGTACAATAATTAACAAGTAGCCATCCATTATTAAGGAGATAAAGTGACCCCTGCTGCTCTGTGTTTGTTCTTTAAAAGGTTTACAAAATATACATGTAAGGTTTACAGAATGTATGTTTTGAGAGACTTATCTGTAGCAGAACAATGTATATAACAAGCAACATTTTTCAGACTTTTAATCTTTGAACAAATAATGAACAAAAGCACATTCATAAACAATACAGCCCCGGGAAAAGTGCATTGTGTAGGGAAATGTGCAGTTTGCAAAAAAAAAAAAAAAAGCGCATAAAACATAATTCAAAAAAATATAAATCTTAGATTAAATGCATAAATAACTTTTTTTGTCAGAATAACAACTGCAGCCATGGGCAGCATAGGTGGATGGGTGGGTGACTGGGGGCGTTACAGAGGAAGGACAGCATCACCGGAAGTGACGCAATCGTATGTGCGAGACCGCTAGAGGGGAAAACTGTTGGATTATATCATTCTGCATCAGTTAAGGTTGTTTCTTTTACTAATTTTGGTTTATTTTCGTTATAGTTCTCCTGTCACACCATGTGCGGGCATGAGTTCCTTTCAAGGTAAATGACCCAAGGTGGTGATGAATAAAATGGTACCCGCGAACAGGCGGATTGGACTTTTTAGGGGGAAGATTCAAATTCCCTGCCTGTTTGTGGGGAATTTGAATCGAAAAAATGGAAATGACGCCACTTCTGGTACCTGGAACGCATAGTTCCCGGTTTTGATATCCGACGTGACGCCACTGACGTCACTTCCGGCTTAGGACAATTTTCTTTCACTAGAGACTGGGCTCTCTACTCGGTTTCTGGTGAAACAAATATTCCACTAGCTGTATCTTTCTGTTCCTGATCCGACCAGCGGAAGAATAATAACCTTCTTCCCACCAGTGAACAGGGCGGGTTGAACACCTGTACTGTTCGCTGGGGAAAACAAGAAAACATGTTTTGTCATCACTAAACACTGAGCTGGTATAGGTGAGGCTGTGGTTGGTTGGTGTTATGTGGTGTAATGGCATTTTATTAAGGGGACACTGTCAGGGCTCAGGTGTTTTTGTTTTCCAATTTTGTAAGCTGTGGCCTAAATTTTTTTAAAAGAATTTATCCACTTTTCTGTCGAAAATATGGTGTTGTTTCATTTTTAAGTTAAAGTATAAAGTTTTATTAAGTGTTGGGTTGATAAATTAAGCAACTGAAACAAGTGAACACTCCCCCAGTCATTAGGCTGAGATTGGTTTATGATGGATCTTTTTGCACAGTGTTTCACAAATCCCGCTCGAAAACAGGGGTATCGGACATGACCGCAAACCACGGTCGATGCCCATTGCTTTGCATGGAGATGGCGGGTCTTCAACTCCTGCTGCAGGGAACCTTGAACGAAACTAGAACAATATTAAAACATAATTTTTGGGGTGGAAACTCTATTTATGATAAATACATACAATATATAAATATGTTAAATCATGAGAACTAATAACACTACATAATCGCTTCTCCTTTTCAAAACTCTACTGCACCAAAACTTTGGAGCAAGCTTATGAAAAAGCCCAGCCAAGTACTGTAGTATTATTTACTTTCAATGCAGGTTATTAGACATTATTAAAGGGACATTCAGTGGACATTTTCTGCACAATTCCTCAGCAGGTTATGACATGTATTTGCAAAACACATTTGCTGCCTCTAACCTCATTGAATTGGGTCATATTTTTTTTGCTTGATACACAATATAAAAATAAGCATTGTCCACTGATTAATTTAATTTAAATCTAATTGAAGAGTTTTACAATTTAATTAAGTAATACGAAACCAGAAAAAAGTGCACAGTTAGGCAATAGGAATAAGGTATCTAATTTCTTTGTATAAAATCACATTGTTATTGAAGCAACAATTCAACAAGACAGTCAAGACTTAACAGAAATGACAGAGAAAGAAAATCAATATCCAATAATATACAGTTTACTGAATAAAATGTCCCTATTTAAAACAAATTGACCAGGTATATGAGTCCATGGTGTTTGCCCAGGGTGGCATAATGCTGGCGGGCATCTGGAAAAACTTAATTTTTTCCGATGCCCCCCCCCCAGCACCTGAGCCTATAAAGGGTGCTGTGGCCCAAGAAGAGAGAAGCTTGTCTCTGGAGGAGTGCTGGTGAGTCAAAGAGTTTGTGTCTGTGACTCACCCACCAGAGGGGATGCTCGTCCTGGGAACAATCTGCCTAGGATTGCCGCTGCGCATGCCTCAAGATTTGCAAATAAATGTAATCTGTGCTTCCATTCTACTATGGAAGGAATCACTGCAGATTTCAAATTTGATGGGATTAATGGTTTCACAGCATTCATCATGTGTTTTTTCATGTGTTTCATGCAACAAGAATGATTGAGTGCTGAAAGGAGTAAAGCTAGCCATACACGGTTCGATTTTAGCACAATCAATCTTTGGTTCGATTTTAGATCTTGATCTTTTCATCGAAATTAGGCAATTTTAGTTATTTAAGAATCATATATAAATGTGTTCATCGAATACAATCGACCGACCAACAAACAAAATGCTACAGTTTTTGTTTGCAGTAACACAATTTAAGTTTGATCGATGTAAACTTGTTGATCGAATGCTAAAATCAAATTGTGTATGGCCAGCTTAAATGTATCTTAGATAGAGGACAATCAAAGTTTAAGTTTTTACCAGAATACATGCAACTTTTTTAAAATACATATATACATTATTAAAATGCATTTCATACATTCATGTTTGTAACACATTTTTTTCCTATGTGGCTAAGGGACAAACAAAGGAGTGGTGGGTGTGGTAGTAGTACTGATATTAGAAGATTTTTTTTTGTATCCCATTGTTCTACTCCGCTGATGCTGTACTTTACACTAGCCAAGGGGTTTTTCTATATTTTTGCTGTAGGGATACCCCTACAGTAGAGGACAACAGAAATACTTAATGAATATGTACATTTACAAAATTGGCAGTTTTTTGTGTTCTTATGGCCTAAAACAAATTTTTATGGCACCAGCACATATTTGCACGCAAGCTAATGTGATTACTACTATAAATGTTACAGTATCCATTTTAGGAACTAAGGTTTCAATATTCAATTTAGACTAAAATGAATTTGGAGATATTATTTTATATAATATATGTATATTTATATAAACATTAGGGTAGTGGGGTGGTGACAGCCATCAACATTGAAGTAGAAATACATGTAGACATGACACAAAGGGTAATGAATAGATGTTACATAAGGCAGAGGAAAACATAGCACAAATAATTGGTACCAGTTGCACTGGATATACACCAGTTACGTATGTTACTTGTCACAATGTGGTATATGAATTTACACTGTGATTCTAAAGAACAAAATTCCAGAACCTGGTGGTAGAGAATTGTTTCACAGCCCCCACTTGGACATTCTTCCAGCGGTAGGAGACGTTCCAGGCATTGCAGAAGCCCTGTCAGAGAACCAATTTATTGCGTGGTTTAGTAGTTTCCCTAAAGACACGACCAGCTACCATGCAGAAAAAAATATGAAAAAAGACCCCAGTTTGGCCTTGTGTGATTCTCACACATGGACAAAAACAAAGTTTGACATAGCATTCCCAAATGCTTTTCAACAAAATATTCTAATCTCATAAATCTGCAAATAGGCGTTATATACTTAGCTTGCATAGAAAAGAAGAGAAGGAAAAAAGCCTACTAAAATAACCCTTGACCCAGTCCAATATTTTCAGGTCCATGTTTTTGTATGGAACTTCTACGCTATATATCTACATCATAACTCAATTGGACATTATGGCTGAGTATAGAGGACACCATTATAACATATTATGGATTTCACAATACTGCAATCCATCCTCATTCCTGATTTCATTAAAGAAGCAAACCATAAGCCCTTACTCAATTTTAGTTTAATATTGTAAATAGGAAGAAACAAAGTGCAAAATATTTTTTTAAAGATGATTTAAAATGTTATTTTTGCCATTATACAGAAAATACACTACTTTCCACAGATCCACTGAAATGTCCTTTTTTTCCCTTTTTCTTTGGTTCGAAGAATCAACGCATGAATGAGTGAACGAAAAATTGCTTCTACAATTAAATCACACATAGTGTATTCATTTGTAACTTGTCAAGTTGCTCAGGTATATTATTTTAATTCCCAAACGTCTGTCTATTTCTGAAATCTGCTGCTCCTACACGCAGCAGAATAAAGAAGATTATGTAAGCATGGCCAGTGTGTAACCCCTATGGTGCCGTTGGTATGACATACTGCCAAAACACAAGCCTTAAGCAGCTGTACATCAACAAAATATTGCTGCTATACAGTGAAGTTCAATAAGAAAAAAACTTCATTGCATAAAAGCAATGTTTAGGAATACCAACCCTTCCTGTTATCCCAAAGCAGTTGGAGATAAGCCTCTTGCCTCATACTGTTACCATTTTGATCACTTGATTATAATAAAGTTGGAACTTAAAGGGCTTGCTCTCACTGTGTGGTGTTGTCTTATAAATGTAGTAGACTGTCCAGCCCTCTCATTATAATTAATAGGACTAACCATTTGAAGAATCTAAATAACAACTCTAAAGCTGGGCATACACAGCTTTTGATTTTTTCATTCGTTCGACCTAAAAAAAATTCTATTATATACTAGTAATAGTATAAGCTGACCCGAATATTAGTAGAGGTACTTCATTTTATCTACAAAAACTGGAAAAACTTATTGTCCCAAGCATGAGCATTAGGTGGGAAATGCAGCAGCTGCTTGCAAAGTCAGATAGTGGGGTTTTCAAAATTAAATTCCTCCATCTCCATTCAAATTTAAAAAAAAGTCCACAAGGTGGGACTGCTGTCCAATCTTGTTTACATTTCACCAGCCAAAAAAAACCACAGATAGAATACAAAAGAAAGATCGGATCCTCCACAGAGGCTGCCGGCGTTTTCAAGGAGACCAGTGAACACCCGGACAGGTAAGTGGGACCCTAACTATGACCCTGACTCAAGAATAAGCTGAGGGGCCATTTCAGAGCATTTTGTGCTGAAAAACTCATCATATACTCTAGTATACACGATAAGCGAATTGTTTGAAAATTGATTCCTTTTTTAATCAAATTGGATCAAAATGAATATAAAATTAGTTGAGAAGTGATCGAACATGTTGGTAAATTTCAGTTGATCATTGAAGTATCTGATGGGTTTTCTAGATATTTAGATTAATCTGTATCCAATTGTATGGAGCATCCACACAGAGCTACGAAAAGGAATCAATCTGTTTTGAATGTTTAATGTGATGGTAAAGACAATCCAAATGTAATACAATCAAGTTTAATATGATCTAATTTTAAATTGATCAAACAAAAATTTTAAACCGTGTATGCCCAGCCTAAAGGTGACCATACACGGACAAATTCTGCCTCAATAGATGAGGTAGCGAATGCAGCGCGATGACGTCATCACCCTGCAGTGGGCACCTCAGAGCATTGGCAGGCACCCTCTTGGCGGGCACCTACATTGAATGGGGACTGCCGTTAGCATGGGATCGGCCGGGAATGTTTACAAGAATTGCCTGTAAAAATCTGCATGGATGGACAGATATACAATTATTATCTTCAATCTGTATTATTGTATTGCGATTATATATCGCAATGCATGGTCATAAGCTTGCCAGTGCACATTATCTTGAATTTTCGAAATTGCAAATATCCACCACCATATTGCTGAAATTTGCGAATTCTTCAATAGCCCATATTCAATGTATTTGCAATTTGAATATTCAAACTCAACACTAAATGAGCCGTGAGAGCATAGTCATTGCTCATTGTTTGAACATGATACATTATGAACATGTCTGTCAATGGCTTCCTCACATTCTCTAATCTCTATAAGCTCTTCCAAGTGGTGGCACTGAGTTCCTAGGTGTACCTGGTATCTAAATTAGATACAAATTTCAACTTACTTTACAACTGTAACAAGTCTGCAGTCTAAGGAAAGTGCTGTTTGATTTATGATGGTTTTCAGCAAATTCCAGTAGCACAAAATATTCAGAGTGTCAGATGTATTCATTTGACACTTTAGGGTCCCTAACTTGAATGAAGACTGAATGTTTTTGATTTGTCCCAAGACATTTTAGGCTGCAGAGAAAAATAATATTTAATCATTCATCGAGGTCTAAGATCTGACATGTTTGGCATTGCAGCCCCCCCCCCCCCTACTACTGAACAATTTATTACGTTTCTCAAAGCTCTGCTGCGGGGAAAATATCACTGACAGGCTTCAGCAACAAAGATTTGGGCTCATTATAATGTCTGTCTTTCACAGGATCTTCTGTTTTAAACAATATGCAATTACCATCTTCATTCATTTTCCAACAAGCCGCCGAATACATTTCCATTTTTTAAGAGAAAGGTGTGATCCTTTATACCAATGAAACGATTATCAATGCAAAGCAGCTAACCCCTTTTTTCCACAGCAAATTCTTTTAAAGTCAGTCTTGCCTCTAATCTCCCAGTGAAAGAGAACAATAAAGGGATTGTTGCAGTTGGAATGTTGTTCGTTCCTTGGAGATTTGAACTTTATCATTTTCCTTCACTCTAAATAATCATTTATTTTTCTACCCACATAACTCTCCTACAAGACTAGTTAAATCACAATATAGCATGCCATGGCTATATTCAAAAACAGATGAGTAAATAGAGCGGCTTGCTCTCTTTTTTTAGCCAAGTTATATTAATTTTTTATTTTATTTCACCACCAAAATTGCTATAATTGCAAAGTATGATACTTACAAATTGTCTGACAATAAATTGACTATACTTTGCTTACTTAAGGTGGCCATCATTCAACTGTTCTCGAATGGTTTGTATCCAGTCTTTCTTCCAGCGGGATCATTGGACATTGTAGTAAATCCCTGTACGATTGCCATTACCCTTGGTCCCATTTCAATGTATCGAACGGGATTGATTGCACAGAAGTGCTGCAAATCGGTTCTCCGTTCAATTGACGAAGCTGAAGTGCAGCATGATGGCGCATTTATGAAATGAATGGATATCAATATATGGCCCCCTTAAATGAGTATTGCCACAGGCTGTGTTATGCAATATAATAGGTTTTTCAATACATAGGTAGGGATGGCCGAACTGCGGCCAGATCCATTCACGAGTATTATTTAAAACATACTCTACAAAGAGTTGGACAGTTCACAAACGTATGTGCTGATCAAATGGATCATTAGATGAAGAGAAATCTTCCCTATTAGACCTTGCCATCCTTAGTCCTGATGCTCAAAACCTTTCAAATACAAGCTGTGAAATGTTTTCCATATGGTAACTTCAGTGTACAGTTCTTGCAATAGGTAAGAATATACACCAAAAGTCAGGGCACCCTTCATGTATGGGTGCCAGACTGGGAGAGTTTTACATGTAATTGCATGTTCTTTGTACAATGTCTGTTTCATTTGATGTTGGCTTTTCTGTAACAGTGTTATTTTGTTTGTTTCTTTGTCACAACAGAGACGGGTCCTTGAAAGTGCCCATAAAGGAAAATGGGACAACATTGGTATTGGTGATGTGCTTGTGGAGGGGCAGTCACATGGTATAACTTTGAGCTCTTAACATTGTCAACGAACCATTAGAGATGGTCGAATTTTTCGACTTGCTAACTTTGTGAGCTTATTGCAAAGCCCCTAAACATGGTATCATCACCAAAATTGCTGGAGATGTAGGGAAGGGTTGTGGCAACATTTGGGAAAAAAGTTTTTCTTAAGCATATGTAGTTTTTGCATAAATTATGTTCAAAGTTAAAGTTGAAATTACGATTTTCAAAAATTTTACTTGACTTTGAACTTAATTTGTGCAAAAACTATTTGTGTTAGAGACATACTTTTTTGTAGTATAGCCCCAACCCTTCTTTACATCTCCAGCAAGTCTGGTGATGATTAGTGATGAGCGGCATAGGCAATATTCAAATTCGCGATATTTCGCAAATAATTCTACTAATATTTGATTCTATATTCGAGAATATTTGTGAGTGTGCGCAAGCAATTAATCGCCTATGTGGGAACATAGCCTTTGGGTTCCGCAATGAGACAAATGTAATCAACCAAGCCCATACTTACAGAAAGCCACCTGTTGGTGACCAGGGGAAATACCCCCGTGGGTTGGTAAAAGCTCAACTGGTACATCTGGTGATGGTTGGTGGGGTCACTGTCAGAGACATTGTTCTCTTCAAAGTTCTATTCTTATATAATTTTATATGAATGTTGTATTTTAAAATCGTGGTTGAAAATGTATACCCTCAAATTCATCTGAAAATTTGATGTTGTTTCATATTGTTAATACTATTGTGTAATGAAAATTGTGTAATTGAGGGAGTAAGGATTTGGTTTTTTACACTTCCCAATATAAACCCTACCCAAGTCAATATTCTGGAATATACCATATGTCTGTATCTGTTTACAAAGAATATGTTTATATTGATCATCTTCCTACAATGCTGCAGCAGTTTAGGTGAGCATATTGTAATAAAAAAGATTGATGGTGTAAAATGTACAGGAAGTGAGGTAACCATTCAACAGCTTTACAAAAAAAAGGGAGGTAGTATTTCTGTCTGCATTCTTCCCTCACTTCCAGAATGATAAAACATTACCATTTTGAGAGAAAGTGAGGTAAAAATTGTCTAATGAAACTCTAGCATCTTTGCCTATTCTAACCAAAATGAAAAAAAAACACGTTTTGAACTTCACGAGCAAAACTAAACTATCGGAAAATTGTTAAAAAAAATCCTGACTTTATTTATTTCAGTTTCCATTTAAATGTTTTCACCGGAGAGACAATCAAATCCTCCATCTGCACCTAGTCTGACATTACACTTCTTTGCACTCAGAGACAAATTTCTTCCTCTCCCAACAAAATTTATCTCCGCCATACGTTTTCGATCCGATGGTCTGCAAATTTCTAAACATTCTAATAATACATGAAATATGTCTTATGATGATGTTTATTATGTTCTACCGCCTCAATATATTAAAGTGCACTACAACAATACCAAATATTTGAGAATTATACTTATCTGGCATGCAATATATGGTTGTACTGTTTTTCTTATTATTGGTAATGTTCCAGCAAATAGTTTGAAGTGCATTGAATTATACTCCTGCCTTGTGGATTCAAACTAATGTAGAGGTTTTCCAGCAAATATTGTAAAAATTTCTAGTAGAAGTTTATCAAATTAAACAGCATATAATTGTACAGGCCAAAAAAGTATGAATGTCAATTTAAAGTTGAGTACACTATAAATTTATACCTATTATGTCCTACATTTCAAGGGATTTACACAGCACTTTCTTATATATTATACCATTTATAATTATATCTCTACACTACCATTATGTTAATTAGACAGGGGAAATCAACAGGAGACAGATGAGGTTATCCCTCTGTTCATTCTGCTCTATTCCTTTTCCTCTGCATGTCAACTTGATTTTATGCAATAACCCAATGACATGCCTAATGGAGCACAATGATATAATATGAAGTGTGTTTGCATGGATAGAAAATGCATTAGCCAAAAGGATGTCCTCCATTCTTTTGTCCATAATTAGGAGTATTTTTTTTAATATTATGCCTGCAGCATAGGGTGCAATGGTGGCCAAGCAGAAACCGCCCATCACTTACAAAACTGTTTAAGCATGATTTCAACCTACGGTGCCAAGTACCTTCCATGATCTCTTACTCCCAGATTGAAGAAGCAACTGGAAGAATCCATCTTCTATCCTTGAGTTAAGCGTAGGAAGGACAAATCATTCACTAGGGGCCGCATTGCTGGTGAGCACATAAACCTTTTTACCCGACATCTGTTGGCTATTTGTGCAGTTGAGAGATAGAGCTTATTGTCTGGGTTTACTGTATGTTTCCAGGTTTGCTCGCCCTGTTGTTTTCAATAAGACCTCTTTCACCGATGTATTTTTTACAGGCTTGTGCAATTCATGTAAATATTTGAAAAGTAGAAATATCTTATGTGAAAGTTCTTACTGCTCCCATTTAACTGCCCAACCAAGCTCCATGTTTTAGGGTCTGGTATTCTCACAGAGTCCCCCCCTTTTTTTGGTATTTTTTATGGAATGTAAATCTCCCTCTTTTTTAATACATGGGTTGTGTGACCTGGTGGGAAAACTATGTGATGGTGGCTGTACTGCAACAACTGACTTGGGTGAGGGGTCAAACTTTGCCTCCATGTTAAGTATAGGAGGCAGATAGAACATTGGAAGTGTGAAAAATCTGTTACCAATATTTAAAATTATGCAAATTGTATTAAAATATTGAGAGATTTGGATATCATAGGCAATATTTGTTGCATATGAGTTTTATGATTAATCTCCATTAATAGACAAATATTAGTTTCACATAGAATCATACTTCTCTACAAGTCAGTCAACCCTAAACAATAGATCTGGTAGACAATAGAATGTTAATTTCATTAGAACCTCCTAACAAAAGCCAGAAAAAACCTATTCATTTATCTACAGGCCACATCACCACAGGGGGCAGGATATTGCTGGCTTAAACACTTACTTCAAAGGGCCCATGCAAATTAGTATAAACATAAAAGCAGACTTCACGGAGCCATAGTTCAGTTAGAGGTAATGAGTATTAATTAGTAATATTACAATTAGTGGGCTGAGTTATGGGTGTCCACCTAAACATAAGCCTTCCAATAAGCAAGCAGGTAACTCCCTAAGAGTCAAGGAAGATGCCCCTTGGACCCTCCTTAGAAATTATACATAAATATAGTCAGTTAAAGGGGGTAAGAGGTTGGGAGCGGAAGATCTTAGCAGAAGAAATGCTGTCCCTCCGAACAGCTACCATAATGTAACCTAATAGTCCTTTGTGTTATATGTTATTGTATTGTCCTGTTATTATGTTCATTGTTATATGTATAGTTTAGTTTATAAACATTATTACTGTGAAATGCTTCTGTGGCCTGTCTCTTAATCAAACTGTTGTGATATGAGCCATCTCTAGTTGCAAGATATCCTCATTTACGGGTAGAATATATTGATATGTCTATATAAATATTCATATCAATATATCTCTATTAATATATATAAAATATATTATTATTAATATTAAAACCCGCAACAATATTAGCATTTGTTTTAGAAACCACAATGGTAATAATTTAATAAAAGATAACTTTGCAGTGAAATGATTACTTTTAAAATAACTGTTCTTCTCATGAAAAGCACGAAAAACATGTGTGCTTAATTCAAAAATTAAATCAAGAAAATATTACCGGTAAATAAATACTGTAAATTTATTGTATAAATGTGGACTACCAAGGCAACTAGCTATAGGGAAAGGGAACCTGCCTTTACCTAACACTTTATGTAACATAAGGATGTTTAAGCACCTTTTTCATAGTTCACAAGTGCTATTGGCCAAAATATAACCATGATTCATGCTGAATTCCTTTTATAATCTCTCATGGAGCCAATTAAGCTTTATTTTGTTTTTCTTCAATTCTAAAACCTGTTTTTCATGCATTCTCTGCTTGTGTGATTATACCGTATAAGACGCACCGGACCATAAGACGCACCCAGTTTTCAGGGCAGAAAACATGTAATACGTTTTCACATCAATTGGGATAATGCAATGAATTTAATGGATGCAATATTCAATTCAGCCACAGGTGTCACTAGCAGCAGTACACTCTCAGCACAACACGTCACACTACACTGATCTGTTCAGTGTTCTGTGTTTAGCCCAGCATTTCTGCATCCCCTGCACCCCGGCCAAGCCATCCATAGCCGAACTGAACACAGTGCACAGCTCTCCTCTGTGTTCTCGTTGGTGGGAATGCAGGGGATGCGACATTTAGATGGAAAAGCCGAACATCGCAAATGACAGCTGCCGCAGCTCTCCTCCTCAGCTCTCCTCCCGGTGCAACCACCGGCGGCCGCCGGCAGCCGCTGATGGTCGCACATTCAGACCATAAGACGCAGGCACTCCCCCCCAATTTTGGGGGTGAAAAAGTGCGTCTTATGGTCCGAAAAATACGGTAACTTCCTAGCTTTTTATTTTTTGGTTAACATTTTAGCTACAAATTGGAAGTTAACTTTATTAAGTATTTAAAAAGTTAGCAAAAAGCCATATTTTAATTTTCTATTCGTTTTTGCATGTGTACAGTTTAAAAATATTCTCTCTCCTACCACTATTTTTTAAATAATTCCTGTGTGGAAATCTTCACAAGTATGCATCAATGAACGTTTGCTTTTTAATCAGGTCTCTCATGGAGGGAATGAAAAAGTGTGTCAAGATGATCTGGCAAATACATCTGTATCAAATGTAAAGAAAAAGAAATAAAGATTTAAAGCTTTCTTACATTTGATGCAAACATTACCTGATGTAATAAGAATTTTTGATGCGTTGTAAGGCACACATTTCCTGAGTTTGAAACATAGTCTCTATTGTGCTTTCTGGGAAAATCTATAACTGTTCTGCATTCTATAATCTCTGCTTCAAGACAGAAACCATTCATCACACCAAATCTTTAGTCCTTGACTGAAACCACAGAAGCTGTAAATGGTTGTATCCTCCTGACAATTCCTTTTCCACATATGAGGGAAGGCGTATTCTCTTCCTTCTTAAATTCATTTCCAAAGGAAATGCATAGTTTTCCATTTAGGTTTAGCTACGTTTTTACTTGTATAGTCTCTCCAAACATGAAATGTATCAATATATACTGTAGTTGTAAGCCACAAATATATTAGGAACAGAAATACACAAAGCTTTATCTAAAATTACACAGCTTTTTTTAATGACCATAAGTTTTCAACCAGCTATTAAATACCATAGTAGTTATTAGCATAATATGCTATTCAATGTTACATTTTTCTATAGTTATTTTCTTTATACCTGCCCCTTTACCTTAATGTATAAGAAATGTCAACAGACATTGGTAGCTGAGTTGGGGGAAGAGATAAAGGAATAGTTTTCACAATCTTGCTCAATTTCTATAGTCTTCTCAATAATGATCCAAACAGTATGTAGGTATAAAGACTAAATTATGCTAAGGGCTTCCATACACGGTTTAATATTTCTGTTCGATCGACTTTAAGCCGATCATTTGTAAATTGTTTCCCACATACATGGTATGATCGACCAAAACGAATCAAAATCCATGCAAAAATATTTTAAAAATGCTTTTGTCAGTCAATTTTGAAAGACCGTTTTTCTAGGTATTTCAATTGATTTGTTCAATCATAGTTATTATTGTATTTATGATTGTATTAAGACTTAATTTACTTTTGCATTTTTTTTTATTTATGATCCTTTTTACTATTGTTTCAAAAGAGGAAAGACAGCCAAATGTAGGATACTCTTATTTAATTGCACATAAATAATCGGTAGACGTTGAGAAAAAGGGGGGTTCAGTGAACAAAAAACACACCCTTTAAGGGTGGATCCATGCGTTTTACCCTTCAACAGATAGGCCTCCTCGGTAGGGAATAGATATCCAGCTTGGAAGTATTGATAGATTAGCAGGAAATGTCCAATAAAGTGATAATCTGGAAACATATAAACAATGTGTTAGTTGCTGTACTTGCACCTATAGAGGCGATATTGTGCTAAGAGGTCTACTAGTTTAAATGTTTTGATGCAGTCAGCCCTGGTGCATGGGGCACAATCATTCTGCTTTTTTATATATTTAATATTGTGGGTGAACAGTGATTAACAATATTATATATATATATATATATATATATATATATATATATATATATATATATAAAATATATATGAAAACTTTATTTAGAATACCATTCAACTTGGCCTTGTTGGACTATCTAACCTTGTACCAATTATTCCAACTTGGGTTTCTATCCCCTTGTGAGGAGGCTGACTCTTAAAGGCCGAAACACATAGAGGGGACGAGGGGCACCTTGCGAAATATGATTGTGCTTGTTACAATTAAGTTGAATTTATTTTTTGGGATAGTGGCAATTAACCTTGGTATTTGTACACTATCTTTATCTTTGCCTAAGTTTATTTATAGAAATTAAATGTATGTTAATTTTGTGGGTATAACTGATATGAAATTATTTGTTACTAGTTTCCATCAACCATAGTTAAAATTATAAACAAATAACAAATGTTATGCCCTATGCCAATGCAACCCAGGTGTTAATCCCCATCAAGCTCTGGAGGCCTACTCCCAGCACTGGGTTGCCTCCAGGACTTCCAGGGATGAAGTCTGGTAAAAGAGATTGGCAGAGGACTAGGAACCCACAAACAAAAAAGGGTTGGGTAGTAGGGCATTAGCAAAATCTGCATCGGCATGGATATAGAGAGAGAAGCACATCACTCTCTTTTAGGAGTTTTGCGACAAGTCAAAATGGTTGTTAATGCCCTATTGGGTAGTAACAAAAAAACTGGATACATGGAGCCAGGAGTGAAGTCAGAGACCGGGGTCAGACACAGAAGGTAATCCAAACCAGGTATCCAAAGTGGTCAGACATTAATGTGGTCAGGTACATGCTAGGATCAGGTAAGCAGCAGAATGGTCGAGTTTCGGAGCAGAGGACAGATACTGATAACTAGAAAGATCACACCAGCAGTACAATTTACATTATCACAGGGAGAGAAAACATGCATGCATATGACAGGGAAGTGCTAGAGGTTTGTTAAAGGGTGAAGTGAATCTAATCTAAAATTTTAATTGTGAATACCAGCACTTCAAGAATTCACAAAGACTTCGAATAAAGTGCTATATCTTTGTAATCTCAAATATTCAAGATTCTGTGGAAAGATTTTTGCAATGAATAACTTCTATGAGTGTTGTCTCATGTGGTGATTACACTGCAGCTGCTATTTCACATTCTTCCACTAGGTGCCAATTTTTACAATAAAGGTAATAATTTAGAAATTTAGAAATTTACTGTGAATATTAGGCAAACAATTTGTGATATTTTATGATACTTTATTAATATTGCCTATGCTGCTGGAGGTACACATGAAACTTGCCATGGACCAGAGAACACATTTCCGAAGGTTGCAGTACCAACACATATAAGGTTGGTGCACTCCACCTGGTTGGGTGGACTGCACAGTGATAATGGATGGAGCGCATGAAACGGGAACGTTTCTGTGAACACAAGCGAGCAAGTGGCTCTAACTCAAAACAGAAGAGGCAGTTCCATTTTGACATACATTAGAGCACCCCAAACATTTTAAGGCCAAGTTACCGTATTTTTCGGACTATAAGACGCACCGGACCATAAGACGCACCCAGTTTTTAGGGCAGAAAATCCAGAAAAAAAAAGATTTAATATGTTTTCACATCAATTGGGATAATGCAGCTCAACACATCACACTACACTGATCTTTTCAGTGTTCTGAGGATTTCGGCATCCCCTGCACAACGGCCGAGCCATCCATAGCCGAACTGAACACAGCCAGCAGCTCTCCTCTGTGTTCTCGTATGTGGGGATGCAGGGGAAGCGAAATTTAGATCTTTCTTCTGAAATGACAGCAGCCAGCTCTTCTCTGTCGGCAGAGCTGGCGGGAAGCCAATGTGCGACCACCCGGCGGGTGGTCGCACATTCAGACCATAAGATGCAGGCACTTCCCCCCCCCAATTTTGGGGGTGAAAAAGTGTGTCTTATGGTCCGAAAAATACGGTAACTTTTTTAATGCTTATTCACAGATAATTGGTAAAGTATTTTTTTCAAATCACCTTCAAGCTGCATTTGACCAGCATCTTTCCATTTTCAGTTGCTGCGCCTCATTTAAACCAGATGTGAGCATATGTCATCACCGTGTTCTGGTGTGAACACGTTTATATACACTACATGCAAACAGGATACTGGTTTCATTTGCATTATTGCTGTCACAATTTAAACATGTTAATAAACCTTAAAAAGACCCCTGCATAAACCTGACTAATTTTCCTTTGCTCAAGGCACTTTAACTTACATTTATATCAAAGTATTCTCTTATCTGGCAAGAGTAAGCCATAATTGTCTACAGTTCTGGTAACATCTGGAGGCCATTGAACCATTTGGATTTTTCTTACCAAAACAATGGCCAGAGTTCTCTCTCTGACTCTCTGTACAGCATTTCTACATTTATGTTAACTCAAACCAAGCCAGCTGAGCCTGCTTCACTTTTTTCATACTCCTGTCATTAAACTCAGATGCTTCTAATTATTTGTTTCATAGCTGCCTGTTAAATCTAAGTGCAAAGACCAAAGCCTCACTGGCCTTAGGGCCCACTCGGAAGCATAACAAACAAATCATTGTGTGCCCTATGGATTTAAGCTGTTGCTGCTATGAATGTTGCCTGAGGAGCAATTTGGTCTGCAGTGTGAAATACAGTATTTACATTTATTATAGTCAGCATGTTTAAATGATTGTTTTTACTTCCTTTCTTTTTACTCAGCTTGACATAGCCCATAATTCATCCTAGCTTTAAAATAAGGCTTTTCTTCAAGTGTAAAATCAGTTAGGACATTTGCCCATGTAATATTCAGTTGTAGTTTACAGTCACAGGCTCCTATGTAAGTAAAGCACTTTTTAAAAAGTTGAAATGGAAAATGTTAAAATTATGTTCCTTAATGGATTTTTAAGCTGGTCTATTAAGTGCCATTAAATAAATAATTTGTTTGCTTTTTGTACTTTAATGTAGTATAAATATAATCACTACTTTTACTTCTATATTTCATTTTGTTATACTCTTTATTAAATACTCTTGGTGTGTGGCGCAAGAAATATAGAAACCAAGTAAGGGAAATGACAGCTATAGTATAAAGGCCAATAGAGAGCCCAGATAATTACTCCCAAAAGTGGTTGTTTAGTGAATGCAACAACAAGTTTCAGGAGTCACTTAATAGAGGTTCATCAGAGCGCAAAACCACAAGTCAGTCATACCACAAAGGACTCACAACAGTTATACGCAGGTTGTCTCACAAAACAGTGGCCAGTAGTTCCATTTCTGAAGAAGGTGTTTCTCCAGAAATAATTGTTTCCATTTTGAGTCCTTGCTCACAATTCTAGAGTCTTGACATAAGGCAACTGTGTGACACCCCAAAATTGTGTTGGCTCGTTTTGATATTTTATCATGAGCTGTTGTAACCAATATAGTTTTCCTGCTTTTCCATTTGTAAGTTGGGAGCAGCCCCATCACAGTGCATATAAGTAATTAAGATAAGACATTATAATTACTGGAAACACATTGCAAGTTCGATCTTCTTTACTGGTTTCAAGAACCTCTTGTACCTCCTTGTTTAATACATGAAATAACGGTTTGCTATGTCTAAATAATTATAAGGGCTACTTAACAATTCCATGTTAAAAAGTATGTGAACTTAACTTACTCAAATCTATTTAACTAAGTAAGTTTAAGTCTTATTTAGCTAATGAAATTTAAGTAGATAAAATATCAATTACCACTTTCAGACATTTGTTGTTTAAAGGTGACTCATCACATGAGACACTACTAGAGACTAGTGATGACCGAACATCGGCCTTGTCCATTCGTGAACAGGCAGATCGGACTTTGTTACAGGGCAAATTTTAATTCCCCACCTGTTTGCAGGAAATTTGAATCGGGTAATACAGGAAATGGCATGGAACTCACAGTGTGCTGTGTTCCATATTCCAGGAGTGATGTCCCTTCCAGTAAATGGAACGCACACTTCATGTTCCATATGCCGGAAGTGATGTCACTGACATCCCTTCTGGTTTTGTACCCGATTTTTCACTGCAGACCGACGTCTCTACCAGGTCACTAGTGAAAAAAAATCTTCCTCTGGCCAGATCTTTCCGCACCTGATCCGGCCAGGGGAAGAACAATAAACTTTTTCTCGCCGGCGTACTGGCGATGGTGGTAAGAAAAGCAAACATGTTATGTTTGCAACGAGGTTGTGTCACCTCTCCTTGGTAGACACAATATTACCTGAAGATCCTGCCTTGATTGTCCCCTTTCAGACATCTGTTATAAGGTGACTTATTACATGAACTACTACTAAAGGACAAAGAAAGGTTATGCCACCTCTCCTTGCACATGGAGGGCCCACATTGCCAACGTTAATAGGTCTACCCTAGTGTTGAGCTTGAATATTCGAATTGCGAATATATTCAACAAATATCGGCTATTCGCGCATATTCGCATTTTAATCCACAGAGAAGCACGGCCATGCAAAGCAAAAATAAATGTAGCATGTTCATTTTGAAGGTAATGGCAATGTGAATGTATTGCAAATATTCGTGTTATATATTTGCGAATATTCTAAATTGTGAATATTGAATCGAATACAAGTAGAATTATTTGTGAAATATCGCAAATTTGAATATTGCCTATGCCGCTCATCACTAGTCCACCCTTAGGAATAATATATTGCAGAAATATTTCTATTTGTAAAAAACAGAAATCCCAGGATCAGAGATTGTCAATTATCATCCCCAAGACTTACAGGAAAATGGCAAGCTCAAACAAAAAAAAGTATTGAGTTACTTGCTGTCGTATACCAAAACAAAAATCACTTGCACACCACATTTAGAGTAGCAGATATAACAGACTGAAAGGAAATGAGAACATAAAAGAATCTTACTAATGTAGTGATTTTTATGTTATACCAGTGAGAATGATAGAGATGGATATGTGCCATAGGAAGCTCCTGCACTGCAGACTTTGATCATCGGTTCCAAGGCTATAATATGACAGGGTGTGAAATCCGTACTATGCTCTTATTACATGCTCATGATCAAGGTGTTCATCTTTGCAATTGCGTGTCTTGAAGTACTTCCTGAGTTTTAGGTAGACTTAGCCAATATGCCGGTTCTAAGTTAATATTCTCTGAGAACCATTTTAAGAAAATGGCAGCTTTTCTATTATAACAAATTACGTTTTTTTTTTTCTAAGGGGTAAGGGGGTTTGGGGTAAAATCACTGTATGTCAAATGTAGACTTTAAAAAAATGATCAAGTGTTACTTTCAATCTACCTACGTTTATTATGAACACACATATAATATATTTTGGTCAATCTTTTTTGGAAAAGTTAGTTTCATCTGAAATTTTAATTTTCATGTGTAGACAATCTTAAATTTTTTGGCAGTTGACTTGAAGCAAGATTTTATTGAATGACCTGTAACCTACACAAAAATGATTGCATAAATTGGAAATTATTAAGGCACAAATGCTATAAAAAAAAAAAAAAAAAAAAGAATCCAGGATCAAAACACCTGTCGTGCCAGATTTTAATGCAATCTTTAAAAAGTATAAATGATAGAAACTGCTCAGATATGTTCTTGAGCTATTAATCCATAGCAAGTATTTTTGTGCTAACAGGACAATAAATATTTAATATCTTTGAGTTAAGTACATCTCTTGCTGGCTAATAGCACAGTAAAATATTATGGAAATTTCGATGACCTTAACCATTATGTTATTTGGCAAACATCGCACACATATTCATGAGCAATATATTCAGTTATAAGATTTTTGGTGTATTTATTGCTGCTGTGTAAGCTATAGAGATTTCTGCTTTTTTAAATTTTTAAATGATGAGGTCTTGACCTTTTAATTCTACTAAGCCTAAACTAATAACCATATTTGAAAAAGTCAAATAGGCCTATAAAGGAATAAATCACATTTTTAGCCATCATCCCTCAGTCCCTTGGTCTTCCACCCTACACCCCAGATATTCACTCTGTCTTTTTTTGTACATATTTCCTTAATATGTACCTTATTCTCTAGGACAGTCCAGTGATTTAATAGTCCGTTTTCTTGCCCTATATTGGTGTGTCTTTCTCTAGCACTAACTAACTAGCACTCTAGCATTTAGTGGTAAGAAGCAATCCAAGTGACTTATTCTACCCATATACGAAACTTTAGAGTACAATTGTCCAAATAAATATGAAAGGGTAAAGAGGTCATCTGCAGTCCAGCCAACTAGAGCCAACTAAGACAAGCACAAAGTCAGCATCAGAGATGAAGAGGTAGATGTAACAGAAAATGGCATTGTAGCTGATCCTTTGGGACCTGGATGACATTTTGAAGCGCTCTAGAAGACGTTATAGGAAAAGATCAAGATCATTGAAAGCTGGAACTAAATAGTGAGTCATGTGACCTGCTTGTACTGGACTTTCAGATGGGGTTCTAAGATCCAGAAGAGGGACTGCATGTGGTTAGAGCTGACAGATCCGTGTCCTCTGTTATTTGGGATCGGGAACAGGAGGATTACAGGGAGAGGGGTCATCTGTAGTCACAGATCTCTAAGCTGTATTGCGATCTGTTACATATAAAAGATAAACAAGCCATTTGGATAGGTTATTAAATATCTTCAATATTACTTTAAATATTGCATTTGAATGAATGGGTGTCATTTTGCTTTTAATGTAATTTTGCTGTACAAACAAATTCTAACATTCTGAATAAATGAGAATATCTTCCTAACACAGTGGTTCCAGTATGCTGACACAGTCAGAATTTAAGCACAACGTTTCCTGTGCATGGAGAGAGGAGTCATGCACCTGGCCATGGATACTGTCAAGGCAATTGTACCACAAACCTAGAAAAAGATCCAGTGGTGTGGGTATAAGCCAACATTTTGAAATAATCCAAAAGTTCTTAAATGGAAAGACCCTGTCAGGAAAGTCTCCCTAGAAGAACCTTACTTTGATCAACAATGCTTAGCAATTCTGTATATTCTATGTACACATATAAAACAGCCAGCTATGGATGAATTACTACGGTAATGACTTTACACTATGTAACTTTGAAATATGCACGGTGTGTATTACTGGGGTTTCTGCAAACCCCAGTATTTTATTTGTAATTGAACTTGATAGACTTTTTTTTGGAGCTATGCAACCTGCGTTTAAATTATGTTTTTAATATTGTTAAACATACTCCTCTGGCAAAATAAACAAATCCCACTAATAAAGGTATCTCATTACATATCATTGCTGAGTGCATTTTATTTATGGCTAATGATGCCAATTTAGGCCTATGAGGCGAGTGTTCCAATCTGCTTCAGGCAGTCAGCTGTATTCCATGACCAGGTTTCAGACAATATTTACTATATCATTACGCATCATTTGCTTTAGTAAAAACTGTACTAACGCACATTAGTTCCTTCTGACATATAATATATTTTGGTTTTCAAAACAAAGTGGTACGTCTGGTAAGAAATATTCAGGTATCAATCACATCTGGACTGGCTCTGGATCATGTAATGAAGTGCTGTTTTGAAAGCTGTCAAGGCTCGAAGAAAATACTATTTGGGTTAGCTAAGGATAATGTAATTTTGTGTACGTTAATCATCAGGTTTCTACCAGAGACATAAATAATTACTTTAGTAATATCCACTGTGAAATAGCTGATGTACAGTCTTGTATACATTTTCACTACTAAGACTCATTTGGTCCATATTGTGTTACAAAACACAATAGTGGGTGGCAGCCTGTTACAAAATATTTGTTTTTATGCATGTGTGATGATGGGAAAGTTTAGAAAACATCTAAATATATCATAAAGTAACATTATCTGAAATATCGTTTTCCCAGCCATTAAGACATGATTGCTTGCAAAATGAAACACACATTATAAATGGGGATTATTGGAAGTAATAGCAGTGTGTTGCTGCAGATATTGTGTTTTTTAGTTATGTGAGACCACACATTGCTGTTCCATGTTGACTAGTAAAAGAATGCAGCTATTCTTAAAATAACAGCAGTAGCTGATTCAGGGGTTTCTTTTTGTGAAGTAATAAAAGTTGATAATCCCTTTGGTACTCGGAATATGTTTCTTACCCATTTTAATTCACGCTATACAAAAAAATACTAATGAAAACTTGGATTGTATTTGTAATGGGAAAAGTTTTGTGAGCTTTCTGGGTTAGAAATGCTCTGGATTCCTAAATGAATATCTCTAAACATTTTCTGTGGTCTTCATCCGAGTGATTGTTAAACCGTTAAAAAGATGAAATCCTTCAAAATAATGGTCAGGTTTCAGGGCACCCTTGCTATTATTTATATTACCTACAGCTCATAATACATAAGCATTAGCATCACTAAAATATTAGACTACAAGAATAAGAAATATGGTGTATGTTGCATAACTCTAAAATTAAAGACATAAAAACAGCAGAAGAACAAGAGAAATCAGTTACAATGATACTCAGTAATGGTCTTCTTTACAGTTGGGGTAAATAAAGAAGGCCTCCGTAGATTTAATCTCAGTAGAAAGCCCACATTACATTGTGGTCATTGGGTAAACGGTCTTAAATGCACTGGTGGAGTCTGGACTAATTTCTTTTTGTAAATTAGACCATTTTGATTTTCAAAGTGAATGAGCATGGTATCCTTACCAAACTTGCTTGAGATGTAGAGAAGAGTCCAGGGTATACAAAAAAACAAAAAAAAAAAACAAGTGTTCTCCATAGACTGGGCGAGGGGGACTTTAACGGCAAACATTAATAAAGTTCATTTCCTTTTATTGACACATAACAACAAAAGTACACAGATAAAAATGGTTCCCACAAGATGTAGTACAGTACAGACATTCATAAACATAACAAACATTACATAAATAAGCATCCAAAGCAATGGACATCATCCATGATTTAAGGTCATGTCCGATAAACCTGTTTTCAATGGCTGTATAAGATATGTGCTAGATAGATGGCCACGAGCACGCATGGCGGTCAAATCTGCCATCTATCTAGCACATATCTATGCATGTATGGGTACCTTTAGGCCATTCTATTTGTAATACATTGGATGTAATCACTTAAGCTGGGCATAGATGGGCCGATTCCTGCCCGATACGACCGCCAATCGGATGCTGTGCACGTTCCTGCATCTGATCGGGATCGGGCCGACAGGGAATCCGCTGTGCCAACTGGCCATATTGACCTAAAATCTGCCATCATGTCGGATCGCACAGTGATTTGACATGACGGATAATTTAGATCGGATCACATTAGTTGGGATGGGGATGGCAGACACAGAGGGTGCCCTGCCGATTCTTGACACTAGCGGCCATGCATGAAGACGTCATCACGTCCGCTAGGTCGGCTCAGGAGTCGACGGAAATCGTCCCATGTATGCCCAGCTTTAGCCTTGAGCCTCAATTGCTCTGTTTAGTTTTTACTAGCACCAGCCTTGTATAGATCTCTATACTGGTGGCCAGTTGAAATTATGACCCCCATTACAGACATTGCAAATTTTTCAAGGAACATCATGCATCTTTTGAAGGAACCCACTATAAGGTCTTGACTCCACTATGCATTTAAGATGCGCTGTGTTAACAGATCCAATAACCGCAATCCATGCGTTAGGGGTGCATTATAGATCCGTCAGGGATGTGTTAAGGAATGCGTTTGTGACGCATCCGGTTTTTTTGTTTAGTTTTTTTCCATGAACGCATCGAACAACGCAAACCATTGGATTTCAACGGACTCAATTAATTTTCTATGGGTGCGTCAATGCACCCATACTTGCATTGGCTTACGTTGTGTTAATGTCAATGCAGTGCTCTATGTTGATGCATAACTCTAAAATTAAAAACATAAAAACAGCAGATGAACAAGAGATAACAGTTACAATGGTGATACTCAGTAATGGTCTTCTTTACATTTGGGGTAAATAGAAAAGGCCTCCATAGATTAAATCTCAGTAGAAAGCCCACATTACATTGTGGTCATTGGGAAAAAGGTCTTACACTGGTGGTGTCTGGACTAATTTTTTTTTCGTAAATTAGATTAGTTCAATTTTATGAGTGAATTGCAAAGTGAATGAGCATGGTATCCTTACCAAACTTGCTTGAGGTGTAGAGAAGAGTCCAGGGTATACTACAAAAAATAAGTGTTCTCCATATCCTTGGTGAAGGGGACTTTAACGGCAAACATTAATAAAGTTCATTTAGTTTTATTGACACATAACAACAAAAGTACACAGATAAAAATGGCGGTCAAATCGGCCATCTATCTAGCACATATCTATGCATGTATGGGTACCTTAAGGCCTTTCTATTTGTAATACATTGGATGTAATCACTTAAGCTGGGTTCCTATGGGAACCTGTGTACCTTGAGTTAATGTAAACCATGCTGTGCTGCAGTACAGCAACATAATCACAGCTAGTGTGAAAAGGTCCTTAAAGGGCATCCTACAGCACAATGTCATGTTGACAATTAATCAATGACAGGGAGAAAGTACAACCTAAAAGCTGCAACAACTATATCAAAATCTGCCCATACACCTTTAGATCTCTCAGATATCCTTTAGATCTACCAACAACTATGTAGTATAGGGTCCTATACAAAAGGAAATCTGACAGAGAAATCTAAGGGTGTGTGGGGACCCAAAGAGGTAAGGGTGAAATATTATCGAAACATAAGGCAGCATTTTCAAATTCATACAAATATCTCACCATTGGAATCATTGCTTTATAGAATAGCAACAGAGAAGTTTGCACCAAACTGGGAGACAAATTAAACTTGTTCTTGATTGCTGCATTTCCTGAAATGCTTGTGTGATTACTTCAGTGTGAGCGAATGACAGGGGATGTAAAAATAAAACTTCCTCATGAAACAGTGCTGTAACTTCATGGTTTCTTAAAGAAAGGAAACCTAATACTAGAGCAGGCATTTCCAAGTCACTGGAAAATAGATTTACAAAGCAAATCTGCTAAGAAAACCAGTCGCCATCTGAAACCTAATTTTTCAAAAAGGAAAACCTGTGAAATTTCAGCCCCTAATAAAATCTGACCCAAAGCAGAAGTAGCTGTTTTGTTTTACATGAGTTATTTCCACTTGAACGTGGAAAAAAGAGTAAACATTGGGATGATTTTAAGACAAAATTCGTTGAATTCATCTTATGAATGTATTAACTATATCACAACCAGGCCAACTTGTCGTTATATGACAAATACATAACCTTTTCTAATTCTGCTGTATTTGTGAATGTAAAAATAAAAAGTTAATTAAAGTCATTAAATAAAGGACAGAATTTTTGACCCACATATCCTTGTTTTGTAATCCACATCGTGGGAGGGTTTTGTTGCTTACTGGTTTAGGTATCTCTTTCCCCATGCTGTTACCTTACCAAAATCATTTTTTTTATTTCTACTAGCTGACTTTTTGAGTTAATTACAAGGCCCTAAATATAGTATCATCACCAAAGTTGCTGGAGATGTAGAGATGGGGTCTGGAAATGTTAAAAAAAGTTTTGCTCTAGAACATGTAGTTTTTGCATCAATTCATTTCAGAGCCCAGTCAAACATTAAAAATTTCAACTTAACTCTGAGCTTAATTGATGCAAACAATTAATCTTCTACAACAATATATTTTTTATTTTTGTTATGTTCCCATGTTCGCAATTAACTCACATTTTACCCTGTCGAAATTTTCTGACCATCTCTAGTTAACAAATATAGATTTATTGGTTCAGACAGATTTTTTTTACATTTGATAAAGAAATGAATAAGAGTCTCTAATATGTATTGTTTGTCATATTACAATGCCTTTATACTATACAGAATTTAAACTCTGAAGACAGGTTGACTAAGTTAGTTTGTAGAAATGTTTGGTGCTACCAGCTTGTATTACAGAGCTCTAGAAATGTAGTGTTAGAAATGTTCTTGATAGAAAGGAATCTGGTAGAAAGTACAAGATCGCAATATAAGTATTAAGTCAACATTAAAACGGCACTATCTATGATTACAATGTCATATTGATTGAACAATGTGTATGTTTTGGAGGAGCAAAATGGCATTGTCCAGATATCTGGCTTAATTTGCCCCCCAATTGTTTTTCAGATGCTTGATTAGTGCTAAGAGGGTCTCCTGGTATGTTAGGTTTGTTTGACCCAAAACTCTATCTTCCTTCATTTACATGGAACTTTAACCTCTGAATAAATCTTCAAACCATCTTACCATTGTTGATTTCCATCTCTTGTTTTGTATGATTATAGTGCTATGTTTACCACAAACATAACTAAATTACTTAAGCTGGGCATAGACGGGACGTTTTTCCGTCGACTGCTCAGCCAACTGACCGGGCGTGATGACACCATCATGCATAGAGAATTTGCCGGGCACCCTTTGTGTGCTGGCCATTACTAACTAATGGGATCGGCCGGGAATTTAACGGCATGTTGGATCACCGTGCGATGGTTAGCTTGGAGTTAAGGTAAGATTAGAAAATACTTAAAGCTAAACTCCCATAGCTTCTTATAGTGTGTAAAATTGGGTACTTTCTTCTTTCTTAAGCTTGGTCTGCCTCTTCCAATTCTCTTTGGCTTTCTTGCAAAATGCCTCCAACCCTGTTTTGGTCTCTTTTGTTCCTGATGTCTGCCTAGTAATAACTACTACAAACTTCCAACTATAACACCAAAGGCTTTGGTAAAGACTACTTTGAAAGCCCTTTTCAATCGGTCTGAAGCGTATACTGATGTAGTCTATCGCAATTCTAGTCTACGATGTATCCATGTATAAAGTCAGAAACAACCTCTAGGTCCCCATAATACATATCTGATATCTGCAGTAGTAATGGACCTAAAACAATTTCCGTAGTCATGCAACCAGGTTTCTGAAAGTTGGATGGCTAGCGAACATCTTAAAAAAAATTTCACACTTCTTTTTAAATGAATAAGAACTTTTTACAGAGAGCCCCAGACTAAATTTTTTTAGTGCACCTGCTTCATAGTGTTTGGCCCTGTTTAAACTGTGCCTCACTTCTCTTACTGAATAAAAACAACTGCACTATAATCACTTACTATTGAAATTGGAGAAGTTAAATGAAAACAGTTATAGAGTTAGCTCTATATTAGTTTAGACTCAGGTCATTAGACACAGAATGCCCAACTTTAACTCATCCAAAGAAAACTGAATTTTAACAGCATGCCAGTCAGTTTTGAATATATTAGTAGATTTCAAAGGGGTTTAGCCATGGTCCAAGCTAAACCTTTATTTTCAACACTTAGCCTAGACTCTGTATTCTTGCTGCCATAGAGACAACAGTAAATACAGTGTATGTGAAACTCTGAGCATGTTTATGTTTTTGCTGGCACTCCTCTTTCTTTCCATATTTTGACTTCTTCTCTAGTTTTAACATGTGACACACATTTTATTATATCGCCCTGAGCAGCCTTTAAAATAAATACCATAATCAGGGAGGTACAGTTTGATTCTGTGGTATAATGCAATTAAAATAACAATTTAATGATATGTCTTTGTCATCCATGGACATTTTCATTTCCTTGTATTTCTGGGAGCAATTACCTAGTGTAAACTAGAAGTAATAGGCCTTGACTCTAAAAAGAAACAGCCTGTTTTATATAACCTTTTCTGCTTGTAAAGTATGTTTGTGCCCCTGTGGCATGTACTTATATGTAACATGTTACATGAATGACACTTGTTTTTATCTCAAACATGATAAGTTGAAGGAGAAGGATTGGGATGGTGCATGCTGTACTCGGTTCTTCCATTAAAGAGTCAGGTGTGACATATCACTTGACATCCATAACATTGGGGGTTAACAATAAAACAAGGCTATTATTTAACATTCTTATAGAAAATATAATGGTAGCAAGTGGGACTTAAATTGTGACAACAGGAAAAACCTTGGGACACCCCTGGATGATTTTTTAATTGACATTTGGAGAGTCTCCCAATGCTAAAGCAATTAGATAGAAGCACCATCAAAAATGACATCAAAGTGATTCAATGGGTAATCAGTTACCCACAGGAGCATAGTGCTTCAACAAATGCATGCCCGGGTTTTTGTCCTGAGCTATTTTTCCTATCTCGTTGCACAATGTCCCTGCCTTCTTATCTCCTCCTCCACACTTTTTCTTCAAGTTATTTTTGGGTCTCCCTCTCTTTCTGTTGCCTTGGGAATTCCACTTTAGGACAACGTTCTCAATGAAATTGTCTTTGTGAAGGGTATGGCCAATTCATCCCCAGTTTCTTAATTTGATCTGTGTGTCCACTTGTAGTTCTTAAGTTCTTTTCCATTACTTTTTGTTGGTAATGACATTTGCTACCAGATATTTAATATTCAGTGGAGGTTGTGATTTATAAATGTTTGGAGGCTTCTTGTTATTACCATTGTTACCTTTCATGTTTCATATCTATACAGGAGGACAGCTTAAGGCTATGTCTCTACGGTGCTATCAGGCCCATCTGCACCCCCTGTGCTAAACACATTCCTTGGCGGGGATGCACACAGACCTGATCCACATTACCTGCCTACAGCACCGGCTGTTCCCATGATGTTCTGCCGATCCACCAGCTGGAGGTTGACATATTGCACTACGTTGACCTCCAGCTGGCAGAATGGCATGGGAACCGACCAATAGCGTTGTGAAGACATAGCCTAACACTTACGCCATGACTTTTGGATCCTGTAGTTCTCCAGGTCTATACGGGAGCTATTCCCAGAGAATATTGTGGGGGTTCAGCTGCAAATGGTGCTCCCATTGAGACGACTCAACACAGACAGTCCTTTCCTTCAGGGCTCCTGCCCGTCTTTATTGGCAAATGAAAACAAAACAGGGGAAAAATGGCAATCCAAACATAGTCTTTAGGTAACGCCACAGAAAATCCCACAACTTAGTTTCACAGCCTGCTGGCTGCTGCACAAACATAATCCTCTCCTTTCCAAGGCAGAAACTGTTTAACACACATCAGCCCCTGATACGGAGCATCAGGTGCTCTAACGGCATCCTGAGCCTCCGGAAATACAGGACCCTGGATTGGGAATCTGCCCCACCCTGCTCTTGCAGATTCCCAGTTTAACCAGCCCCAGAACAGAACTTAAAAAATACCAGCAGAGGAACATGAAAGTTACCTGCAAATAAAGAGATTGCTGGTCTCACCTCAGAATGGGAATCTGAGATACAGGGGGTCCCATCTAGCACAATGCCCAGTGACACAGGTGATATCAGCGTCACTGTGTTACAATATACAAAGCCATTGTTGGCTAAACACACAATATATGTATATTTCATGACACTACAAGGCCCCATGGCCCCCATACCAGTTTCTATGGTACAGGTATTGGTATCTACGTCAACCGGAAATTGGACAAGTACAGACAGCAGAATGAAGACAGAAAAAGCCACTGACTAGCCAACTAGGTGTTTACGGATACAGAGCCAATAAAGTTATTCTATTATAGGAGTTATGATAGCTATCAGTATATCTAACACAGGCATAGATGCAACCAGGGGAGGAAGAATTGCAACCTCTCCATCCACAGTGCTACGCTAGAATACAGTATAATTGTATTGCTGATCCCAGCTACTGCTTTCCTGTAGCCATCTAAACTTGATGTTGACTGGGAACAAGGACAGCAATATTGTTTAAGTTTTGTTGCCTCTGTATCTAAGAAAAATGTATATAGTCAATTTATATTTGCAAAAGAAATAGTATTGAAATCAATGAAACTGTTGTTTACGCATTGGTGAGAACTGTATGTCAAAAGCAGTTAATTAAAGACCATACTTACATTTTGCTTAAGTGAGCGTAGTCTAATATGTTATGCTGTAACTGACTACTTTCAGCTTTTCAGAAGATCCAAACGCAATAACTGCTAATTATGGTTTTACATTGGTCTTGACAGCCCCTAAATGCAAAACCTATCAAATAACAGCACATCACCAGAGGACTCAAGTCAGCTTTACAAAGAAGTTCAAAGTTCAATCACATGAAATTCAGTAGTCATCTTGTGACCAATGGAAAATAAACATCGTACTAGATATGTCCTTCTGGTTTGCTTTAGAAAATGGTCTATGATCTTAATTGTAGAGGACATTGCAGTTTGCAGCTGCACATGCCAAATACAATACGCCTTTCTCTTTTGCTTTCTACCTCCAGTTTTATCTCTGGAGTCTGTAAATGCTGTATACAACTTAGACATGTCTCTAGGCACTTCTTTTTACAAAACCTCATATTTTTGTTCAAATCAATTCTAAAATGTCCTTTCCCTTTTAATTTAGTTAAATTAGCTAGGTTAAGGGTTGCTTGATAATGTTTATCTTACTTTTCCATTCAGAGAATGTAATGGCAAGTTTTATTTTCAGCATCAATCTCACCAGAGACAAGAGACTTCGAAAGCCGTCTCAAAATCAGGTTGTTTTTCCTAGAGCTGTATCACATGTCCTCTAAAAGTTGACATCACCAAGTACAAATCATCAATGAGAAACAGATACCCAGGCAATATGGCAACCATGTGGAATTCTTCCGTGTCAGTTTCCTAACTAAATTATCATTAATTCTGACAGAGAAGGCTTGTTTGAGAAAAATGAACTAAATCTTTTATTTTTAACTTGGTGTGGGGACCAAAGCAGGCAGGAGTAAATGGAAATGAGCTAAGCAGGAAAACTGGAAGATGTATGGTTCACAAAACCCTCCTGTGTAGAATGAAAATGACGTCAATTGAGCAATAGAAGATATATTCAAAGAGCGTTACTGTTTAGATTAGGTGCTTAAGGCATTACTACAAGAAGGTATGTAAAGCACAAGGCAAAAGTGATACACGAAGCTTAATACTTTGTTCTTTCTAGATTGGAACAGATGACACCACTTAACCTTAAAGTAAATCTAAACATCTTGAGACTGTTAGGACTACTGCAAACACGCCACCTCTTCTTTATGGATTTATGTTACGTGCTGTGTATCTTTTAACACATTTAAAAAATATATAACAAATGGTTTGTATTCAGCTGTATCATACAACATCTTTTTTATAGAAAATATAATCAAGTGACATGCTTGTACTTGTTGTACTGCCACCAACACAGTTAAACGCATAATATAAAGTGCAAATAGCTTACTACTTTCCAGACACTTACCTTGTTAGTAGAGATGTACATACAGTTTGTATTGACTGGGTGAACAATCCTGATGTTCCATCTGCCTCCCATACTTAACATGGAGGCAAATTTAAACCCCTTACCCAACAGTTGCTGGAAAAGGGGGACCACAAACAATGTAGGGTCCCTTCCCCAGAGTATACCAGACCCCCTGCTGACAAAGGGTCTGGTAAGCTCTGGAAGAGGAATATCAATGTTGGGGAGTACTCCCTTCCACATCATACCAGACCCCTTTTGGCAAGCCTGGAACAGCAGGAAGGCCCATGTCTAACCTCAAGGCCCCATGTCATACCTCAAGGAGGCAAAGACCCCTCATTAAGTTAAGGAGCCTTCTTCCCCATATCCTTGCCCCATTGTTGTGGGGTGTGGCTCATTGAGTATCTGGAGTTCCACTTAAACAAGAGGACCCCCAGATGCCTCTCCCAACCCTACTGAATGAGTACAGAGGTCCCAGGGACCTCTTACCCATTCACAAGGGGTTTGAAAGTGAAGTCCAATAAATAAGAGCCGAGACAAAGAAAATATATTTTTATTAAAAGTTTTACCATTCAGCATAGTTACCTAACAGTGTAACCTTAACCATTGTAAATCCATCTCTTCCCAGACAGGGTCAAGTGTCCCACAAAAGGGTGCTCTTCCCTGAAGCTCCAGCGACAATCTGTGTCCCTAAAAGTCCAGTGAATAAATGAAGATTCAGATGCCAGACGGATAAGCAAAGTACTGAAGGGTTAAGAATTTTGCCATAAAAGGACAATGTTTAGCCATTACTGTCAACTTCAATTAAAGTATAAATAATCCACCCAATGATACATTAGATTAACCTCCCTAGCAGGATGTTTGTGATTTTTTGTTTTTTAACCGAAACAAAACATTTCAACAGATTACAATGTAATGCCAAATGGGCATCACTGGAGGATGCCTACTTGGATGCAAGCTTGTCTGGGTCATATTAGCAGTTTCAGGTGTAGCTCGGTGTGGCTCGGGGGGTTACCCCTTTTGTAATGACACTTAGGATTTCTTACCTAATCCAGACAAGCCCATGGAGGTCAAAGCAAAACAAAGTAAAGCACAGACATGTTTGACTCCCATTTTTTCACTCATTAGCATTTTTTCTCTTTAAAAATAGAACAATCACTCCATATCTTGAATGTGCTTAATATGTACATATAATTACAATTCCTCACTGGGCTTAATTCTACATTTAAACATAGGAAAACACAACCCTAAAGTAGAGTAGGGTCATAAAGACTCCTCTCTACAGCACTTCTAATTGGGGTTTAAGGCAACAGCGAAATAAAACTCTATATTAAGTATTTTAAATAAAAGGTGGATATGCTTCCAGCATAAGGTGGGGAACCGGCATCCCAAAATAAATATATAGAAGCAGAATTCCCAGGGTGTTGAGAGAAAACACTCGAACCCTGAGTGAAGGATGTCCTCTGATTAGACGGAGGCTACAGGACTTTAAAGGTTCCAAAAAGGTGCAGATATGTAGATCACAAAGTTATACAAGTCAAAAATGTGAAGTAAAACAAAACAAGGATTTAATGTCCATAAAAACAAAAGTATTCCAATCTTGATCTAGATGTTACATGGTGGTGGGGTATGCTGTTTTATACATTGCAGAGAGAAGTTTAGCCATTTATCCCCATTTGGCATGACACTGTCCAGGTGGTTGCACCCTTTTGACAATTTTTTTGTGTTCGTCCATCACTAACTATAAATAATCAATTACATAATTTAGCATCACAGTATTATTCAATATACAACATCTATATGCATAAATAAGCCATATAGTGATAAACAAATTACTCACATGTCCATGGTTAATTTTTGACTTTCCCAATCACAGTTTACAAGAACAAACTTTACACAAGGAGGATAAAATTTAACACTTTATATTCCTGCAGCAAATGTTGACAACTGTGGATATTACTCAGAAATAGTGCCAGGGGAGGGAGGCACTATATGTGATGATTTTATTGATGACATCCTGTTTAAATGTATTGTTAAAATCCTGTTTAAATGTAATAAAGGCCTTTTATTTCAAATACTTTGCTTATATGGAGTTTTATTTCACTGTTGTCTTAAACCCCAATTAGACGTGCTGTAGAGTGGGGTGTCTTTATGGCCCTACCTTAGGGTTGTGTTTTCCTATGTAGAATAGGGGGTTGGCTATGACTTAATGTACAGGGAGGAACCCCTAGTTTAATTTGTATTTTTCTACTTTTAAACAATTGAGCAGCACCCCAATGCACATGGGTCAGCTCTAAAGTACACACCTGGCTCTCACAGAGAACAATAGGACCTGGGTCTGCTTCCAAGCTGGCAGAGTAGTGCACCGTTTAGTTTTTATTACATAGTAGAAAGGAAGCCAGGGGTGCAGCCTAATGGCACTTTTTAATGTGGGTGGTATCATTTACATTTTGTAATAAAGGTGGGGGCAAACAATGTACTTCACTGTGCATGTGAACTCAGTCTTAACAGAACAATAATACTTATGTAGCACATGGATAGACTATAATCTTCCCTTATACTGAAGAGTTAATAGTACTTTATTTTTTATTCATGGCTGAACCATTTCTATTTTGATTGTATTTGTTTAGCACTGACAATACATAGATTTTATTTCTTCATTCTCATTATGCATGCACGATTAAGCTCCACTGTAAATGTAGCGATGTCTTCCTGTAATTGTATGCAAGGAAATACTGGCCTCTTGGCAGTTCTCAAATGTCATGTAACTTCCTACAGTATTTCCTTCATTCATTTTGTTTTGTGTTTTATACCAAAAAATGAGCCCAACAGGAAAAGAAAGTTGTTTCTACATGACGGGGAACCCAGACTGTGGCCTTGTAGCAGTGCCAGAGCATACATGCGACATGGTGCTCTCTCTGTAGCGGGTGTACACTTTGATAACGATCTCTGCTATGAGCACTGTGTGCATTCTATTAAAATATTTACATCTATTTTAATATAATATAACTGTTTTGTTTCTACGGAAAGTATTTTTTGTAGGGTTAAATAATATGATCCAACCACTGGAGATAAAGGAATAGCAGGATAACTCTAAGCCGGGGTACTATAAAAGAAATATATATATATATATTCATCCACAGTAGTGAGGTAGTGAGGACATACATTTTTTTATGAAAATACACTAATACTAATAATTTATTTAGATGTAAATAGAATAATGATATATTCAATAAAAATTATTCTGCCAGATCCTTGAATGTGGTGGTACATAAGCAGAGACTGCAAAGAGACTTGTTTTCTATCACTGCAGATATGCATTGAGATAGAATAATAAATACAATAGCAACAAGATTTACCTTTGCCCATAACTACCCAAAAAATAAGGCTTTTTGAATAATTAAAAATACATGCATTAAACCACACCCCCAAAAAAGGTACCAACAATTACTGTATATCTAAAAGCAAGAACAGAATAATAGGTGCCAGGCACTGTACCATGGGAGGGTGGGTGAGGGTTCACATGTTCCCTATTTTTAATGCAGCTGTATCAAGCATTGAGGTGAACTGTGGAAGTGGTGACAAAATATTTTAGGGCCCACATACATAAGGATGCATGAGGATTCACATACATTTCAGGTTTCTAATTGTTTCTTTCCAAAGTAATTAATAACTTATCAATTCAAACTTTCCAGAATAAATGTTAAGAGACAAGAAAGAGTGTGTTCATTGTTTTTTTTTCCATGGTTTGATATTTAGATATTAAATACTTTATATTGAAGAGTTGTAATGTATTGACAGTTCATGTACATCATTTTCAGCAATCATCTGATTATTCAGAACAAATCCGTCTCTTAAAAAATATACACCTTCACAACCTAATCTAAAGGCATTCTTGTCCTAAAAAAAAGTCCTTGTTGGTTTCATGTCATCCTTATTACACTGTAAATCTGGTTTTATTACACATAATTAGGAACAGTGAGGGAGATCAAATAGGTATTATCACTTATGAAAAGGTTATACCAGCACACATTCCACTAGTTTTTTAATGCAGAATTAGATGCTTGGGTGAATTCACTTTTGGACTTCAAATCAAAGTCACAGCTTTGGATATGGCTTCATAAATCTGCATTCCAAAAGTATATGTTCTCATAGAATGGAACTAATTAGTCACTTTTCGTTGATCTGGTCTCAATATAATTTCACAGGTTTTGAATGTAACTATGACTACCTAACCTAAAGAATTTAAGGTGTAATAATTTTATAGAGAGAATACATATTTACATAAATACACTATATTCTGTCTGATTTTTTCCTGTAGTTGTAAAGGCATGTGTCCACTGCTGATTCCCTGGGCTGGACATTAGAATGAAAAAATATAGGGAAATATTTTACCCAAACATCCATGCCCAGTTTAAGATATTTAAAGCGGACTTACCACCTCTGTATGCTTTCTATTATAGGCATCAGAGGTGCCGATAATAGAGCAGATCCGAGGTTTTAAAAAACCCACCCCTCCTGTGACGTGCAGCTAGCTCTGGCCGCGGCCAGCTCAGGAAGCTACTGGATTTAAGGAGAGTAGACGTCACTTCTGACGTCTGCCTCCCATAATTCCTGTGTGCCCGGCAGCCATCCAGATCTGAATCCAGTGATGCTGGAGGGGCGGAGCATCATTGGATTCAGATTCGGATTGGGGGAGAGAGAGAGACAGAGAGAGTCTCGCTCCTCCATCTTAGATGCTTAGACACTCCAGACATGGTGCTATTGGAGCGAGAAGGGGGGGGGGGGGAGTAAGTATAAGACTTTTATTAACAGGGATCGCTTTGCCTGGATCAAGACCCCATGTAGGTAAGTAAGTTTTTTTCATATGGTTGGTTTCATATCACCAGATCAAGGTAGCCTAATACCAATACTTTTCATCATTTCATGATTTCAATGGTCAGATGGTTGTAGGTTACTGGCTAGTGGTCATACAATTTTCGAATGACACATAGACAGGGTTTTAATATTTCAAATATTTAAAAAAATATGTGCAGGTTATTTATTTGTTAAATCCTTGTTTACACTGCACAGATTGTACCCAGTGTGTGATTACTTTTTCCGTTTGAGCAAAAGAAAACAAGAATCTGCATTTATACTCTGTTAAAGCATTTGCATTCTGTTTTGTTATATGTTATTTACTTCTGTGTCACATCCTGAGATACTGTAACCCATCCTAATATACTTTAATGTATTTTTAGCACTTCAAACCCAGTTTCAGAATAAATCTTATTGCTGCATGCTCACAGAAGAGATTTGGGTGACTACCCTTTAAGCCAGTGGCGGCCAACTGAGTTAATATGAAGGGGCCACAAGTGCGGCCCTCAGCATCACTAAAGGGACGCACATAACATTTTCAACCTACTTGTATAAGCAATTTATAAAGGAAAAAAAGGGAACACTGTAGGACTGGTAATGCATATCATATACATTGTCAAAGGTTATGTGCCTCATAGATATAATCAAAGCCTTGATGAGGATGATATATATGGAGCATACAACCTTTGATTCAAAGGTGTGCCGCAATATATATTATACAATCATCCCTCATTCGTTGGTAGAATAGTGGGAGCATAGGCACTCACCTGTCTACTGATCCCCCACCAATACTAGAGGAGAATATGGGGAAAGGCGAGGGACTTGCTCAGGCGCCATCTGGGTTGCCAATAGATTTTTACATATGCCTATCACATAAGTTTATCGCCCCTCCCTTTCCCACTCTAAGAAGATTTCAGATGCCCTATGCATTAAAAGTTAGGTTTCGGGGGCCGCAAGCGGAGAACTGAGGGGCCGCAGGTCCTGGTCTTTAAGAGGAACATGGAACATGAAAATTCACACAGCGGTCACACAAAACAAAACGTTCTGTATTTTATGAATAATATTGCAATCAACATAATAATTATAGTATTCTAGCCATTATGTTTTTTTCTAAAAGCCATTTGCCTTTGTCAGTATTCTTTATGCAGAGTCTATGAGAGCCACTTCATTAAGTGGGAGATTAAAATGTGAAACGGATATAAATTCCTAAGAATGAGCATGTGAGAAACCATGAACAGCACCACAGGATGCCCTATATACTTAACAGAAAGTATTTTAAGGAATGCTATCCTGCACAATTACAACATAAATTCATTTACAAAGCCAATTAGACAATCAGACATTACATTTCTAAGTGCCCTGGTCAGAAACATGTTAAAACCTAAAGATATTCTTTACCAAGGCCATGTAAATTGAGCCTTAGTAAATTAAGTGCAGTTTAAAAATAGTTTTATTTTTAATTATTTCAGTTTACAAAATTTGCACAATTACACTTGCAGAAGGTTACATTTCTTTTCCTTATGTATTTCTGCTAATTGTGGCCTTTTTCAGCTTGGTGACAAAATGCTCTGGCTCCCATCCTCTTGTTCACTGCAATATTAGGAGATAATGCCTAGGAGCAGGCATCGCATTGCCATGGAGATGCGCCCACTGCATCATAATGCCCGGGTGGCTCTAGGCATTATCTCCTCTCATTTCAGGGAACAAGCAGAAAGGGGCCAAAAGTTGACATCCATACCTGTCCAGCATCCTGTTTTGACCAGGAGAGTCACGTTTTTGAGTGACCTTCACAGCCAATTTACATTTTTAATAAATCACAGATTTTAAACCAGGATTTTTTAATTTTGTTATTTAGGAGCGAGGACCAAGGATCATAGTTTGCCCATGTCTGGTCTAACCAATGTAACGAGGAATGTTAGCACATGCCACAAATGTCTATGGGTACTCCACTGACTCCTGTCTTTAACCAATGTATGCTTCTAGCCCTTTCACAACATTTGCAAGATGCCTTAAACTGTCCCATTGCTGGAAACAACAATAGTCTTGTGCATGTTTGCAGGAGTTACATCATCTAACATTTGTAAGGAAATATCACATAATATGTATATATCCGCATCTCTTATCAATGAAGGTCCATGCACAATGCTTAGTTACAAGGTAAAATGTGGATCTAGGACTAGAATGCTTCATCAAGATTGTATCCCTTCCTACATCTGTTGACTTGAGATGTGCACACAGTTTGCCTAGCAGTTGGTTGGCTACCAGTCAATGGTTGGCCACGACCATGCTGTGTTCACAGTCAGGTGACCAGAACCACCTCCCATACTTAACGAGGAAGCAAAGTTTGAACCCTCACCACTGGTGCAGTACAGCCAAAAGAATTTACATGTCATTTAGTCGCCATACGACACTAGTGTTGAGCGAGAATATTCTAAATTCGAATATATTCGGCGAATATTTGATATTCGAGAATTTGCAATATTTCGCGAATGTGCGCTCGGATATTCGCAATGGCAGATATTTGTCATATTATGCTTCAACATTGTTTACCGGCATACATCGCGCATATGGTAAATCACTTTTAACCATTCCCTGTGAACTAAGTGACCTCTGCAATTATTCAATAGGATGGGGAGCAGCATGCGGGGGTCCGTTTGTAAATGGTAATCCTGGAAACTCAATGAGCCCCCACCTGTGCCGGGCAAGGTTGTGGGGAAGAAACCCCCTTTTGTGGTCTACATCATTCTTGGAAACTACACAAGTTCAATCCTGGATAAATCTGTTCTAATGGCATCTAGTTTAATGCTAACAGCATTCCATTAAGGCAGACTACAGTTTGAGCAAATTCTGGGGCAAATTACATCGCAAAACTCATCAGAGGTATGTTCTTCTACTCTCACATGCTTACCCTTAATGTGCTTGGAAGGTGCAATATTTATAAATGCCTGACTGAAAATGAATGTCCCAAGTGGTATTTCTAAATCGGCAGACAATTTTTTTTTCTTTTGGTAATGACTAGTAACCCAGGATGTATTCAACACCTTTACCAATTTCCTCACTTTCCTGTAGCCACCAGACAGCCTATGGGGTCTGACACCTTATAGTTACAGGTCTGGGCCACACAATTCCTGTGCCCTGGGTATCTGCTGCTCCAGAAGCACCATGTCCCAGGAGCCCTGACTGAGTGGTCTCAGCCTCTTTTGTGGAGAAACACTCAACCACCTTACTGATGTCCAGCAGGTCTAAATTCCTCGATGGAATGGCAAGGCACACCCAGTTTCTTCCCTCCCATTCTAGAGTCCAGGACTAAACAAAAACTGCACAGCAACCTACTGCAGCAGTCCAATAATATCCTGGACTCCTTCCACGATACACCTCGACACATCCAGGATACACCCGACACATTTAGCACTGGATATGGTCCGTTTACACAGTAATGGACAACCAGTCTGTCACAATATATATATATATATATATATATATATATATATATATATACACACACACACACATGTTTTTCTGAGAAATCTACATCTCAATTATTTTCTGTACATTTGCACATGAAATATCTACATTCCTTTCATAATAACACAGCAATTACTATAGGTCACATCTGTAGTAACTTATTCTTCATGCATTATACAACATTTTATTAACATATCAATGTGCACTTTAAGCTGATGCATGCTGAGGAACAGTAAAAATCACACTGCTCTGTATTAAATACTTCACAGATCTATTACATGGCATAGTAGAGAAGAAACAACAGTCACCTGTAAAAACAGAAACAAGTCAGGTTGCAGCAATCAGGCATTCCTGTGGTTAGTAGAACAGAAAGTATAAAACGTCAATCCAACCAGATATTACCAAAATATGAAAATGCCCTTACTTTACCAGCTTTTAGTCTGTAGACTAATATGAGAAAAATAGCTTCCAGTATACATCTGAAAAATGTGACAGTAAAATAAACTAAAATAAAACATTTATAAAAAGATCTGCCATTGCTTTCCTCAATAAAGATAATGGTAGATTTGTGGGCACCATTGTGGGCAGCACTGAATACAGTAGTATATTTTTTTTAAGTGCAAAAGAAACAATCTCATGATAGGAGTTGGCAGGAATGCTGTTTAAACAGACAGGAGCTCTGCCTTGAGGTTTAAACAATATAGTTTTGTTTTCAAATTTTGGGTAGAGAAAGGAAGGAAAGTTTGTTATTAAGTAAAAAAAAAAAGAAAGGAAGCATTTATACTTATGTTAGGGTTTTCTGCTGTATAGGGGCCCATTAGGCAGATTTACTTTCACTTCTTGTTAGGAAGGTGTATGTAGATGGTGGAAAATGCAGCATTTTAATTATGCTCAGATTTCTTTTTCATCCTAGACTCAGACTTTATCCCTCAATTCAGTTAAAGCATAGCACATTTCCTGAATGATGGATGTCCAGCATCATACATTCCTTTTTACCTGTGCAATCGACCCATAATCGATTGCAGCGTGGTGATCACGGGTCAATCGAATGGGAATTAATGTGCACCACTTTGCACATCAATTCCTGTTAGATGGGGAACCTGGTCTGCTGTTGTGAGAGACTGAAATCTCTCACAACACTGGCTGGGAGCTGCTGACAGGCAGCCGGGAGAGCAGACACATGATGGCTGCAGAGGGGGGGGGGCACCCCCATGCACAGAACACAGTCTGTGTAGTGTACACAGCCATGCTTTGCTCTGCCCTCTTTCCCCTGTCACAGGCTTTGTGCTATGCAGGGGGGCCTCCTGTGTCCCTGTGCTACTTGTCAAATCGACAAGGACTTACGGACATGTCCGTTCGCGGTTTGATCAACCTTTTTCAAGCGGGATTGATTGATCCTGTACAAAAAAAGACTGGGCAGCTCGATTTTTCAATAGATTCGAGCACAATCGAGCGCCATGAACACGCACATTAGTCGATTGTGCTTGAACCTATTAAAAAATTTAGCCATGCAGGCCTAGCTTTACTGTCCTTGACCTACCTTGGTGGTTCTTTGCATTGCTGGTCTTTTAATTATGAAGCTAGGATCACATCTGTTTTTTGTTTAATTCTCACATTTGCATGAGTTTTGGGTGACATTTGAGGAATATCAAAGACCTACTAAGGATGTCAATGGCCCAAAATGGCCATGCCATAAAAATACAAATTCAGAATTTCACCAGCATGTAAATGGGTAAAATCAGATTAAACATTAGCTTTTAAAAATAATATTCACAAATTCCCATAGTGATTATACACATGTAAATAGTAATGAGCGGATATTTCCCGAATACGATAACTACTAATTTGCGTTCCCGTGCATGTGGCCATGCATTGCGATTACCTTTAAAATGATTGGACACATGCAATATTTATTTTATATATATATATATATATATATATATATATATATATATATATATATATATATATATATATATATAAAAATTTCGCCATTCAGATATTGGAGCTCAACAGTACATGTATAAAAAGTCAAGACACAATAGGTGCTGTGCATAAGAAACCTAAATATATATTATTCTTCTTAGTAGTTTTGCCATTTAACTTTTAATGTAATTTTTCATTCATCTCGTGATATTGCTTGAACATAATCTATGTGTAGCGTCTCCTGTATGTCTGTTTCAAGAAAACGAAATTAAGTGAACATAAAAGAGATTTCAGACACATCTTCAAGTGAAAGCCATATGGCGTGTTTGGGATAAAACAATCCAATCAGGAACAGAAGATAATAGTTATATTTACCATTCAAGCTGCTGAAAAGTCTCAAAGAGATAAAAGACATGGGAATCGCACCACAATGCATGTACAAAGCTAAAGCAAATAAAAGTTAAATTAATAATTGCTGTCCATGTTAGATCTTAGAACTCAACAATGATGCAGAAATGTATATGACAGTGATATATGTAATTCCTCCACTTTGGTGATTATTTTAAAAGGTCAAAAACAGTCACTCATCTGTATTGATTTATTCTTTTATTTCTTTTATGATGATCCATTAGCGTATTAAAATATTCAATATTCTCAATAATTGCACATGTTTCGTGATGCATTTTTTTCAAAGTTGTCCAAAAATCTGCAAAAAATAATTTCTTTGGGGAACTTTCTGGCTGTCTGAACTTGATGATTAGCCAGTAAACTTGGTTTTCATTTTTTATTTGGCGCAAAGCCCTTGTTTTCCAACAGAGTCTAAGATAAACAAGCTTTTAAATCCAATGACAACATGACTGACTGCAAAAGGTCTTGCATATTGAAATGCATATAACATTAGCAATACACCTTTTCTTCACGGAAAAAAAACATTCTCTTAGAACCATCAACAAGGGAATATAATATTAAACAATCTTAACCACTTCAGCAAATTTCGATGTATCATAGAGTTCTAGAACCTGGCTAATAAACACAGTGAACTACATAAAATACTGTTTTTATGGAGCCCTAAAAATTCAGCTAAAAAATGCATAAATAATTGAGCAAAATTTAATTCTTGTAGAAACTAGTAATGAAAATTGCACAGACTAATACGTCTTTTTTGGCATTCTATTGTTATAGAAATATTTTTTATAGTTATTAAAATATTTGCTAGCTATAAATTCAGCCCTAGCAGTAAATAATAACTCTGCATGAAACCCAGGTAAAATAGTCTAAAGAAATAATCTGACAGGTCATGTATTCTTAAAGTTATAAACCCATGGTAAGTGTTACAAGAACAGATAGTAAGTGGCAGCAATTGTTGTTTAATCCTCTGGGCATTACGTCCATAGTGTGCTTTTAAAAATTCAATTACAATCTGCCACAACCCCCCCCCCCCTCATAAAAACCAATGTCTCCTCTTTGAAACGCGGTTCAACGGCACCACACCCCCTTCCAACTGGGAGGTATTGTTAGTAAACAAACTCACCGCAAACTTACTTGGGCTAACCACCCATAGTCATACCCATAGCTACTGAGACCAATTTCAGAGAATGTGGGTTAATCTATACAAGGCAGTCCTTACTTCAGCATCTTTACAAGAATTTTCCAGGTCTGGTCTTTAAGATGGCCAGGTTAAATTACATATTTTTTCCATGGCTAGCTGTCATGTGTATCTCCTTGCCTTTGGCTTACAGATAACTTAAACATGACACAAAGTGTCTTTTCAAGTGTACCTTGTACACTGCTTAAAATTCCCGCCCTCCCCCCCACCCCTGTTCACATTGATGACACTGGTGACGAGGGCTGGGAGCCTGAAGCCCCTCCATTAACATGGAGGTCTATGGTGCATCACCGTGATCGGGGAGGGTATGGAAACCCAGAAATGCTGCTCCTCTAGAGTTTGGGACAAACCCAAACAGTGAACGAAGTGGGTTAGTCTCAAACACAATAGGGAGGTTTAAGTAAATTTTTATATTACATTTACCAAGAAGAAAAAACAAAAAAATTTACTTTGGAAAGGGTAAGCTTTAGTAAACAATTCAGCATTGACAGCATTTGGGGTGGGTATGAAGGGGCTATTAGCAGACTGAGCCTTGTTGCAATGCATCAAGGGAGAGTTCTGAAAAAAAAGTAACATTTTAAATGTTTCAATCTATTGATCCATCCATCTAAGTATGTGCACTCACCATTGACAACTGGCAATTGTTCTTGCACAGGGCTTGTTTTTTTACTTTATCTGCCACTGGCCATTCCCTTGTTAACTGACCCAGAACGCACAGTACAATATGTAGATATGCATTATTCTCTCCATGGTGTGTTTAACTCCACTGTCCTTCACATGATGCCTACTTACTATTTAAAGGGCTCAAACTCCTTATTTCAACAATCCACTTTTCTCGCAATCTTCAACATTTAAACCCCAAGATCTCATGTATACTACATACAGGGAGTGCAGAATTATTAGTCAAATGAGTATTTTGGCCACATCATCCTCTTTATGCATGTTGTCTTACTCCAAGCTGTAT
>CM070032.1:158952148-158967601 GCA_036250615.1 Ptychadena robeensis
AATAAAAGTATTCCTCAAAAATACCACTTGCCTAATAATTCTGCACTCCCTGTATGTAGTATAGGTTCTTCTGTGATTGAACACAGGTAGACTTGATGGTTTAGAAATTCCCTCATATTACATAGTTTTGGTAAAACAAAAGGAGATCTAAAGGAAATCTGACAGAGAAATCTAAAGGTGTATGGGGGCCCTAACAAATATCAAGACGTTAAAAAGAAATTCTTTTCACAATAAGTTGATTACAAAAATAGTTGATCTACTCAAAAATTCTGGACTGTCTGACAATTGTACTGTTTTCCAGGAAGCTTGGGAAGACCAGCAAGAGGTAGCAGCATGGTGCTGTACATAGCACACTGAAAACAGGATGGTGTGGTAACGCCCACATTGGATCATAGCATACCTCTCAAGTATCCTGTTTTGGCCAGAAAAGTCATGTTTTCTATGTGTCTTTACTGTATTTGAATTGCAGAAGTATCTGTCAGTGACGTAGCTTCCTGTGATTTTTCCATGGCTGTGTAAAAAACAAACTCTGAACGAATAGGGGTTGTAAAAACCGACAATACCCCGGGAAGCTGTGGTGATTCTCTAACCATCACTATCTGTTCTGGGTTTCTAGGACAGCCTCTTCGCCATAATCTCTCCATAAATCTCCATTATAATGCAAGGGCGTCAGTTTCCCAGTCCACATCAGTGACAGTGGCGATGTTGACAGGGGTGGGGGGAGGGTAGGGAAATTCAAGCAGACTACAACGTACTTTAAAAAGTCTTTATTTTTATTATGGAATGGAAACTTATTTTCCATTAGTAACACCAGTAACAGTAACTGGACACCAAATAGCAGTGTGGAGTTTGTTTACATTGCATCAGCTGTTGTCGGCAACATGGAGCTTCACACAGGCAGCCGACAGAACACCAGTGCCTCCGATTCTGCGATGTGTGACCTAGGACAGGTGAGTGGACTCTGACCCTGACTCGAGTATAAGCCGAAGGGAGCTATTTCAGCCGATTTTTTGGGCTGAAAAAGTCAGCTTATACACGAGTATATACAGTAATTGTTTTGATTTAAATTTGAATGCATATCCCTTTTGCTAAATCCTAGTAAAATAGGCAAAAATTTGGCTATAATGCCAAATCCTTCCCAAAAAACATGATTTTAAAATATGTACTGAATTTTTTGCCCTATATGATGCACTTTTTTACCTTAAAATCAGGGGCAAAATGTCTGTGCATCTAATCCTAAACTTCCAGTGAGCAATAGCACAGCATCCCATGAGCAGCTTTTTACATATGAAAGATGGGATGGTCTGTGTCACATAATTATTTTTAGGCTGGGTCTATACTCACTGCTTCTTTTATTTTTTCCCCACGTTCACCTTCCCCTATGTGAAATGAGGTGCCAGTGTATACTGGTGCATCATGACACACGTCAGGGGGCAGATGCAACACATCCACAACACGTTGTAAAGTGTGAACAATATATAATGTAGTATACAATAATATTTAATGGAAAAATACATAATAACCTAAACATATACAAAAACATTATCTATTCTACTGGATACAACTCTCACACTGTAACTGATTGAAGTTAAAGTTTAGTCATATGGGAGTGTCTTACTATGTCTTTTTTATATGAAACAAATTAAACTGGAAATGTTTGAAAAGTTCTCCTCCATTCTTAATGAAAGGCAGTGCTCCTATCTGATAAAAGCATTTAATCCCAAAAAATGTGTGCAGCCAATGCTTCTTTTGGCTTACATTGGGCATATACTGTACTCTGGCAGGCTGGGTATGCCAACATATCTGTCATTGACCTTCCACTGATAATACAGACATAAATATTATGAATCGGTGTTACAGTAGTGCTTTTATTTCAGATTGCACACATATTATCTCAGCCATTCATACTCTTCTGTCACTGATTAGTGATTCATTTTCATAATTGTGAAAACATCCTAAATGTAAGCGTATACATAAAGAAATGAAAACCTTATGAATTGAGTGAAATGTTAATGTAGGCCATGCTGCCTTCCTGGAAGTTGCCTGAACTGAAGAAATGTTCCAGTGATTATTCAGCCAAGGGTAGCTTCATAACATTGCTTTGAAACAATGGGCACCAGTCCCTGTGGCTGGCCAGTTCCCCATGCCATACCACATTTGCTGGGAAATTAACTTAGACAACAACTGTGTACCATGATCCTTCCTCCATTACATCTGTTTTCAATACATTTATGTTTAATCTGTTATAGGTTACAAGGTCAACTTTTTTTTCTAAATCAATAGGCGTTCTGTAACTAATACAAGACATTTATAACTTAAGGCAGTAGTATACTCCAAAAACAGTTGGAACAAGGAACCGCTATTTATTTCTTAAATCTTATTTCTGCAATTAAAATGTGAATTGGCTTTGGTTTTTGGAGAAAAGTAAGGTGTGATCCTTCAATGATTTGTCCAACAATTGAAGGTAGATTCCCAGCACTTCAATTCTGACCAGACATCTTAGGCTTTGCTAAGAACAGAACATTTTCTGAAGGACATACTCAATGTGTTCCTGCTGATTCTTCATAGAAATCTATAGAGAATGATCTCATAGAGTAGAACCAGAATGTTTAGCCTGCATTAAAAGCCCTGGCTGTCAAAGACATGCCTGGGGTGAAGGGAGAACTGCCTGCCAATGACTCAGGCAGCTATAAAGAACCTGCAAGAGAGCAAATGCTGTCTCAGTCTACCCAAAACTAACACACGTTTTAGGCGGAGTTCTGCTACTTGGCAATGTGGTGTTGTAGTTTCATTGTTAGCGTTGGCTTCTATATTAAGTGAACATTTCTATGTTGGTGGGACAACCTGATCTAAATACAGTTATCCATTACTGGTAATAATGAGCACTTGACTTGCAGTTCTTTTTTCAAACTTTTTTTCAGTATTAAAAGAAAACTTCATACTGCCCTCTTTGTCTTAAGCTACTTTTGCAAACTGTTTGAATAACAAAACCACCTCTATACATCTGTCAACGTAAAAAATATACTTTAACCTGTAAGAAATCTAGCATTGATAACTTTACTTTTGACCCGTCTGTTCCACTAAAAAATCCAATCAGTGTTGTCAGCCCAAAACAGTTTTATGTTGGACTACAAGTTGTAAGCCCTGCACTGTTGTCAGCAGCCCATTTAGATAGCTTCTCACTTTCATGTCAACAGTATAAGGGGAAGTGTTTTGCTGCCATGACTATGGTATAAAAGATAGCTGCCCCTTTTTGTCTGAATTGTTCAACAGCCTTCACTCTCTAACTTTAACTCTAACTAGAATAAATGAGACTCACACTTGGTGTTTAAAGTACCCTGCAGCCTTTTATTACCAACATAAATAACAATATATACATCATGAAAAAAGAACATTATAAATTAAAGTCCCTTGAAGGCAGATATTTCCCATGCTGTAACATCATTAACCAATGCATAGGCCTCCAGTTGTATTACATACAGTCAATAACAATAAAATGCAGATACCACCTTACAGAACTAGTTCCCTCGCACTCCGACATCCTTACAGTACCAATGGCAGACCTCCAGTTGTATTACACCAACTCAGAGACACAAAAATAAAATGTAGATACCACCTTACAGAACTAGTCTATGGCACTCCAACATCCTTACCGTACCTATGACAAATCCTTCGAAAGACCTTTTACATGAGCAGACCACCTTCAAGACCTGAAAACAAAGGAATTTATCAAACATAAAGAAATTGAAGGAGAGAGGGTGGGAACTTCACTCAAATCCCATTATACCAGAGCCGCTGTCAGGGGGGGGGGGGCAGAGGGGACTCCCGTCCCGGGCCCGAGCAGCTAGGGGGGCCCGGCAGACTGCCCGATCAGTATGGAAAGCCTGCCGGCAGCCTCGGCTCACTGTGATTTCCCGGACTGCCGGCAGCCACTGTGTATGAAGTGAGAGGGATGACAATCAAAAGCTTGTCATGGGGGGGCGGGAGGGACGTACAATTTTGCAGTATGGGGATCCATGATTTCTGATGGAGGCCCTGCATTATACTATACTTATAAAATATGAGAGGACTCTTCCTACCAACTGATCCAACCAATCAGGTACATAATAACACAATTAAGCAATGTAAGATTCAGTAACCCTTAGTATACCAGCTCCTTCTAAACCAAGGCATGTAGTCCCAAGGTCTCTGTCCTTTTGGTTCTGGGCCTGTGTTAAAGTGCAGAGAAGACAAAGGCAATCGATTGTTTGGGAATCTAATGAAAAATCGATCCGTGCATGGGTACCCTAAGTTTCACAAGCAAGGGTGATCCTGAAATTCTAGTACCTGCAAGGGGTTACCTTGTATACTTAGAATTGTTTTGCTTACTGGCTGAAGTATAATGCTAAAGCAATCTATATTAACCTGGAATGGCTAAAGCGATATATATGTTAACTTGACTTCCTAAATAACAATCTTAATGATTGAAGAAATGATTTTGATGATGATCTTACTTCATAATTATTGATACATTTTAGAAATAATTGACTTTTCTTTTAGGTCTTTTGACTTACTCTATTTTGCTAGAGGCCGATCACAAATTCATTTGTCTTGCTGCTCAGGAATGGACACACATACTGAAACTACTAACTCACAAACCCAAAGGGATGTTAAAATGCAGACCGTTTCCACTAACTTATTACTTTAGCAACATGTTCCTTTTGTCTTTGTTTAACTGTCTGAAAACGATATTGCATGGACACAAGGGGATTATACAAAGTCTCTGTAATCTTATACTTACCGTGTCCATATACAGTATGTATATAGGATCTGTGTGGTGTCTGTGTGAGATTTTCATTAGATATATGTGCATTTTGCAATATATTAATATATCTATTGCAATACATTGGTGCCGTAAATGGTTTCTAGTGATCCAAAGTAACAGAGGTGTTGAACTGCAGTACTTGGCAGCCAAGCTTAACTCCTATTCAGTTTCACTTGTTATTACTTGTGTTTTTTCCATGACGGAAGCTTGCCAATTTTCACACCTTGGGCCTGAGTACCTCGCTTTTCGTTCCCTTAGTAAAATTCCAATGCAATTTCCAACTCTATACCTTTCTCTGGAGATCCTTTAGTGTGCTTGAATGTAAAACCCCACATGTGATTGTTTCACAAGTCTTTTGCAAAGAGCATAAGATCTTTTCATCTCGTCCACAAATCCAGCTACTGAATCATGGAAGGAAGAATAACATCCAGTGCTCTTTGTGAGATTTAATATTCTGTAATGAAATCTATTCTGCAGTGGTTTTGTGTCATTTATTATGGGCAGGGCACTGTAAATAGGGAAATAAATGACAAACTCATCTTTGTGCCAAGGAAAGTCATTTCCATACATGTTCTTTCCTGGGGCAAGGTTTTGTACAGCCCCCTTGCCAAATACATTTATGACACTACATGGTGCAACTTTATCTAATCAATTAAGGTAGCGCACTCAACAGACTGGTAAACAAATAGTTAATACACACGAATACATGCTAATCCATCTCTATCATTTTAAACTAAACATTCATATTACATACAGGTATAAATATTTTTATATTAAACACTGCTCAAAAAATAAAGGGAACACAAAAAAGCTATATCCTAGATCTGAATGAATGAAATATTCTTATTAAATACATTGTTCTTTACATGAATGTGCTGACAATAAAATCACACAAAAATTATGAATGGAAATCGAATTTATCAACCCATGGAGGTCTGGATTTGGAGTCACACTCAAAATTAAAGTGGAAAAAAACACTACAGGCTGATCCAACGTTGATGTAATGTCCTTAAAACAAGACAAAATGAGGCTTAGTAGTGTATGTGGCCTCCATGAGCCTTTATGGTCTTCCTACAACGCCTAGGCATGCTCCTGATGAGGGGGTGGATGGTCTCCTGAGGGACCTCCTCCCATACCTGGACTAAAGCAAGACAAAAATTAACCTCATTTTGCCTTAACACAAGACAAAATGAGGCTCAGTAGTGTTTGTGGCCTCCATGAGCCTTTATTCCCTCCCTACAACACCTGGGCATGCTCCTGATGAGGTGGTGGATGGTCTTCTGAGGGATCTTCTCCCACACCTGGACTTAAGCATCCCCAACTTTTGAACAGTCTGTGGTGCAATGTAGCGTTGGTAGATGGAGCGAGACATGATGTCCCAAATATGCTCAATTGGATACAGGTCTGGGGAATGGGCGGGCCAGTCCATAGCATCAATGGCTTCATCTTGCAGGAACTGGTGACACACTCTAGCCACATGAGGTCTAGCATTGTCCTTCATTAGGAGGAACTCAGGGCCAACCGCACCAGCATATAGTCTCACAAGGGGTCTGAGGATTTCATGGCAGTCAGGCTACCTCTGGCAAGCTGTATGGCCCCCCAAAGAAATGTCACCCCAAAGCATTACGGACCCACTGCCTAACTGGTCATGCTGAAGGATGTTGCAGGCAGCAGAACATTCTCCACGGCATCTCACATTTGTCACATGTGCTAAGTGTGAACCTGCTACCATCTGTGAAGGGCACAGGGAGCCAGTGGCGAATTGGCAATCCTGGAGTTCTCTGGAAAATCACCAAATGTCCTGCACAGTGTTGGGCTGTAAGTACAACCCCCACCTGTGCATGTCAGGCCCTCATACCACACTCATGGAGACCCTTATTTTAACTGTTTGAGCAAACACATGCACATTTGTGGCCTGGATGTAATTTTGCAGGGCTCTGGCAGTACTCCTCTTGTTCCTCCTTGCACAAAGTAGGAGATAGTGGTCCTGATGCTGGGTTGTTGCCCTCCTACGGTTTCCTCTATGTGGCCTGATGTAATGGCCTGTCTCCTGATAGCGCCTCCATGCTCTGGACACTATGCTGTCAGACGAAGCAACCCCTTATGCCACAGCTTGCATTGATGTGCCATTATTATTACTCATTTCAGGTATTTTTAAAATAAATACCTAAACCCTGGGATTCTCTTAGCTTCAATATTTACTTGTACAGCTCTAAAACGGTCAGGATCAGCAGTTTATACCTCAGACTACTGCTTTCAATATTTTACAACTCTAGCTGCATAGTTATATTTCAGCTGTAAGACAGTACTTTCTTCTTGTGGGGCTTTGTCATACTAAAATATGCATTATCCCACTTTGAACCCCTAGGTCCCCTTAATCTTTAGTACAACACTGGGCTTGGATGTTGATTTGGATGCTTCAGTTTGATACCCTCATATATGCCTGCCCCTACTAATTTTTAACCCCCAGATCTACAACACCCTTAATATTACAACCCTGACATTTTTAGGTTCATCAGTTAACCCCTGTGACCACAACCCCCAAAATGTCTCACCCCTAACTGAAATGCTTTGATTTAGGCTATTCATTGGTCAAACACTGCATACATTTAACAAGGAAAATTGGAACAATTGTGATGTTCTAAACTATTTAAATATATTTTATTAATTATTTTAATTAAATTTATTTTAGTGAAACAAAATAATCTAAACTAATGTATACATGATAAATGTAAATCTGTTATCTTCATCTTTAAATGTTATCTCCACTGGAAAAAGTCCTGCAATGCATTCTTTTTGCCACAAGATGTCCACAGAGCCAGGAAAGCTTGGCAAGATCCACCCACAGGCCAATCTTCCTTCTGCTATTGGTGTTTCTATGTCAGTGGGGCAGAAGCTTTCAGGCTGACATACACACCATCCACCCGGCCTTGCAGTATCTAAAGGCTGCAATACACGGGTCGATGCCCATCAAATGGATCAGCCTTTGAGCTCCGAGTCCGATGTCGAAGGAGCTCGGGGCACAGCCCTGCTGTGTCTTCAAGCTCAGCCGATGCTTTGCATGGGGACCTGTGGACCCCATCCAAAGCAATGGACATCGATCCATTGTCCGATAATCCTGTTTTCAAACGGGAATGATTGAGCCCGCTCGAAATCAGCGCCAATACACGCATAGATATCAATGAACGTTCACAGCGCTTGAAGCGGCCATCGATCTAGCTCATATCAATGCGTGTATGGTCACCTTAAAGTGGTTTTAAACTAAAACTAAAAAAAAACACATACATGAAAAAGGCACATTTCTTACCTGTCAGCAGTTCAGATCCTGGAAAACTGCTACACAAAAAACAAATACATCTTACTTATCTTCTTCGTGTTTTATCTGATGGTGGGAACATCTTAATTAAGGCCAAGAGAAGCCACTTCAAGTTTGATTCTTCTCCGGGCAGCCGGCATCTGACACCAACCCACCCCCCTCCCCCCCCCTCACTCCTACACAGACAGAGACTCCTCTGCAGAAGAGCTCCTGTGGGGGGGGGGCAGTCAGCTGCATCCATCTAGCTAGGCTTCTCACTCCCCTCTTCACAAAGTCTCACAGATGTGATGCTGACGTCACATCTGGGTGACTGAACCACAGGGGCTTTTGGGACAGAATTCCCAGTAACCCCTGCAGCTTGTTACATCTTGCCTCGGTGAGATGTAACACAGTGGGAGGGGTTGTCTCTAAAAAGACACCCCTCCTGCTGTCAATAGTTTTGTTTTTTTTAGTCGAGGATCTCTGCAGTATCGGCTGAGCTGCAGCCGAAACTGCAGAGTAACCTAACAGATGGTAGGTCCGCTTTAATAGTCCGAAAAATATGACATACATATAAAGGCATCTATTTCTCAATTTAGATTATGACATAGAATAAAACAAACGTACAGCTGCATGGTGAATACATTTTGCATCAAAAACTACTTTTTAACAAAAATAGAAACATTAAATATCCCATAGGAAGCCCAAAAAACTGAGCATACAACAACTTGTCCATTGATTTACTTGGAATGCTAAATCACTTTGCAAAAGCTTTGACCACTAAACATAGCGGAATGGATATTAGCAGCGGGCTGTCTGTATTTCTTGGCTTCTAAGAGATTCTTTTTCTCCTGGACATTTTGCTGAAAGCTTTGGAATCCTTTGTTTAAGTGTATCTTGTTTCACATGTTCTTACTGCTCGAGTTCCTGCAGTGACTACATTTCTTCAGAGCACTTTCTGTAATAGTAAAAGTCAAAAAGATTGTTGCTTTTTGATGTTGGATGGTTATTACACATGACTTAGGTGCTATAAGCTGTTTGTACGTCTGATCAAGTAACACGTAATAAAATTGCTCACATCAATTCTACATGCATAGTCTGACTTCAAGTTAACAGTGTCTGTGTTTCTCATATTAAAGCAAAAGAGTTGTTAAGCAAAAAAAATTGCTGGTAAATGAGAAACAAGAAAATCATATTATTGAATGTTAATATAGGACAGATTAATCACACCTGGTACATAACTAGTGAAATGCTAAAAATAATTCTCAATCTGTATTTTTCAGATCTATAAAGTACATAACAAACATTTACCTGCCTGAACTTCCAAAGACTAGTCTATACTCTATATTTTGCACTGTTTTCACTGTGGTTGACATGCATCAACCGTGGGGAAAACAGGTAGTGCAGCTGTCCCCAGTATTTCCCTGTGGGAAATGAAATGCCAGTCTATACTGGCGTGCCATGACCACATCAGTGAGCAGCGCAGCACACGCAGAGGATTCACAACACCCAGACCTGGTTCAGGATCCAACCGTGTCCCATCTGTATACAGCGCCCAATAATTGTTTCCATTCACTTGGTACTTGTCTTAACATTATGACCATAGTAATTCATATGTACAAAATGTATAACTATGAGCATCATGGTGGCATAATGTTTAGATGTTGTAGTGTAGTGACTGTGCTATACCATAAGAAAACGTTATACAGCAGTGCATGAAAATATCCATTGTGTGTACCTTACTAAAAATAGTTGGTTTATTTTGGAAATTAGTATTTTGTAAAATGGCCCTTCACTAAGTCCATGTAACTTAACTCGCCTTTGAATTTATACAAAACGTCAAATGCTAGAGCAATACCTTCTTTTCTTTTCAATCTCCCCACAAATGTGTCCAGTTTTATTTAATTATCTCTGTTGTTCAGGGTTTCCCAAGGCTTAGTAGTCCCTCCTTAAGTCTTCTTAATCTCATAAAACGTGGTTGGTCAAATATGCTCCTTTAATTTCAAGTACCACTCCTATGGTGACAACATCCAAAACTACCTCTCTATCCCGATCTTCCTGTTGTCTTGTGTCCTACCTTGTCTAACCACCATGAGTTGTTTGCATCTCAAAAATATATTATAAATGAGATCATGCACTGCTTACAAAAGATACTACTAAAATACTTCCCATTTTGACTTCTGGTGTCTACTGATGCCTGGTTCACCTCTATTTTCCCTTCTGCATTGCTAAACATCGTTACATTTGTTTTACTGGCCACCAATAAATCAGAGAATCTAGTTCCAAATACTAACAATGACTTATAAAGCATTCCACAATCTTTCCCCTTCTTTATTTCCTCTCAGATTTCATGAAATCTTTCTAACAGCAACCTGCACTCAACAAATGAAACTCTCCTTTTCTCTACCCTGATCACCTTAAACTGAAATCTTGTGCCTTCCTCGTCTGGGCCTCTATTCCATAATATCTCAAGGTATACCTCAAAACATATCTTATAAAAGGGCTTACTATTTTTTATAAACAGTGACCAATTACAGTTTGGTCCATAAATATTTTAACTTCTGTACTTCATAAAATATTTTAGATCTGTACATTACCACAATGATTTTTTAAATGAAACAGCTAAGATGCAATTGAATGTCAAACTTTCAGCTTTTTTGTGGGTTGAAGATTGCAAGAAATGTGAAGAACTTTAGCCTTTTTTAACACATTATATTTCAGGGACTTATAAGTAATTGAAGAGAATAAATAAATGGGATGAAATGCACTACCTCAGTCATGGATATTTTATTTTAAAATATCTTGTTTTAGCTATGAGGACATGGACCCCTATGCCGGCAGTCCTTGCAGGCTCTTGGTCTGTCCCCAATGTCACATTTAAAAACCCATTGTGGCCCACAAGTCATAAAATTTGCTTATCCCTGAACTAGCATATCATCAGTAGCAAAGCAAATCCCTAAAGACACTTTCTACTCCTTTGAACCTATGGTCATATAAAAAATTAGTTGTGAGTCTTTACCTTTTTCACTGTCCATATTCCTGCCTGTGGAAAATATAAATTTTCATTGACTTTACAGCTGTGGGGTCCTTTCAAATTTAAGAAGAGGCAAGATGTCATTACAAGCATATTGTCGGGGATCCCGTATAAGAACTTTGTGGTCACGATCAACAATTAGTGATGGGGGAACTTCGGCCAGGTCCGTTCGCGAACAGGCAGATTAGACTTGTCCACCTATTTGTGCTGAGATTCTGAGAAACTGTAAGAGACGTCACTTCTGGTGACTGGAACGCATACTTCCTGGTTCCGATTACCAGACGTGACATCACTGACTTCACTTCCAGTTTTCGGAGCCTATTTTCTACTTCTCTACCCGGTCTCTAGTGAACAGATTCTTTCTCTGGCCGGATCTTCCTGCGCCTGATCCAGCCAGAGGAAGAATAACAAATTTCTTCCCGCTGGCGAAAGGGGCGAGTCATACTGTTCGCTGGGAGAAAAAAATAAACATGTCATTTTAATGGCCGAACTGTCTGGCCATCACTATCCCTCATCCAAACATTGGCAAAAGACCTAGACAGTGGTTTGGGGAAAGGATATCTCACAAAGTAAGAAAAGAAAAAAAAAGGAGCAATGGCTTGAGGGACTTTAAAGTCAATATTTTCTGACTCAGATACATTAAGTAAAATACAAAAGTTAAGCCATAATAGGTTTATATATTTTTTCACATCAACATGAGCCTATGATTAAAAGATATTGGATGAACAGCAAGACGATGATGTCTTCAGTTGACAAAATGTATATGAATATATACAGCAGAGATTTCAGACTGCTAATACCTTAACGCAATGCAATCTGTTGCATATGACTGATTGTGTCAAAAGATTTAATTTTGTATTAATAGATAATTCATATTTAAAATACGGTTAATTTGCTTAATATGATTCAATGTAACATACTATAATATTAATAGCATGAAACTTAAAAGTTATTAAAAATGTGTGCACCATATATCCCCAAAAAATCCTATCATTTATGCTTTTTATTCTGTCTTAAGAGAACTTAATATCTTGCCCCATTAAACTGGAAGAAGTCAAATAGCAGCAACACTGAATTATCTTGTTTTTTTATTCTACAATAACATTACCAACAAATTGTGAAATCTTGTTTTAGTCTCTTTTTCTATCCCATGTTAAAGGTAAATTTGGTATAGCTAAGTCATTAATCTTCATGACAAGAATATTGCTATTTTCCCCTCTGATCAATAACAATCTAATCAGAGACTTTAGTCACATGAAAATTATTGGATATTAATCATTATTTCCCTGGTTCTGCAGTCTAATGATGAAACAAAACCATAAACCTCAAGCATTAGCATACAAAATTATTTTGTAAAACAAAAACACGCGCACACACACACACACACACACACACTGTATTTAAAACAGGAGGTATTTTTTGTAATAATGTTCAAGAAAATTTAACTAGTTTATTTGGTTTATTGAGTTAATTGCAAAGCCCCTGAACAAGGTATCATCACCAAAAATTGCTGGGGATGTAGAGAAAGATTTTAGGAACATTAGCAAAAGATTGTGTTCTAGTACAAGAAGTTATTGCATAAATGAAGTTTAAAGTAATTTTTTATATAATAAATTGATAGCTGCCATTATTTTAGATTCAACTACAAAAACATTTTGTACCTTAGTATTGTAGCATTGACCAGGGTCACCCTGAAGTCACCAGACTTGTTTGCTTGCAGGTGCACGCCCTCCCCAAAACATTCACAGGCTTTACACTCCTTCCTCAGTGGTGTCCCCTGGATCAAACAGAATCTTTAAAGCAGTAATTGCTATGCCCAGGCTTCTATCGATGTCACAATGCAGACAGTGAAGGATGTATACACATGCTGTTTTTTAGGAGATATTTTTACTGTACTTTTACCATCAACTGTACAGCCAGGGTATAATCAGTGGGTTAAAATCAGTTGGAAATGATAGAACAGAATATATGCTGAGGCTCTAAACCAGATAAGAGGCGCTAATGTCTGCAATAGCAGTGTAGAATGGTCTATGTTGCTAGGCTATGTTAAAGGGGAACTTACTATGTTACTATCTTCACCCGCAGGTGGTGTCTGCCCATTGAGGTCCCCCATTATCTCCTCCCTCTCCCCCGGGCAAGAATTGGAGGATGGGGGCCTGGCTGCTTGTCCCTCCTGGGGCTCTTCCTGTCTGGTGGTGAACTTCAGTCCGAATTCATTTTCGTTTTTATTACATCTATATGTTTTGACATAGAATCTCCTGATGAAGCTAATAAAAGCGAAACGCGTCGAGAGTTTGCCTAATAATGCTTAAATCTTGATGCATATGAACAATATGGCTGTACAAACACATGGATTTTGTTACCTTTTAAATTATATAAAATGTAATTGTCTGAGAAATGTAAGTTTTGATCTTTATTAATTTTGTGTAAAAACACTGTAACACTAACTACCGGTACCTTTAAAGTCCCGCGGAGCTTGCAGGCTCCAAAAAAGTGAAAGGCGAAACTGGGTGCATGAGCACCTTTTCTTGCACTTGCACTATGTTTTTTATGTAAAAAAAAATATATAGAGGAGGTGTATGGTTCAAACGACTCAGGGTCATTCCAACCATGGGGCTATTAGTGGCACAGCATCAAAATAATTTCAAAATATCATAATCGTGAGTTTAAGATAAAAACATGATTTTTATTATTTCACATATTAAAAAAGAAGAAAGAAAAATTGCAAGTACAACATTTGAGACATGATTAGTACAGACTTCAATATCATACATCAAACCTGTTCCCCAGATCTTATAGGGTAGAGAGGAACTCCTACACGTTACGCCCCCATCGGGGCTTCTTCAGGGAGTACAGGGGTACAAGGGTACCTATACATAAGGAAACAGAGTAAAACGATAGTACATGAGTAACTAATAATGACCAGTTGGGTAATGCATATCATCAACCCAGGGCTTATTCTGCCTACCTTCACTAGATGCAAGTAATAGTTCGAACATAAGTGCTAGAGCCTCGTCCTGTCGACTGGTTCTTTTACTTGGAAGGGGAGGGGAATTCCACTGGTGGCTCAATCAGCGTACAGGCTTGTTTGAGGGAGGGTAATGAACATTAAGTTACGTAATGTACATTGGGGGTATGGGTAAGGGGGATTAACCCCCTAATGATAGATATGTAAATTCACACATACCTGAATGGTACACCATATGTAATGAAGAAGAAAAATCCATCAGAGTTAAGTTAGGAACACGGTACTGCGTCTCAGTCAGGAAGTTGTGTCTGGGAATAGTGGAATAAGATGGCCAAACATTGTAATGGGGGTCTAGTAGTTACATAGATATAAATTTATTTGTCACAAATGGACAAGGGACGTGGGTAGATGGAAGAAGGGGAGGGAAAAAAGGGGGGGGGGGATGCTGTGCCACTAATAGCCCCATGGTTGGAATGACCCTGAGTCGTTTGAACCATACACCTCCTCTATATATTTTTTTGATACTAATTGGGGTGAGGCACATGACTACTATGGCGCAATTTTGGAACTGATCATCACTTGTGTGATTATTATATGTTTTTTATGTTTTCACATACAGCGGGATTAAGAGCCCCGAGTTTGTTTTGGTTTATGTTAAAGGGGAAGTCCTCCTTTCTCAATCACCATAATGCACCTGGGCACATGATCAGTGGTGGTTTTTAGACATGAGCGTCATCAAGGCAAATCCTATCAATTGCACCATGCATGAGGAGAGAGAAGATCGTGACAGTCCCCCCAGGGCATATCCCCCCCCCCCTCCAGGAGTGACCAGATATGCTTTCCGGGTGGGAGGGGTGGGTAACAGAGTCTGTAAGTCTCACCAGCGCCCAGGGCGCCAATCTCCCCAGGACTGCCCTGCACACAATATCTACCAGATATCCAGGTAACAGGGTTTATTGGGTAATCCAGAAAACATGCCAAGGGTCATACACAAAGGTCAGTCCAGAAGGGTATTCTACAGATGGATAAAACAGGAGGTGTGGTCAGGGACAATCCAAAGCCAGGGCAGGCAAAGTGCAAGCAAGATCACTACAAATGTTGGCAGACTGACAGGTAAACCAAACACAGAAGCACACCTAAGCACACTGCTATACATAGGCTATAATGGCCAATGGTGCACAATACAGATCCCCAAAATGAATCACATTGTGCAACCAGGAGCTATAGAATTGCAGGATCGCTGCTGGGGTAAGTACCTTACACTTACCTAGTTCAAGGTTTTCATTTTAGCTAACTACCTCTCCTTGCCTATAGACAACCACCCAATCTACGACAACTTATTGTTAGAAGTT
>CM070032.1:158983709-159001638 GCA_036250615.1 Ptychadena robeensis
CCCTCCAATGTCCAGAAACTATGTGTTAATGTGATTGGATAATTTGAATATGGTAACTCCTACTGTAACCTCCCATAGTGGGAGTTCTTTCCTGTATATGCTAATATCTAAATGTCTATAAAATATGATGTATTTCCTGAAAGTGTCAGAACGGTCAATCGCCATTGTATCGCTCTCATCACATGTGATAATAAAGGCCATGATTTCTCTAACAACAAGACGGTATCGTGTCAAAAATTCCTCGTCAATATGTAAAGGGCAGAGAGCTCCAGTCCAACTCAGACGCCAGCAAGGTGGAGGTGGAGTACTGGTTTGGGCTGGTACCATCAAAGATGAGCTTGTGGGGCCTTTTTGGGTTGAGGATGGAGTCAAGCTCAACTACCAGTCCTACTGCCAGTTTCTGGAAGACACCTTCTTCAGGCAGTAGTACTGGAAGAAGTCTGCATCCTTCAAGAAAAACATGATTTTCATGCAGGACAATGCTCCATCACACGCGTCCAAGTACTCCACAGCGTGGCTGGCAAGAAAGGGTATAAAAGAAGAAAAACGAATGACATGGCATCCTTGTTCACCTGATCTGAACCCCATTGAGAACCTGTGGTCCATCATCAAATGTGTGATTTACAAGGAGGGAAAACAGTACACCTCTCTGAACAGTGTCTGGGAGGCTGTGGTTGCTGCTGCACGCAATGTTGATGGTGAACAGATCAAAACACTGACAGAATCCATGGATGGCAGGCTTTTGAGTGTCCTTGCAAAGAAAGGTGGCTATATTGGTCACTGATTTGTTTTTGTTTTGCTTTTGAATGTCAGAAATGTATATTTGTGTATGTTGAGATGTTATATTGGTTTCACATTGGTTTTAATTGAAATGGGTATAAATTTGTTTTTTGTTAAGTTGCCTAATAATTATGCACAGTAATAGTCACCTGCACACACAGATATCCCCCTAAAATAGCTAAAACTAAAAACAAACTAAAAACTACTTCCAAAAATATTCAGCTTTGATATTAATGAGTTTTTTGGGTTCATTGAGAACATGGTTGTTGTTCAATAATAAAAGTATTCCTCAAAAATACCACTTGCCTAATAATTCTGCACTCCCTGTATTTTCCAAATTTTCCCCATAGGACAAGGAAAATACTGAGAATTTAAACTTTTAACAAATTTTTTTAACCTTAAGGCCCCCATACACGTGTCGGATTCGCACCGGATTCCGGCACGATCGATTCCGGGCGTGTGCACGCCAAACGATCGTGCCGGAATCGCATGCAGCCCACCTTGTCCGATCGATCAGGTCCGATCGTTCAGGGGCTCAGAATCGGATCCGACGGAGAAGCAACATGTTGGTCTTTCTCATCCGATTCTGCCCGGATCAGGGGGAGTTGCCATTTGTGAGGTGGAATCGGAGGTGGAATCGCACACGGAATCGTGCCGGAATCCGCTCGGACAAGGTGGTATGCTGCGATGGATACTCTTAATTGGCCGATTGATCACACCTGCGATTCCCGGCAGAATCGCCGGAATCGATCGGATGATGAATCAATTGGACATGGAATCCGACACGTGTATTGCTAGCTTAAAGGTTTCTGCATAAAGAAAGAGATATTGACCTTGATTGCTCTAGTGTCTACCCTATTCTATAGATAAAACGTGCAGTAATTTTGCTAAACATTAAGACTTTGGTGGATATCTACTAATAAAATAGGACATTTTCAATGCTTTATTTTTAAAACCAAAAAATATACTAGTTTTTAACATAAGACCAACACAAGCCTTGCTATATTTTGTAAAATCTGATGAGTCTGTGGAAGAATTATGAAATTTGCCATTAAAAAAGTCTCAGCACTGTGCTGCTATTAAAGTCAGTGGAACTTGGATAGCCAGTGAAGCGTATAGAATATGGATGAAGCATTGCAACCTTTGGAGAACATGACTATTAAGCTAGTAGCAGTTAACCTCATTTAAGAAATTAAGTGGCTTTTTGTGTTATGCTTTCCCCACTTGGCACAATTTTCCTATTCCATATAGCTGTGGATGGCGTAGGTTTAACATGGGAACCAAGACAGCGACAGGTCATTATGAATTTACAGTTGACTTGGCAGACTCTTCTAATCCTAATAAAACATTTGCACCTAATAACACTAATAGGATGCTGGTAGCATTTTTCCAATAATTAAACAGGGAATATATGGTATTGAGTCAGTACCAACTCATCATGGTCATGTAGTTGATCTTTCTGCTCTAGATGAATGATTGTTCCTCCTGCCTGAACCATGTTTCCCTTTTAGCATGACTTTTCTAGGTCATAAAAGGTAAATAAATGTAATATTTCAAACCTTATGGGTTTAAATGGTGACTAAGTGGTGGTTAATAGAACACAAAACAAGTACTTTGTGTACATTGTCAACCTACAATGTTTTCTACAGAAATAAGTCCTGTTTAAGACCATGCCACCCCCACAGGAGACTAGGAGTTGCTGCTGGAAAAGGCCCAGGTACTTCAACTGTTTAGGGGTGTTTGAGTGTTAGGAATTTTCCTAAGACATTTTTACAAACTGCTTTCAAAATGCTCATAAACTGTGTTGGTTTAATAAGGAAAAAGTCAATTTGCAGTGTGCAATAACCCAAAGGAGCCAATCAGCAATCATCATTTACTAAACTGGCTACCATAAAGTGAACATTATAAATGGACTTTTCCAAAAAGCCTAAAATGGTTAATTTATCATATTATTAGTGGATTTTTACATATAAGGGATTTATTTATGTACAGTTTGTGAACAATAGCCAATCATTTTGAAAGAAAAAATAGTAGGCTAGATTTTTTTTTCTGTCTTTATGCATCGCTTATCTTTCTTATTTAATCTGTCTATCTGAACTATTTCTACACAGCTATTTTCTTTACATACATGCACAGCTTTTTTGTATGTTGTTTTAATAATTACCCTAGTCAAGTTTTGTTTTTATTTTTCTTTCTCAAATCGTGTTAGGGCATCTTTTTACTTAAACAGTTTTTTTCCTCTTCTGATAAATAAATGATGTGCATTTTTTATCGAAAACTGTTTTACAAGATCATATAAAGAAAGATAAGTATAGTCATGAAATAGTAACAGTGAAATCTAACAAGTAGTTATGAGCAGCAAAGGCAATATTTGTGACATTTTTCAAATTATTCTCTAAATATGCGCAAATAAACTAAGTATATCTGCAAATTTGAGATCTTTCATTACAGTTTGGGAGCTTTGAGAATATTGTCACTTGTACATGCGAATATTGTGTGTGCAATGCATAATGCTTTCCCCAGAATCGCAAATATTCTATATTGCAAAGATAAAACAATATATTCCAGATCGTCGCATAATCCTTGAATTGCCATTATTCGTAATAAGAATTTGCAATTTGAATACTCATGCTCAACACTACTAACAAGATTCAATGTAAGGAAAATTCACCAACTTAAAGAAACATAGTGCTGACAGGATAAGTTTTGTTCCACTAAACAATAAGCTTAGGAGAGGCACCTGTGGTTCAAAATATTCTTTAAATGGGTTATTTTTTTTGCTTTACAAAGTTGCATCTTTGTATAACAAACATTTTATACCCAATTAAAGAAAATATTTTAAACCATGGATGCCTCTCCTAAGCTTATTGTTTAGTGGAATAAAACATTTCCTGTCAGAATTTCTACTTCTAAATGTACGGACCCGGTATCCAAAACTCTTGGACATCCACAGGTGATGTAAGTGCGACCAATACAAAACTGGGTGGAGACAGTGTCGCAATTATCTCCACTCACCTTCAGTCTACCAAGGTTACTGGCTAAGGGCAGATCTATTCAAGGGTCAGTTCTTTTACCAATAACCCACAAGCAAGTTTTTTTTAAAGTCACCATATGCATAATTATACCACTCTTTTGAATCCAACAGCTCCTTACTGGTTCTAACTATCCATCACATATCTGTGTTTTTCCTCCCCTTCACCCTTTTTATGTTGTTGGGTCTCTGGAGCCCCCAACACAGCCATTGATTTATTTCAAGAAACATAGTTACTGTTTTTGTGTTTTGGGGGTTTCTTTTGGATTGACAGTTAAGATTGCCATAGTTTGTTTGTTTTATTTGTAAACAAGTTCATATGATTAACCATGGTGCTCATATTATCAGGAACCATGTTGATTGGCTCTCAATCACATTATGCATATTGACTTCTAGTTCTGTATTAGGATATGTATTCACCAGTGGCATCAATTTTGAAAGACCCTTATTCATTTGCATGTAAGTACATAAATCTAAATAGCTTAGGACATTTGGACAAAAACTGTGACTTTACTTTGGTGCATTACTTTAGTTCCTGAAGTAATGTTACATGAACATATTAGTTTTGCATAATTTGGCTGTCTAAGTATTACAAAGGAAATGCATTTATTATATGAAATCCAAGACCTATAATTGAAGGAGTTTAGCTAAGAAGCAATACTACTACACAACTCAAACAAGCTATTCATACTGTACATAATCTAATAACCTATCCCAAAACTACACCCCTTGTGATCTTAACTCAAGCTGTTTGTCCCAGCAGTTGACTGATCAGTTTACATTAAAAACACAAATAACATTAGCCAATATCAACTGGCTTAATTCAATTTATGTCAACATAAAACAATACTCACTCTATATAGAGGGCAGATCTAGTATGTAACTGTTTGTATGCTCTTCTCTGATCACCAAGTAATCTCATGTTATATTTGGATTTGTGCTTTGAAGTCTGAGACTACTACCAGCTAAAAGACGTGATGATGATGAAGGGGCTGTTGAGGAAAATGTCACGTTAATATTGTAGCCCAACAAAACATGCAGAGTTATGTGTTTCCATGAGTAAGTTGGAAAGATAATTAAACATAACAATTCTTACTTTAACTTAATTTCTTTAATGTTCAGAAATAAGTAATAAAACATACCTTTGCCATTGTTGCAGGAGAAGCTGTATGAAAGGTAATACAAAACCATTATCACTAGATCACATATTAATAGTTCCCTTTTATGTCTTATGGTACGATATGGTACTGACAGTATGTGTAATACATTTGTGGTATAAATGATTTTAGTTCATTTTTTTAAGGATCCACTTGATATTTAATGAGCCCTCATCCACCATAATCCTTTAACACTAGCCATCTACCTTAACATGGCACCAGTTCTGACTCATTGTCTGGTCTGTACAGAATTTGGGGGGTGGGGTAACACTCTTTGGTTGACCTCCTATTCCTTTTTCCCAGACATGCTCCATTAATAGGCCATTAATAATAGCCATGCAATTTCGCTGAGGGGTAGGCATGCTCATTTGCTATCCCCAGTCTTCTGTTTTACCAGAATCTCTGCCTAGGGAGGGCCTGACATATGCAGAAGAGAGGCACACTCACTGTCTCCCCTTTAATTTACATAATTACTATACCAATCTACAAGAAATATAATGGATAAAGAACATTTCTTTTTACAAAAAAAGTTTTTTCCCCTCCATTGCTTTGATCTTGTTGCTTTCCCTGTCTTTCTGTGGCCAGTGGTGTCCCAAACTTCCTGTTTTGGGAGCATGACCTACTGTCTGTGCAAGGGCACCTTCAATGGGACTAACTATCCAAAGAGCATTGTTTGAGTTACATGTGAAACAGTGACGTGGGGTACACTCATAGTGGTGACTGTATAGGGGGCTCCATAGTTTCCCAATAAGTGTCTAATGTACATATTAAGTTTACTTAAGTTTAACAATTAGTGATCAGCAGCATAGGCAATATTCAAATTTGCGATATTTCGCGAATAATTCTACTAATATTCTATATTCGCGATTGTGTAATTACCTTTAAAATGAATGGTCACATGTGCTATTTATTTTCACATTGCAAATCTATATTCACAATCCCTGCCCATAGGCATCCCAATGCGAATATTCTAAATTGCGAATATCCGCCGCCATATTTGCGAAATTTGCGAATTCTTTTATAGCCGATATTCGCCGAATATATTCGAAAATTCTAATATTCGAGCTCAACACTATTAACCATGAATGGATACAGTAAGTGCAAAGAAACACATGAAAGCACTACAAGTTGATGTACATGGTTTAATGTTTTTATACAAGGGTTCAATAATCCATTTTTAAAGAGAGACTAGTATTAATATTAGGGGTAACCCTGCCAGTCAATAAATAAATGTCAGTTTAAGAGAGGTTTCCCATCTAATATGTAACTGTAATTTATGGAAATCTCTACATCATATGTATTTAATTACTAGCAAGGGGCACCTCACAAGTATATATTGAGGGGTCAGTGGAGGGTGAAAGGGGTAGGAGGAACTAAGAAGCCATGGGATGGCCATTTTCTCTGCTCACAAAGCTTTCTAGGAAATATTGACATAAATACAAGCTTTTATTAACCTTCCTGTGTAGTATATGTGACTCTGAGGTGACTACCTCAGGACAGACAGGATCACACAGGAAAAGCCCCGCCTACAAGCAGAGCTGAGGAGTCGTGGCTGAAGCATTGGCTCTGCTGGATGGGCATTAGCTCCTCTCGATCGCTTCAAAGCACCGGCTCTCACTAGTAAGTATGGAGGGGAGGAATGAGCCGGGGGCAAGCAGCAGCCGCGGGTCCACATGTGACCCTATTTGGGTCCGGATCAAGACCGGGGTCCGCCTATTGAGTACCCCGGCTCTACATGCTAAAAAGAAACAATTTATCAATGTCAATTTGAACTTAATTTAGTTATAGTAAAAAAAAAATTACTTTGTATGTTTCTACAGCCACCACCCCCAGTAATATTGGTTAAGATATGATGTTTGGGGCTTTGTAACTAAAAAAAGTTGCAGTGACAAACAAAGTTTGTTGTCAAATGCAGTCATCACTTATGGCTAGCACTTCTACAGGAATCGACACCGAGAATATTTGTGAGTTTTGAAAATGTGTCTAGATGTCAGATAAGGCAAACCATTAGAAAATGACAACTTGACCAAATAGAATTAATTAATTTTTTTAATATATATTTAAAAACCCACATTTTGAAAATAAGCTGTCAAGCCTTTATAACATTTTAGCTGGAAAGAGAATAGAAAAGAATAGAAGGAATGCAGGGATTGCAAGGATAGTATAGGAAAAGATTTAAAAATCCAGTTAAAAGTTCATGAAAAGTATGCACATGTAGATATGAAAAAAAAGAATTTACTTAATTTTATTTGAAATTCTAATAACTAAAGAAAAAAACTGTACACTTTTAATTTACATTTTGGATACGGTTTGTGCTGACATCAATGAAACATGTATTTGCAGCAGCCGGCCAAGGTAAAAAGCATGATCAGCCGTCTTTATAACCCCTTAAGCAACATGGATTATAATCAAGTCATTCTCTGGGCTTTGGGCTCAGCAGACTGCAGAAAGCATGTTTACCTGTATCCTTTGGGATTAGTACAACTTCTTGTAGACGATGCTTTCCTGTGTACAGCAACCTATTTTCTTAAACGGAGCAGATTACAATTTTAAGGTAATTTGGGGCATAAATGAGCCATGCAATTAATTGAAATGTTGCTTTCTGGCAACAGTAAGGAATTTATTTTTTCAGACCTGGAGAAGAAATGTGCCTTTGTAAATTTAAAAAAGGATGGAGAGACACAAAATAGAAGTACTATTCCACACTATGGTAAATTTGTTCCTTCATGGATGTAGTGCCAAACAGGATTTTGCACAAGTACACAACCTATGGAATCGGAGTTTATTGCAGATACTTTAGTCAATTCACAAGCATTATTTACTTATTTTGATCATTTATTTCATCATAGTTAATACATTAAATATCCTTTAACCGGTTATAAATATCACATACCTGTAAAATGATTACATTTTTTACTTTTTCTATTACACATAGGACACTAAAAATATTGAAGGAAACTTGATGATTAAAGCGGACCTACCACCAGGATCTATGTTTTCATGAATGGCACCTGAAGTGCCAATAATAGGGAGGAATGTAGTGAAAAACCCTAAAATGTACCTGTAATGAGCAATTTAGTAATATAATCAGGCATTCCTGTTCACTTCCTGGTTAATGGAGAAAGCAGGACCCGGCAGCACGTCACAACACGTGATTTTTCAGTGAGCTGCTTTGCCATAGAATATCACTGAACGCCCCCAGTGGCCACCCGCGATATTGCACCACCATGTGTTGGATTTACACTGAAAAATCACGTGCTGCTGTGACGTTCTGCCGGGTCCTGCTTTCTCCATTAACCAGGAAGTGAACAGGAATGCCTGATTATATTACTAAATTGCTCATTACAAGTACGTTTTTGGGGTTTTTCGCTGCATTCCTCCCTATTATTGGCACTTCTAGTGTCATTAATGAAAACATAGATTCCTGGTGGTAGGTCCGCTTTAAGGAATAATAACTAGACAAATAATTGCACAATTTGATGGTACAAAATGTAAAATGCATGTGGCTTACCGTAGCGAATTTAACCAATTAACCATAATACACTACATGGTAAAATATACCATGCATATGATTGTCTTTTAGTGTTAATCCCTTTTCATATAAAACCAGGCAACACAAGTAAAGAAAAAAAACACCAGCACCAAAACACATGCCTTTAGATTTTAGGTACTCTCAGAGGTTTTTGTGTGTTTTTGTGAGTTTGTATTGATCTTCCATCTTACTGGAGATGGCAAAGACAAAACATGGGCACTGCTGCACTACATGGATTATTGCTGTGACGGTGACTGATAAATGGGCCTATGCATGTAAAACCTAAAAAAAATGCTATATCAGTTCTATACATCCAATAAACTCTACAGTGAGTGTGTGAAATACTGTCTGTGCACGCAATAGTTCCAAGTTGCAGACTAAATACACCCTTCCTAACAAAATCCTTCTATAGCCTTCTTTAACTGCCACATACATTCAGTAAGTCAGTTTTCTTTAAATTGGCTCAAGAGCACTTTAACCTACCAATAATTGGGCTTTTTTACTACCACTACTACCGGGGTATTTTTCTTTCCCATTCACTCTAGGACATTTTGGCTTCCCATTGATGCCTGAAAAGCTATTCATGTATATTAAGCTCCACCTAATATTTATTGCATTGTAGATTTACGCACCTTTGATTTTTTATATTAACCACTAAAATCTTTCATTCTGATTTCATCATTTTGAAAATCACTGACTGAGAACCCTGGAACACTTTTTCCTATTGATGCTCCCACACATTTCATCTTCAATAAAGTTTTTCCACCTTTCTCACTTATGTCTGACCATTTCTTTTGACCACCAATATTGGGGGGTTTTCTTTAAAACTTGCATCTGAGCTTTAGTCCCATAATAAAGTTTTTCCACCTCTCTCAGTTATGTCTAACCATTTCTTTTGACCACCAATATTGGGGGTTTTTCTTTAAAACTGGCATCTGAGCTTTATTCCCATTCAACACCCTGACCCTGTCAATAAATTAATGCCTGTTGGCCTCTTCCAATCTGACTCTAGCATATTCTGCTTAATTGTTTAATTTGGGTTTTTTTTGCGGGATGTTCAGGGGTTTTAGAAACAGTAATACAGAGGGTGCTTTTGTGTCGATCTTTTGTCTACCTAGACACAGTCAAGACAAAACATGTGCACTGCTACTCTACATAGAATATTGCTGTGATGGGGACTGTAAATTAGTTGATGTGTATAATTAAGTGTAAGTATGTATAGGCGTATATACAAAGACCCTGAATAAATAACTTCACTCAAACAAACAGTACTGTTAATTGTTCTGGGTTAAATTTCCACAAAAGGCAAAATAACACCTTAAAAGTTGGCTTTACTACTGGATATTTCAATTAGATAAATTGCAAAGCTCAAAGTAAGCTCATTAAAATTAAAAGCTCATTAAAAAAATCAATAAAGGTGTCTGCAAAGGAATCCACTAAATACTTATATCTTTGAAATCTGTAAGTACAATAAGTTCTATAGCTTTTGGCTGAATCTTTAGTGTGATGGGAAATTTAAAGCTATAGAGCGGTATAAAGATGGGTAGGAGGAAATCTTCCACTTGTTCTGAAGATGCCTGTTTATACTCCTATGACATTAGGAAATCACCTCTAACTTCCTGTTGAGTCTCTGTAATGGGAAGTTAAGGGATGTTGTATCAAAGTGTAGCAAAGGGTAGCAAAAAGATAAAAGATCAGCAGGTTTGATTAATATTAGTCAATGCACAACAGCTCTTTTGCAATAGAGTATTCATATCTACCTCTTCGCCATCTTCTGACAATGTACACTGAGCTGAATTACTAGGAGCTCTTGGGAGAAAGCTTGTGGAGCATACATGAGCATAGTTCTACAATAACTGTTTTGTAAACTTTTAGGCTCGGCCTTATAGCAGGATAAAGGAATCAGAGGCTTGCTTTTATTTAAAGTTAAAACTCTGCTCCATGACTTACTGTATAGGGTAGTTCTGGAAACTAATGTACTGTGCAAATCAGATACAAAGATGGTTATATACAACTGATCTGGTTTATGTGTTCATACCAGTCTTTGTCCTTGGGCCACAAGCTTGACTATTTCTTAGCTTAGTTTTCCTTGCACATTGCACTATTTGCCAGCATCTCTGAGGCTGCATCTGTCTTTAACATTATTATTATTATTATCTTTTATTTATATAGTGCCTATACAGGTTATGATACAGGAGGAATTGAGGGATCAAGCTTACAATGTTATTGGTTGGGTGAATGAAGTATACAATAGGTGGGGAATTAGACTGACTGGGTGTTTAGCATGAGAAGATGGGTAGGCCAGACTGAAGAGGTGGGTTTTAAGGGCTTTTCTGATAGTGCCAAAAGTAGGAGCAAGTCAAAATGGGCGAAGGACAGAGTTCAGAGTGTAGGCGCAGCCCAAGTCTTGGAGCCGAGCATGATCAGTGATGATACTTCTGCCAGTTAAGCTTTATACTCATCTTTCCTTCGTTGTTTATATCCTATTATATAACATTTTGTTCTGTCTCCTGAAGAAATTTCATTAGTTACCAAGATGTTTTTCATAAATCAATGGCAATTTCAAAAATATAGTTTGGTGGTGTGCATGCTGTGTATAAAAAGACATAAAGGAACATCTTACATTCTTGGTGCCTTGAGAAAGACAAAAGGACAGCTCATTGAAAGTATTACCATTTTAATTTCTGGTAGAATGACTAACAAGTATAGGATTGTCTGCCACCACTATCTTGAACATCATTGAAAACTGAATAACCTGAAATATTTTATTTTATTCATTTCTTTCAGTCGTAGGGGCAAGCATTAGACTAAACACCCTTGCTACTAGTTGATGTGAGTCTGATGATTTGTTTGTCTGCATCTCATCACGTTCAATTAATCCTTTTCACTGTCCTGTCAACAACAACTATTCATCATATGTTTGTGAAATAGATAGTAAATCTGTGTCTTGCAATTTTCTGACAATAAAAAGTATTAACGGTAAAAACAGTAAACATTCTGGTGCTATCCATTAAAGAACTCATAGGATTAGCTTACATCTGTATAGCATATTACATACTAGTGCTTATGATGCAATATAAATTACACAACACATCTGTAGTAGCAAAATGAATGCTGTATTTGATGTAGATAAAGCACTGTGTGTTTTCAAACTTACCTTTATTGGAAGGTGAAAGCCATGACGCTGCCTTATCTTCAATAAAGTTCACTTTAGAAGCTTCCAAAGCACTTAATGTGTTCCATTCAAGAATAAAATAATGCCTAATAAAGAGTCACAAATGCAAAACAAAGGCAAAGAAGTGAAAAGTTCATATTGAAGGAAGTGGATGACCAATTGTGATGAAAAGCTCTTATTCTCCCTTTTGTAAAAAGAGAAAAGGAAAGTTACTCACTTTCCTGAAAGCTACAATAAAAAAGGGGAGGTGGGAATGGGCGCAATTCCTTTCTGGAGTGGTCAGCAAAAACACTTTTTAGGGCCTGTGTCTAATGAATCATATAAAGCAATAACAATATGATATCTTTTAGCACATGCTTCTTTTCATAGGCTGGCAATAACGCCCTCTGAATAAAACACAAATACATAAATCTATAATTTAGAAGAGAGTTTTCTGGTAAGCTCAGACCAAGACATAGATGTGTATAATTGTAGCTCATGATTGAATAAATGGACTAAAAAGTCAATGGACTGAATGGAAGCGTAAACTATTTTAATTGCTTTAGTCACCATATCCTTACTCAGACATTTGCTTGTATGTTAGTATTCATGAACCTTAGCATCCTTCTCCTCCTGAAGTAGATTTTTTTTTTTAAGATACAATTTCCATTTTAAGGATTTTTTCTAAATGAGGGAAGGTAGATTTTGTCAAAAACTGATGTTCCTTTGGGGACACTAGTTGGGGACACTAGTTCCTATGGCAACTCTTGCCAAAAAATGTGAACTATTGGCACAATTATGAATTCCCAAACATATGTATTTAGACAGTTTGTTAAAAGCAATCCTATTCTCTGTTAATGAAATGGGAGAACCTAACCATGAAAGTATTGACTCAGCAACCTGTGCAGCTACATTCAACTTCCACAGATCATCGAATAAAGAAGTCTTGCAGGGTGACCTACTTTATTAGGTTTTGTGATTGGCTGGTGGGGAAAGTAATTAGGACGTGGTTTTCCTGATTTTTAGAACTGGTGGGGGTTGTTTCCTTGTGGTAAACTGTGCTATTAATAAAAGGTGCAAGTGCTCTTTTCTTTGTATTGCTGGACTGTAGGCAGTGCATTCAAAGAATATCTTACCATAATTAATTGCAGCAGATTGAAGAAATCTCAGTAGCGCACTGGAGCTATCTTGCTATCTTGACATCAGTGTGATGTGTGATTGACAACTAATTAAATGTTTTACTTCTTAAAAGGTTTTTTGTCATGCTTCAGTCAGTTTTCAGAAAAAGGGCATCATCTCGGTGTTGTAGGTAAAATAAGTTGTACAGGGTTGGCAACTCTGTCTCTTGGCTCCTTAACAACACTGAATCCTGGTTGGGTGTCCAAAATCTTACACTTTTTAAAATGTATGAAACAAGAATAAAGGTTTCTGGAAGGATCTAGAACCGTTATGATACACTAATGTCCTGTTTGATCCCTCTGTCCCTGGTGAAGACTTTAACCACCTGTGCTGACACGGTCATATCCATTGTCATGGCCCACTGTTATCATAATCAGAAGGCCAAGATCCAAAGCAGTGATATGCAACAAAGAGGTTACATTACATCAGGAGGTAAATCACATGACAGGCAAAATGGGTACATATGTGAGTGTGCTTGGGGGTTTCCATTTATCACCCATTCCTTGGAGAACAGCACCTAAAGCATTGTCTCAAGAGGACAAATGCAAAACTATCTTCAATGTCATCATTACTATGAGATCATCATTCTAAATATTTGCTTAATTGTTTATAAAGTATCCTTTTTTTCTTGCCCATATCCCCATCCCCCATCACATTATAGACCCTTCATCAAATACACTTCCTCTGTAATTTATTGGACATGTTGGCATACATCACGTCAATATCAGTGTTAGCATTTTAACACAGTGGAGACTATCCCTAACAATAAGGGATATTCTTATGCTACCAGAGCCCCTTAATTTCTACAACAAATGTATTGCATTATATCTAATTTAAAATGTTTTCAGTCAACAAATATATTGTGTTATAAACTACATTTAAATATGTTTTGTTTTTCTGTCACTATGGCTCCACAGAGTCTCATATTCTGAAGTACAATTAAACCTTTCCTCCCTATTTCTTCTTTCTGGCCCACAAATGCACAACATCTTTGACAGAGAACTGGGTTATCTATAAAACTCTGTCTGATTGGCAGCTAACTGCTATAACTCACATCATTCTTATCTGTAAGAGTGTAACTAATTCATGTTATATCTTTATTTAGGAGAAAACTGGGACAAAGTAATATAAATCTTTACCAAATAAAACAAATGACATTACAAATATAGTCGGTCTGAATACTTTGTATCATATAGGGATAAATAATATACAGTAGTAAAAAACTGTAGGCTTATTCTTACACAGGTATGAAAACCTAGTTTTACTGATGTATTATATATTTATTATATTATATATATATATAAATTGTAGTTCAAACCGTACTACAGCCCTTGCATGTTTATAGGAGTGTCCTGTAGAATTGTGTACTGTGATCTCCTTGATTTTAGAGATTAAAACTACTGTTCAAGGGGACAAATACATAATGCCAGCTCAGAAAAGTAAAAGTTGAAATTTATATATGCATAATTTTTTTTCTTTTGATAATTCATCGGTTTAAATGGTGTCAAATAATAGACGGAAAGCGTGGCCACATGTAAAAAGTATATGGCTCCCTTCTCTCAAATCATAGTATAATTTTTGTTGCCTAAAGGAGAAAGAATTTGCAGCCAACAGTGTTAACCCTGAGTGAAGTTTGGGGTAGGTTTTTTTACAAGCATTGCTCACCCAAGCAAGACTCGCATGGGTCAGGTTTGCATTAATCCTTCCGGCCCTGTGCCATTGACCTGAATGTTTATGCAAGGGGATAGGTGCCCTGGGTCCTCACATCCCCAGAATGATTAATGCCAAGGGGGAAAGCAGACAGGAAAATCACTGTGCACTGTAATCTGTTTAGGTAAAGGTAAAGGGGAAGAACCCTTTAGGGGAATGATGGAGTACCAACTCTCTACACTGTGCTGTAGACCAGTGATTCCCAACCTGGGGGCCCTAGCAATCACAGGGGTTGCACCATTAGTGGCGTCAGAGGGGGGTGACACCCTGTGTCTTGCAGACAGGGGCTGTAAGTTCAACTTCATGCTTGTCCTGCTCTCTCTCTGTAAACCAAAAGTGAAAGTGCTAATCCTGAGATGGACTTGGCTAGTGAAGTGTAAACAAACGGTAGCACCATTTTACTAACTTTTCCTAGAGATGGTTGGATTTCACTTTGAATATTTCACTAAATGACCTGGGCAAGGGGGTCCCTAAGAAAAAAAGGTTGGAACCCAATACTGTAGATAATATACTCTAGCCTGCCTCATTCTGTACACTGTGCGGTAGTGATGAGCAGCATAGGCAATATTCGAATTTGCGATATTTCGCAAACAATCCTACTAATATTCGACTCTACATTCGCATTCGCATATTCGAATATTCAAAACTAGATGCAAATATATATTTGCAATCCACGCCCATAAGCAGCTCAATGGCGAATATTCGAAATTGCGAATATCCGGCGCCATATTTGCAAAATTTGCGAATTCTCGGATGGCCGATATTCACCGAATATATTCGCAATTTGAATATTCAAGCTCAACACTACTGTGCGGTATGTTATATAAACTTTGATGTAACAATTGCAGAAGTCACTGTGCTTCCATAAGTAACAGGCTTAATACAAATTAATATATAATGCAGACCCAGAGCATATCAGGGATTCCTAAACTACATGTCAGGCTACCAGAGTTTGTTTGTTTGTGCCAAGTTTGTTTAGGGTGCCAAAACAAACAATTTGTTTATCTAGAACATTAGATTGAAACTCTTATAAACCCCTAATTAAAAGACCAAACAAACATTATTTTATGATATTGCATATAAAAAAAACAATGGATACATGACAGGCATGTTTGTGTTTTACGTTGCGCGGACTTCACAGTCTATTAAATACATCATGCAAATCCGCAGCTACCTTCTCTTTCACTTAACTGTAAACATGTTTAACTAACCATTTAGACAACACTTAAAGACCATAAGGATCATTGCTTTGCGTTTATCGCACATAATTATACCCAAAACAGATCTGCTTGGTTGCAGTAGCCTACGTTTACACCTTGGACCGTACAGAAAGATGTGTAGTGACATGCTTATATGAACTTATCCTTTCCTGCCAGAAACCATTTACCACTTCTCCTAAACTTGCTACGTCGTCTTCTACTATATAACAGCAATTGTACTAGCGCAGACTTTTTCAAAGTCCACCTTTCAGCTGTTCTTCATAAACCGGAAGAAATCTGTATTGACACAACAGGCTAAACAGTTTGGCATTTTCAAATCAAAGATGACAAGCCTAAACCGGATGCCAAAAGCATGTTTCATTTTGAATAGAAACTGTTGTGAAAGATCACTAGACCATCAATTTTTAATGCTGCATAGTGTAAAGCAAAAGAAAGTTCAGCTCACGTCCACTTCCTACTAAATAGGTCAGATAATAGGAAAAGCAATTATGGCTATCACTATAGGTGAAATGTAGGTATGCACAGTATGTGGAAAAGCCACAGAAAACCCAGGCATACTTTATTTACTTGTTAAATGGTATTTTGCTAAAGAGCCTGTCCAGACGTAATTATGATATTATTTTATAAGCAATCATCTAAAGGAAATTATTATTATTATTGGAGACCCTCATGCCGCCAGTGTAATAATTCATGGGCACAGCATAACGAAATAAATAGCTGCTCTGATATTTAAACACTGTTAGCATAACCACATGTTTAAAATACCTCCAGAGAGTTCATTGTATTTTATGCATTTTATAGAACATACCATATTCTATAAAAAGAGTTACTTAGGGGAATTTTGGTTGGGAAGAATCCTATATAATTTTACAAAAACAGATGTATTTAAAGCAGTTATGATATGTAGCATGCAGTCAAAAATTTCATAAACTTGACTATAGTAAGAAGAAATATCACTAAACATACAGATTGATAAACATAGCAAACTAGTATTTGCAATGCCTTTTCCTCAAACTCCACTGTGTTTATTACTGACTTATTGCCCAGAGCACTTTTGACCCTATTTATTTGTGAGTTGTTAGGCTAACTTATGTAATACCTTTTAGAAGTCTACTTACTGTACACTTAACCTCTAATGATAGGAAAAACAACAATAATAAGTACAATATACACACTTCAGAACAATGACCACAACCTCCCCATTCATTTTGGTGCCAAGTCCCTTTGGCAGGAGTCATCACAAAATATATACATACCAAAAATAATCAATCTGGACAATCCAGCATTTTGCGACTCTGGAGAGAGCTGGGCAGATACATCATTCACACTTCACCTCTCCCATCGGCTGGAAACGCACATCACAGGCGCTAGGGTTTTGGAAGGCCCACCAGCTATCCCACTTCCTGTCATCCCTCCCCCCCACTCCTCCTTCAATAGACCCCTCACTGCTTTGGAGGAAGAATGCTCAAAACCCAGGCAACTGCCACACTCCCTGTCCCATCTTTATACTCTCATACTAGACTCTATGTCCCTGAAGAAACCTCTCTATATTACCAGATGGGAAAGTGACTTGGGCATGACCTTCTCGGCCTCTGAAACCTGGAAACTCCACATGCTATCTATGAAATCTTCAATCTCCAATAAATACCCGCAGTCCTACATACCATCTTCCGCTCTGTCCCCGATGCATGCTGGAGATGTGACTCTCCCTCCGCAGATATGCTCCACGTCTTCTGGTCCTGCCCTAAATTGATCCCCTTCTGGTCGCAAGTCCACGACATTTGCTGCCGCCTTCACGGTCAGCCACTACCGTTTTCATTTATCCCTTCTTCCATTTACAAGAAGTCCATCCTCCCACATCTCATGAATGCGGCTAGGGCCTGTATTCCTGCTCTGTGGCGATCAAAGGCAGCCTCATCTATTAAAAAATGGCTCCTTAGAGTGGCGGACATCCATGTGATGTAGGATCTGACTAGTACCCTTAGGGGCACCGAGGAACAGTTCCGCAAGACGTGGCACGACTAGACAATCTTCTCCAACTCAGATGAGTTCAAAGTTTTTCTACGTGCAAAATGACTGCACACACAGGTGTCTCAACGTTCAGAGCCCCCTCCCCGCCCATAGTTCTACCCCCCCTCTCCTCCTCTTCTTCTCTTCTCTCCCTCC
>CM070032.1:159030129-159049617 GCA_036250615.1 Ptychadena robeensis
ATGGAATAGTTACATTTAAAATGGAAATTTCTAAAGATTATGTATTGAGGTTCAGTGCTGGGTTTGCTTTTTGCTGATTGTCTTCAATGCAGCATACCCTATTGAGGTGTATCAGGTCAAACATAGTCTTATGTTGTCAAACATGTTTTTTCCTCTCACTCAAACTGCACTGGATGCAATTGAATGGAATATTTTGCCATTTGACAAAAATGTATATATTGGCTATACATATACATAGGTGCAACTAACTGCACTTGACCAGGCAGCAGTTTTAAAATTCAAATTGAACCCTCTCTTTCAATTAAGCCTTTGAAGTCTCACTTCTTGCCCTAGTAGAGAATAAGCCGTGATTCCTTTTGATACTAAGACTTTACTTCTGTCATTTAACTGTCAAATGCTATAATACCATTTCATTATATGGTAGAATGGTAGATAAAAATGTCAAGACATTATTCAACATACACAATCAAGGTTGAATTAACAAAAGATTCACCTTAAGCTGGGCATACACAGCTCGATTTCTTAATATATTTGAGCACAATCAATTGCCATGTGCATTCACGGAACTGGATTTTCCTCCAATCTATAAACAATTTGAGCCATCCAGCCTTCTTTGAGCCGAATCGATCGGTCACACGGTTCCAACATGTTGAAAAACCATCCAAAGTATCGGCCGCGCTTGCAGCTGCAAAAGTGCTGTGGCTCGATATCAGGCCAGCTCATCTGCAGCGCAATGAGGTCATCGCACTGCAGTCAGGCTTCCTCGATCTGAAAGTGCTTTAATTACACCCTTGTTTTCAATGTAGCTGCATCTGTAAAGTACAGTCTGGTGTGACTGGAATCAATATCAGCGCCTCTAAAAGGTAGGAGATAGAGATGGTTAAATTTTTTTTCAAAAATTCAACCATTTCAATGATTTCGAGTTAATTGCAAAGCCCCTGAACATGGAATGCTAAACTTGCTGGAGATGTAGAGAAGGGTTTGGGGGTATACTACAAAAAAAAGTATTGCTCTAACATAAATAGTTTTTGCATAAATTAAGTTCAAAGTCAAGTCAAAATTGCGAAGATCAGAATTTCGACTTTAATTTTGAACCTAATTTTTTGCAAAAATTACGTGTTAGAGAAAAATTTTTTTTTTAAATGTTTCCACAACTCTTCTGACTTCCACAAGTCAGCTAGTCGAAAAATTCAACCATCTCTAGTAGGAGACTATTCTTGGAGATGGTTTTACAGATTTAAGGACAGAACAGAATTAAGGTTCAACCTAGTAAATAGCTAATGTATACAGTTTGAATAGCCATTTAAATGCAAAGTGAATATTAACTAAAACAGTGAATCTCCACTAAATTGTATTCACTAAACAAGGTTAACTTTCTCTACACTGTATAAGTATATCATCCATATTGAGTGGATTTACCCTTTAATTTTATGTTTGTGTATACATACAGATCTAGGCCATGTTTCCACATCCGTCGGGACCCCCTCCACTAAGCATATTGCTTGGTGGGGGGCCAGACAGAACGCATAGACTTTACCAGCTCGATGCAAAGGCTCAACATACCTCACTACGTTTAGCCTAACATCAGTGGAGCTGCATCCCCCGAGCAGGTAAGTGAATGTGCTTTGTCTGGACCTCCCACCAAGCAATATGCTTAGCGGAGGGGGTCCTGACTCATGTGGAAACTCCCCCTAACATAGAAAACGTACCTTACAGCTTAAAAAAAAACACAATTTTAAATAAATATTTAAATTTTATTATTGACATTTACAAGAAGAAAAGGCATACGGATATGTTACAATTGTATCAAAATTTTAAAAATATGAATGTTACACAAGTAACAGATTTAACAGAAAAGCATTTTCTTGCTTTCCCTGAAAGTAAGAAAACTATACAGTATAGGAAAAACATTGTATCAAAAAAACATAGGTCAGGTAAAAGCACTTATAAAAAAAATGTTCCACAGTACAAAGTATCACAAAAGTGATGTTTTGTTTGTTTGAATTACAAATGTCTAAAGTCAGTTTCAGGAAGCTCTAAATTCAAGGGTTTTAAGAATGTTTTCAAATTTTTATTTTTCATTTGGAAATGTCATTACAAAAATATACTTTGCCAAAGTAGCAAATGCAAATTTGCAAATGCAGATCCATTTTATAAACTTATAAAATATAATTTCCTACTGTAAAAATGATCATAGGGTGCCGATCATATTGCCCTTATGGTAATCCCTTTTTGTATTATTTTTAATGTCTATAAATTGGACTTTGTGCTATTGTGCAGAGGGTATTTATAACACACATACAATGTAAAAGTTTACACATTGCAGCAATTTGTTTTTTTTCCAGAGACTGCATCTTTTTCTCAGACATCACTATTTCTGCAGATAAATTGTTCCAAAATTAATAAACTACATCTGGCTTACACATATAATTGAGAAACATAACATTACAGTTACAACACTGAAAAATATCACAATGAACCAGATTAAAGAAGGAATCTACTAGTGCATGCTGGAAATCAGGCTGTGTAGTGTTATACATGCAAGGAATTGAGTACAGAACACGATTGCTTTAAATACATTTCTGTCCTTTCCAGCAGCAAAAAAAATATTATTTTAAAGTTGTCTCCTTAAATAAAGAATGTCCACTGGCCAGTTCTTGAAATGGAGACGCTTATTTGTAAACAAACATATAATGTTTGACTGTCATAAGTTTTTTTTTCTTGCATCTTGACAATCCAGCTATATTATGTCTACACATATTGTTCTGTTTCTCCATCTTTGGAAGGAGATGTGTTTGCTCTTGATTCCTCATTTTTGTTTGCAGATGCCATCTCTGGAAGGGATGCTAGATCTCTAAAAACATCTACATAATGTCCAAAACCAGGACCCCAGTTCAAAAGATTGTCCCAGTTGAAATTACCAGCTTGCTGGCTTAGCTTCATAGGCAAAGTACTGTCAGCTAGTAGAGTGCCTGTTGGCGACTGGGCACCGGAAGGCCCGCCTTCACCTCTGCGGTATCTCCGGGGCTTTAATCTAGCACCATAATTGTCTTCATCATCTGCATCTGACTCGTTGACTTGAGTCAGTTTTGGCATTCTTGATGTGTACACCATTGGTTTGTCTCTGTCATATTCCATTTCTGAGCATGTAAAAGATTCATGTGAATCACTATCAGATGATGATTCCGGAGCTGGAATTCCATCTGCTGGATTCCTTATTCTTGACAGTGGTCTCTGGCAGTCCTCCTCTGATGAAGATCTCCCATGATCTGCACTACAGATGCTTGGATTTCTTGGTCTGGGAGTGTTGAGTCTTTCAACCTCCTCTATTGAAAGACCAACTGGTGGTCCACTTTCCATAGGTATCTGCCCTATAGGTTGCTTAAGGCGACTTCCAGGTCTGGAGCCATGTCCTGCCATGGTCTGAGGGCTTTTACTTCTTCTACCAAGTCGGGTTGCATAATTAAAGATACCAGGCTGGCAGACATCATTATGCATTTCCAAAGATGACAGATGGAGTTCCCGGGCAGGGCTACTTCTGTAAAATGTAGAGGATTTCGAAAATGGTGCAGGGCTATGACGAGATAAAGGGTTGGGTGGTGGACAGCCTGAATGGCCAAGTGTTGCTGTTCTAAGGCCCTGGCCATATGAAGGTTGATAGGTTAAGCTACTTGCTCCCAAAGGCAGTGGAGATTGTCTGGCAAAGCCAAGAGGACTATGCCTTTGAATGGAGAATTTAGGAGTATGGCTCCGGAATTGCTTATAGTGCTGAATTATATCTGCATCTGAAGGAGCAATACTGCTGGCATTGTCAATGTCATAGTGTTCTATCTCTGTTTCAGGCATGGCCAAAGGAGCGCTAGGTATTATTTCTGTGCTGTGTGGTATATCCGTCTCATCATATATTAAGTATGGATTTTCCCTTTCAATGATATCTGGCTTAGGGTTTCCTTCGGGTTGCTTTCTTATAGTCATGTCATCACCATATGGTGGAATATTGTCAGGGTCATCAAAAGCAACATTCTCACTTCCCTTTTTCTTCTTTTCTTTTGTTTTTTTCTCGTCTTTTGGCACTTTATTTTTCCGAGATCTACACTGATTACACAGAATCAAACTAAGGACCAACAGAGCAAGAATTGTAGCACAGCTGCCAACAATTGCTGGAACCGCCCAAAGTGGTAGAGATAGTTGTTCAGTCTGTGCAATAGGAGTGCATACATGTCCACCATGAAATGCACTTTTGCAAATGTTACCTTGAGGGCAAATTACACCAAGACAAGCTGCAACAGTTTCACAAAGTTTTCCTGTATGCGTTTCCGGACAAATGCAAGTAAATCCTGATTGGGTGTGAGGTTCACAGCTTCCTCCGTTTTGGCAAGGACTTGAGGAGCAGTCTCCAGGTGGTACACAAGTGTATGCATGCCACTGATTTATGCACATTAAGTCCCCCCAGCATGGGTTACTGGCACATATGTTTGGACCTCTGCATCCTAGTTTTGCAGATGACTCTGATTTAGTTATGCGAACCAAGTCATGTTTACCACTGAATGGTAGATTTTCATGGTTATACTTTACATAAGCAATGCAACCATCAAAGCCTAAAAGAGAAGAGATAAATAATTAGATAATGAAACAAAGAATGGAATAAATACTATTATTAATTGTGATACATTGCCAGTTATTTGAGTAAAGGACTATGAACATTGAGTAAATATAAATTATTAACCTTAATAAACGATATGCTATTAAATGATAGCAAAGCAGTCAATGCAAATATCCCAACTATATGGGAATTTACACTGCCGCTGCTCACTTCTCTATTGAACTATAAGTATGAAAGGTGGCTTAAAAGCCCTAAATATTGCATGAGACCACACATAGGCAGCAATGTAATGCATTCTAAATGTCTTTTAGAAATAAAAGCTAGGTACTTAAGACCATGACATAAATGTCAGAATAAACCACTTAAAACAAAGTGGTGCGATTCCTCCCTATTAGGAATTTCAACACGATTGAAGTAAAATAAGGATTTGGCATGAACAGTTTTCCCAAGAACAAAGGAGTTTGGATGAAGACTGTGGACCAAGAGTTCCAAATGCAACACACAATAAATCCCCCCGCCCCTTAATTTAGCAAAGAACATATATTTGGCATTCATAAAGTAAACGAAAGTGACCGGAGATAATGTAAGACATAGAACAGACATTTAATGATCTAGGATGCAAAGGAATGGTGAGAAATATGGTTATATACTTAAGACAATAGATCAAAAGTATTTTAAACAAAGAGCATAAAAACAAGTGTGGAGAAGACTTCACTTCATAGTACAGTCATTTACCATTAGACCTTTGTATGCCTGCATACATAAGAGTGGCCCTGACCTCTCACTAGTTAGTAAAATAAAGAAACTTTTTGCCATATGTATCTTTACTTAAAATGAAAACTGAAAGAAACTTTTAACATTTTATCTCAGAATAAGAAAGTAACAGAGTAGGGTGGCTTGTATTAGTAAAAGCAGACATCTACAGATCTACAGCTTACAGCCTGTAAGAAGAGAGAGCTAACATTATAGCACAAAACATACAGAAAATAGGTGTAATACCATCAAAGTTTATCAGTTGGAAAACTTAGAAGGCATCTTAAGATGGTTCCACATATTTCATTTTGTGAGTTGTAATAATCTAGTGGCAGGGAAAATCTTTCTATCTGTATGGCCATGTCAAAGCTGGATAATAACTTGACAGAGCGATCCTGACAGAATAGTCAGAAATGGTACATAATGCATCAGTCCATGTGAAACTGCAATAGCATTATTAATTAAATGTGAGAGAGAGTATGTGATATGTCTTTACAGCTGGTGGAAGACTAAAACATCTCTGAAATGGTCATGTCTGATTTTTTTACCATATCATCCAAGTTGTATAGAGCTACTTTACAAATGCAGTTGAGATCAATGGCAGTATGTGATCAGTTTGTACTTGTTTTTCATTTCAGATTTACTCTAAGCAAATAATTTTTTTTCCTTCAACATGATATGAAGCTTAGCTTCAACTATTTCAGCAAATCAACTCCAACATAAATTAATTGTTAATGCATAAAGTTAATACATAGTAGTCACATCTAAAATGCATTTTAATGGTATAGTTGAACTATACCATTGCTTTGTTTGACTATGATGCATCATATGTATATTATATATTTACCATTTTGTGTGCTTTGAGGTGTCTGTCCAGGTAGTATTCCTCCAATCTGAATTGTAAGAACATTAAGACCTCCGAAATCTTGAGTGACATGATGAATATCTCGGCTGTGAGCTTGGTCTAATGACAGACTAGTTGTGGATCCATTTTTCTCCATAAGAAGAATATGCCAGCGACCATCTGCCACATTCATCTCAGGAATATTTCGTTCAACCTTTCCTGCAATACCAGCATCTGATGTGTAATGGAGTTTTCCATTTTTGACCTGAAAAGCCAAAGTGAAATTGTCTAAGCAAATGTAGAACTTAATGATTTAATAAGTCAAAATGTAAGTATAAAAGTTCCCACTACTATCTTTGTTAGAGGGCTCTGCACTGAGACCATCATTTGTCCCACCTCCATGATTGAGAAGAAAATTACAAAAGTCATGGATTTTATATTAAGAATCCAAGAAATCATATTCTGTATTCCATGAAATTTTTTCTTACCCTCAATTACCTTTTATCTACCTTGTTTTGGATTAGCCATTAGTTTTGCTTATGGTGCCTGCTGACTTGTGACCAATCTGCTTGGCAATGTTACTTAAGTATGCTTTAATATATTTACCTAAGTTCTTTTCCCATGATAAATTCTATATAAGAATGGATAAATAGGGCAATTAGGACTGGCAAGCCATATGCTTAAACCTCTTATAAATTTCCACATTTTGCTAAAGAAATCTTTCATACCAAACCACAGAACCCCCTTTCAACTATCAGATAAATACATATTCAACACAGTGATAAAAAAGTGTGACTAAAGTGCTGTAGCCATTTACGAGTCCAAATAACCATTTCTATATGTTTTAAATTCATCTTATATAACTGAAATGACTTTTAATTGGCCTACTGTGTTTCCACAAGGTTTGGAACATAGCACATTCTATAGGAGAAAGAAACCTATGTTAAGTTGATAACTTTCTGCTTTGCCTAGTAAAAATATAATCTGTTAACCAACTGTAGCAAAGTAGATACTTTCCATTTCTCTAGCCTGAATGATATAATTTGAAAAATATCCAAAGCCTGTTTAGGGGACATATGATTAAATAAATTTTTTGTCAAGGGATAATTTCACCTACATAAAGAGATAGCTTAGCTGTATATAAAGAAAATCCTAAAGTCAATTATTTTATATTTGTTCATTATAAGCTTTTAACAATACTCAGTATAGCGGGCCAGCACTTGGGTCCCGAGATGGGTATAAATCTGCAAGGTGCTTGTATGTGCTACCTAAGTTCTCTTGAAAAACTTTGACTTTTTTAAATTTTTTCTAATTTATCAGTTCATTACATGATTAAATAAAGATTACATGAATTAGAAGATTGCTTTTAGGCTTTAACCTCACAATATAATATGATGGGAGTAGAAATTGATAAACATAGTAGCCTGTTTTGATTAATTTAAACTTTCTTTGTTTCCTAAATACCCAAACCTGATTTTTTGTGCAATGTAGGTCATAATGATGATAATGGTTATCTTAAATTTACAAATTTGTTGCAAATATTATGTAAAAAAAAATTGCGATATTTTGCTAATAAGAATATTGCTTGTGCTGGTCATTACTAATAGTCAACCAAGAAGAAATGCAGACCAATGGATATATTAATTGTTGACAATGGCTATCAGATGTACTGACATAGATGTACTTGCAAAGCACCTACTAAACGGTTAGATTTGTGACCGATCTGCAAGATTAACGCCCAAAGCTTACATTCGGCCTTAAATCGACCAGGACATCGATCTAACAAATTACGGACATGTCTGTAAATTTTAGATCAATCTCTATCTCTATATATCTATCTCTATATATCAATCTCTAAAATCATCTTTTGATGTGCACCAGCATCCCTATCCAAAGTAAATGCCGGCACACAAATGGTGCGTTGCAGATTCCGGGGACGACCGGCCGTGTGTGATGATGTCATGCACGGTCCATCTCACAAGAAATTGTCCCGGCATCGAGACATCTATGCCGGGCTTAAGATATACCACTTTTTTTTTAAATAAGGTAAAAACTTCCACAAAACTTAACCACATTCACTACTCTAGTGTGATCAGAGGATATGTGTATACAAGTATATAAAGAGAGATTATGGCCGGCATCACTACTGTGCTCACTTACGGGTTATGACAGGCTTGACTGAGCCATAGCCAGCATTGCAACTCATCAGGTTCTTTTCAGGAGAGTGTAATTTATGCAGTACTGTGTTTTTTTAGGTTATGAGGATACAGATAGGGACATTTGTCTGGCTTACAATTACATTCTGAGGCATGTAACTAGTTTTCTATCTTTAAACAAATAAAAAAAGATGAAGTTCCAGAGTTAAAATTAGATGTGGTGCGCTCTTCACAACTCATGGATGATCATAGAAGGAATATGCTTCACAGTTTCATTTGTCATAGCTGATTATTGCCAGTACACAGTGAGTTTACAACATAGTTCAAATAGGCAAAAAAAGAAGAAAAATTTATATTGGAAGGAGAAGCATTTCCTTAAAACCATGAGTTCAAACCATGACCTGAAATAACCTGCATATAATAAAGCCATATTGAGAACTAAAATAGGAGGGTTTTAGACTGATAGATTACTTGCTAGGACATATATATAAACTGAGCATTGCTGCTTTTGTGTTCTACTATCTTTAATAACCAATGAGGAGAAGAATTGCTTTGATATTATATGAAAAAAATTTAAGGTGCTAGAAATGGAGAGTGTTATGCGATTTATAGGGGATGCTACTTAAATTTGATGATGGTTCATGAGCCGTCACTTTTACTATGATATTTAAAACAGATTTATTGAAAAATGTCACAAATAAAGCAAATCCAAAAGGGAGATAGGATGAGCATTTAAGTTTTGAAGATAGACCAGGGATGGTCAAACTTTTTGACTTGTGGGCCGCAATGTTTTTTTGGGGGGGCCTGACCAGACCATGAACCTGTACGAGCCACCCAATCTTAAGTCCACCCAGCCTGGGCAGGAAACTCAAACAGATATATAATGCTATGGAGAGTCAAATGAACACTCTATTGCGGACATGGGCAAACGATGACCATCACCACTTATTGCAGGGAACAAGCAGAGGGGAGCCAGAGCATCTTGATGCCAGGGTGACAAAGGGCCAGTCTAAATGGGCCAATGCCAATCTATCATGTCAATATTATATAGCCTTAACATCTACATCAAGTTGTACAATGAACTATGAGTTGAACTGAACTAGAAGTATAAAATGGATTCAAATTTTCTTATTACAGAAAATGATGAATTTATAACATAGCAATCATCAAAGCAAAGGTGATGGAGTTAAATTAGACTTAATCTAGCCAAATGGGTTGACTTTTGCATGGTCATTTGCTCATGTGCAATGTAAATATCGATCGGCAGTCTAACATCAATCGATCATATCACCAAACAGTGTAATCATATTATGGTGCACATGCTCTATATTATGAACCCATATAAATCTATCGAAATGCCTAGAAAAACTCAGATACTTGTATGAGTAACTTAAATTTGACAACATTTCCAATAATCTTTATGTTCGATTTTAAGCACTTCTGGTCGATCTTAACAGGTGTGCTGGAAAAAATTTCAGTACAATCAACTTTGTTTTAAGTCGAACTAATGGAAATATTGAACTATGTATGACCACTTTTAGTCTCCACTGCATTTGCCAACAATGTGTAAAAAAACGTGAATGTGGTTGTGTCTATGGAGTGGTCAAATTCATTTTTAATGAGCGTGCCCATTGAAAATGCATTTTCAGCAAGAAGCAGTTGAAACTTAGCTTTACGCTTAAACATGATGTTGTTTCTGCCACCAACACTGGCCTCCACAAGAACACAGAAGCGTGATGGAGACGATTGCAGTCACATTAGAAGTGCTTAAAACAAACATGGAGTACAGTGTTAGAGTAGGCAAAGACTAGGATGGCAAGGGCACAAGACAAGTCGGTCTCATAATAAATACAGATCAAATGCATAGCCAGAAATTCTCAATTATTTTTGTAAACTGGGCTTCAAATGTGTACCTTGTCTTTCAGACATCACCTTCATTAGTGTATATATACAACAACATTTTATTAAAATTATTAATCTTTTTAAAATATTAAAGTAATATATGTAACCACAAATTTAGAATATATACCTTTATAGCTGTGTAATTGCTGATTTCATGAATTTGAAGTAAAAGGCCATTTTCGCTTCTTGTCCTGAATTTAATTTCTAAATTATTAGCATACATTGACTCCATGTCAACACTACGATGATGTAAAAGATATTCACGTTTCTTAGTCTGGCTGATGGCATAATTAAGGTAACCTTTTCCTTCAAGAGATAGGGCAGTGTCTGCATTCATATCTACAATGACAACAGAAAAAACACCTTAGTTACCTATATATTATGAAATGGTAAAAAAGCAGAGGAAAGTCAGAATTCAATGACATGTACCTCAAGGAATAACTAAAATTAATACATGACATGCAAGATGGATACGTAACAAAAAAGACAGGGAACCCTTTTTTCACACTTTATACTAAATCACACATTATTCTGCTTAATAGAATTGTGATTTAAAGTCCAGATTTACCTTTAGTCCTAACATTTTTTGCCCACTGGTAATCCTAAATTTGTTGTCCAGCATCATTTAACCCACTTTCTCTGAGCACAGATTAATCTGGACCTGTCCTAGACTGGACAGTAAAGGAGAACCAGCATAGTGCTTAAGGTGCCCATACACATACAGATGGGCGCACGATCGATGACCTGTTCAAGCGCAGCGTGGTGGCATCACCATGATGTCACCACACAGCAACAGAGCTCCCATTAATTGGATGGGAATCAAGGAGCACCACAATAGGTGCTCGATTCCAGGTCAATGACATTGGATCAAGCTTGAAGACAGGGGTGGCTGCATCCGGTGGCCGCACAATTGATGACCAGTGCGCATGGTGCGACGTCAGCACTCAAAAGGGTCATCATTTGTGCGCCCATCTGTAGGTGTATGGGCACCTTTACTCTAATACTCCATACTATGAGATTCATGTCAATTCAACAAATACATAAAAAATTTATTTAGTCATGCATTAATGATTAATTGTGACTTTTATGTATCTGCTATAAACTCATATTTAGACACCACCATGCTTTGGAAATTGCCCTACTGACAGACTAATCTTCCTTAACTGTCACAGCACCTTGCTTGTGAATATAAAAAAGGTTGTAGCTTGGTGACATGAGACCAAGGTCAACCCATACCGTACATCAAGGTGTGAGGAGATCCTCCTACACAGAACGTCTTCCCAGTTCCTCGACAGAATTGATCTGTCCAAATTTTCCCAAAAATCTTTCTAGGTGTCTTTATATTACAGCAGGCAGAATGTTTATGTTACTTATTGAGATAAGACATCTTACTATAAAATAACATAAGAGCAATGACCTTTTATACACTAAAATGAAATAGCATGAAAGATAGAGATCTGCAAGTGTTCTTGTTAAATATTTCCCAAAGTCACATCTTTTAATGAGCCTGCAAGTCTAGTGTAAATCCTAGTACCAGATCTGAAAAAGGAACAGAAACACCTGTACTATGCATGATAACACCTAACCAAGAACCGCATAAAAGCAGCACATAAAATGCATGACTACATAGTGTGGGCCCTTGGCCTATTTTTCCAGTGAAGTAAGGTTATTATAAAGCAATGTAAAACTTAACGTACACTTTTCACAGTACTTTCCAGTAAAGCCATCTTTACAGTTACACTGTTGCCAGAACCAATTATCGACACAGGTTCCTCCATTTTGGCAAGAACTTGTAGTACAGGCTCCTTCTAATCTTGGACACCTAGACACACAAAAGGATTGAAGAAAAGAAGCTTTAGATTTTGAGTTCTCTGCATAAAGGTGACAGATTTACCATGTGCTTTCTTAATATACCAGAAAGGTGACAATGATTGAAAGGGGATATTCCATGTAGAGTGTTTTTTGCATCTTACATTATTAAATAAAGACCAGTGTCTTGTAATTATACTGCACTATAAAATATAACATCTCATCTTTCTCTGTCTGGAATTTCAATATGAGCAATTCTATTGTGTAAGTGTCATTTGTATCAGTCTGGAGTTAGCATTTCTAAAGCCGACCATAGACGCTTCGATCCACAGCCGATTTTGCGGCAGATCGACCACCATGTGCACACGCAGCTATCGATCAGCTAAAAATCGTCTGCGGATCGAAGCCGCCCACCTGGAACGACTGGGCGCTCCAAGGATTGATCAGCCAAAGAACAGACGTGTTCATTTTTCTTTGGTTGATCGCATTATTTTAGTTGTCCACTTCTGCTTCTTTCACCATTCTAATAAAATCTTCACTTAAGTTAGAGTACCTCAACAAGTTTATGTTTTAAGTATTTTCCTTCACACGTGAAAGTGACCCTGTTAATTCACTTGCACACAATTACGGAAATCTGAAAACATGACATGTGGCATAACTAGTGACCCTGCAAATTCACCTGTACGGGATTCAGGAAATTCCCTTCTATGACCTGCTGAGGAGCCGGGAAATCCCATTTAAGTAATAACAGTCAACTAATTAGTGAAGAAACAGCTAGCTGCAGCATTGTACTGCTGGTTATAAGTCACATACATGCAACAGGGATATGGTATTACTATTCTATTCTGCTTGATATTGTATTTGCATTGTATATAATGTAGACAATAACCATTGGTGTGCAAATACCCTGGATGCTGACACCCTGGTTGCACCACTGACACTAATACCCAATATTACTACGTATTTTTCACAGGTACCATTTACTTTATTCAGCATAATGAGAACTAATTAAAAAATGTATTTATCTAACCTCCGGTGTTCTTGCTTAATCAGATTTCAATTCCAAAGACACGTCTATAATTTCATTTATGAAACAGCTAACTTATTGGTATTGAAAAATTTAAATATCTTCAAAAGTGTCACTTTGTACCCCCAATAATTAGGGAGGAAATAAGAGAGAAATATTCTTTGAATAAGTCTGTTAATGCAGACTTAACCTCAAAATAAAACCTTTAAAGGCTGCCATACACGGGCTGATGCCTGTGAGATAGACGAACCTTCAAGCTCAGTGCGGTGATGAAAACTTTTAGCTGCATTGTGATGAGGTAAGGGAGCAGATAATGAGAGGACGCAATATAAAATTTTTAGCTTTAAAAATTACACATAAATAGGGTACATTTGGCTCAAGCATCAACGCTATACATACATAAGTTACAAACAGATTTAAACTATACATTTTAGTTTGTGCTACATCTGTGTTAAACATTAATAGAAAAATTACAGTTTGAACAATGTAGCTGTATCCCATTGTCTTGGATAAAAAATTTGATTTAGCATAAGACTTCAAAGAAATAAAACTGGTGTCATTATGTTATCATATTGCTTGATGTATAAGGCATACCGATCTAGAATTCCTTGTGCTGACAAAGCTTGGCTGGGTTCTAGAGGACGCCCATTCACTGCAAATTCCATTATACAACCTACAAAGTCATGGCTTTGTACTTGTCCTTTTCTTTGTAGTATTGGTTCCAGGGATCTGATACCTCCTACTGTTATTCTGTTTGGCTGAACATCCAGAGTCCTGTTCCAAGAAATAAGAATCATTGCAAAGTGAATTAATTTTTTTTAAGCAATGATGACCATAGCATAAATCACCTTTGCTTTTTTGTCTATACTTAACAAAAGATATGCATACTTATACCACATGCTTTACTGCTATTATCAAAAACTATATTGGGTAAATTAATGATCCTAAATTAGTCATATAATACAAGACATAATAACTGGAAGCTGATAACCTTTTTCTAAAAAAGCAAGATATAATTATGCATTTCTTGTATATATTTATATATATATATATATATATATATATATATATATATATATATATATATATATATATATAAATAAATATATATTAATGTCATGATCAATGACACTGGGGATGTGAAAATGAAAAAAAAGCAGAGGACTCGCTTGAGCACTTTAGCCACCAACTGGTGTTACCTTGAAATCCTATATATTTTTTTAGGAAAATATAGATGCAAATATCATGACAGCATGAAGCAGAGAACAATTTTTGCTCTCTATAGACAAGCAGAGGTGCCACATGGACCCATAGGTTAGATCTAAAGCTCTACAAGCAGAGTGGAATATGAACCTTTACAGATTACTACTTCTTTGACACAGAAATCAAGGGCAGATAAAGGTGGGAGGGGGGGTTTCTATCTGGCTAATCTAAACAATCAGTAAAATAGTAGAACACATTTTCTTCTGATGGACCTAAATTAATTTAGCGTATTCCATGTTGTTTAGGCATCAAGTACCAAAGGTTCCCCTATATGATTCTAATGTTCTTCATTCATGTTTCTTCATTCATCAAGGGAAAACACATCAATGTTTAGTGAGCACAATATTTTATGGACTTAGAAATAAATCCTATTTAAAACAATCTGTTAGGTGTCCAGAGGCTAATATCTGCATTCCCACTGTAGAAGACATCTACTGCCATAGAAGGAATATGTTTCTCTGAAATGAATGAGTAATACAGTAAAATATTTTATGGAGTACAATCAGGTAGAATGTTGAAGTCAGAATGTCTTGAAAACATATTGTTATTAAAAAGTAACTACGTCTATAGGGAACGTCTTGTGAAATTTAAAAGAATTTTCATTGGAAAAAAGCAACAGTAGGTGGATGACGTTTACACTTATTAACAGTTTTACAGAGGGATCAAGTTTGTAAGACATGGTGAAATATCTATACAACAGAATCAACAGAAACAAAAAATCCCCCTCTGCTTTAATAATCAAATGTGTTTTTCTAGGTCAATTCAAATTGTACTGTCCCATCTGGCTTTGTTTTAAACAGTTCGACATTTACCAGTCACTGGAAACAGCGGCGGTGCTGACGGTACAAAATCCTGGTTCTTGGTCCTCGGAGCAAGTGTCAACTGTCAGTGACGCCGCCTGCAATAAAGATTCATATTCAAGATGAAATAGATACTCCATAAGACCAACTTTATTGTAAAACATTATACAGCGGTATGAAGCTTTTTTAATAAATATTTTTTGATATAATATCATTTTAAGCTACACAAGTAAAAATATTTGATGTAAGAAAAAAATGTACAGCACAATGGGAAAATAGGGTAAATTTTCTAAGCTAACATATTTTTGTAACTGTTGGAATTACTGTTTCATCGATATTGCTGTCCAGGGAACAAGAACACAATATGGCAGTATCAATAGTCAGACGCAGGTGTAAGGGGTGTGGGATATGATAGTATATGCTACAACAGCTGTTGGCTTATGTCTAGCACAACAGTAGATGGAAAGACATAACCAGTGTACACAATGGGAAAAAAGATTAACACCAAACCTGCAAACACTTTAAAGACCCAATCCAGGTTATTGAAATGTTATCCCTTAACCTCATGGGTGGAGGACACCAATATTTGCAGCTTTAGTATTAAACTTTTCCCCTTTGTTAAATTATGGATATTTAACTTTATTCAATGGTGGACATCTGCTGGGGACTGTAACAAAGTAAGGTGCTATATGTCATGGTCAACAGCCTTATGGAAAAGCATCCTTTTTCACTATTGCTTATTCTTTTTATTGCATAATGGAAAGATATACATATTTGTGGTTTTATTTTAAATATCCAAATACACATACACAAGATAAAGCTGACCCCCAGGGAAATAATGAAGTTTTGTACTCATGAAATGTATTGTAAATGAAAGCTGTATAGGTTACTGGATTGTACTTGGAAACAGCCCCTTGTTGTTCCCTGTACTGTAAGAATTAGACTGGACAAAGAAGAAGAACCACAATCTTAAACTCCAAAAACTGTTCAAAATATACTCTTATTTCTTAAATTTTACTTGAAGGCAAAAAAAGCTAATGTCAAAAGAAATGGTTTCAAAACCTCATTACATGAGTAGAAGACGACACGAGATGACATGCTTTAAAGCTGCTACTTAATATCATCCTACAATGTTTTTTTGGATTGTTTTTAATCATTTGGATCCCAGCAAATAAGCTGTGACGATATGTTTTTATACGTGTATCATAAAAACGACACAGATGATATTTTTTTTAAGCGATTGTGGCATTTTTTAATATGTGCTGTGTTGATACAGTTCCCTGTTCACATTCTGTCTATCCTTGTCTAATCTGCAATATTTCATCAATGACAACTTAATGCTTTTACCAGCTTTCCACAAACTCCCAACGCACCTTAGGAAATGACAGATTTGAAATCCTGTGGGTTCAGGACAGACTTATACTGTAAAGTTCTACATGTGGAAATCATGTTACATTCAAGAAAATTGCATGTGGCAGAACAAAAAACTGACACTTAGTCGCTTTAAATATATAAAACAATGTAATATGTAAAACAAAAATAATTACATTTACATGCAGGCTCACAAATATTTTGGTTTGGAAGAATGCTCGGCGAGAGCCAGAATAGTAAAAGAGTAATTTGGGGAATAAAAAGGAAAAAACACAAAAACAAGCCAGCTATATATTCTTTAGTGGCAGCTGTATTTTTCAGTAGGGCTGCACACAGTTGTCAATGCAAGTACATATGTGAATCTGCTCACCTGACCTCCATTTGTCATAAGTGAGTCATTCATAAACTGCTTTTTCCATATTTCGTTACAACCTTGCAGCCCTGCATTGTAACGGTTGACTGCATTCATACTTGTGGTAAAAAAAAATGCTCAATTACCCATTCCAAAGCACCTTCTTGGTCCAAAGCACCGACACCTGCCTGTTGAGGAGCATTCTGTAGTTTTTAGCAACCCAATGGTGAGTCTAAACTAGGCCTTTCCTACCACAACATATATTTCAGGAATCACTGGGCCATCATTTAGTTAATAAATTAATATTTTTTATAGATTGTAGTATGCATTTTTTTTATTTATATTGTATTAATATGTAATATAACCGTGCCCAGGTTAGTCAATGTTAGTCAACTCTTCACCGGGGAAGTTTTTACCCACGGGCTGCCGCACATGTGGAAACAAGCCCTTACAGTGACAGTGACAGTGACAAGTTAGATCAACCACACAAACAAAATAGTAGGAGTTTTGTTGTCTCAACCCATCCAAGTATCACTTTTTTTGGTGTTCACATGAAAAAAAATAAAAATAAAGATAAGTTAAAACCATACTCCCTACATATGATTAGAACATTAATCTTGAGGACTGTAACATTTTATGGAATGTCTCCCAAACCTGTCAGCATGCATTAGAAGGCTCTTGATTATTGAATTCAAAGCTCAGCACCATTTTGGCCTCTGAGGGGTTTGGTCTTTTCAAATGACATCATGGGCTCTCCTGTTAGCCCATAGTGGCTTGTGAACATGCTTGAAAGAGACAGGTCCATGACAGCCCGGACTCTGTAATTGAGCAAGAATATGCTAAGGCTTAGTTTACAAGGTCAGTTGGCAACTGCTCTTTGCAGTCTCAACTGAACCCTAACCATGGTGCACCTCATGTCTAAGCAACAGTTGCTCATAGGCAAAAAATGCAGGTGTTAAGTTGTAATCAATAGCCATCCACCAACTACCTGAACAAAATTGGCAAAAAGCTGCTGCCGGTAGATGATTCTCTAATCTAAACCTCAGATTCAAACCATAATGGACTGGGAATGGATTTTAAATACCTAAGCTGCAGATCTGCTTTAGATGTTTCATATTTGTTGAGCTGTGGTTCATTTACTAGAAGTAGAGTGTTTTACTAAACAAGAATGTAACTTTATAAAGCAAATTAGGCTTAGTAAACAGGAAAAAGTTGTGTTCAATGTGATCAGTCCTATTACATTTGCAGGCCACATCCTACATTTGCTCTCAGTAATCATGAGTACCTATGGAGATATCCATACAATATAGTTGAGCATTTCTACTGATTGCCATTAGTGCTGAAAGTAGAGGATCTCCAGCATAGTCATGACATGATATACATCATTCTAGCATAAAGTAGATCCATCCAGACCGTTGAGACACAACGACGAAATCTGACAGTTCTCACATGAAGACAAGAAAATGAATAGAACATATCAATGAGGATGGAAGTGAATACAGCTTGTCTTCAGATTAACTGAAGGGTTGTGTTTTCTTAACACCATTCTATAAGGTTAAAACAACAGATTTATCATTACCTAAGTAAAGAGTACTGGACATCTTTAAATATTTTTGTTCGCTACAAAGTGTTATTAATTAATCATGATGATATGCTCCAGAATTATAAGTCTCTGGTAAGGCTGTTCATTATTTAATGTACATTATATTACAGATGTAAGGTAAACATGGGAACACAGACTTTATAAATAGCTGTGCTTAATGGAGACATCAGTTATCTCCAACACCGTTTCTCACCTATAACATACATTCTCACCCATAACAGACTTGTATATCACAAAGGTAGTTATAAAATGATACTATACTTTGATAATAAAGCTGAATCAGCATTTATCTCCAACTTAAATAGCAAATTTGCCTTCTGACCTGGTTAGCCACTTTGTAGAAACTCAGAATATTTTAATTGGCAATAAAAGTGATAGTTTGGGAGAGGAAACCTTTGTATAACTTAGTAAATTCAATCTGAAGTTTAGCAATGCATTTTATGGTAAGACATACCAAATATTTGCATTCATATTAAAAAACAAGAGTCCTTTTGCCCAGGACTCAGGACTGACTGGACAGAAATACAAGCTACGACAGATAACAAGCATGTATTTTAACTGTGTGTTTGGTGATACGCCTGGAGTTCATCTGTGAGAAAAGTCACCTTGTCTATGGAACTCATCCTTGACCTCCCAAATCCTTATTACATTATTTCTGTTATAAGCAGTAAATGTTTCCAGGCCAATGAGACCGCTTTACCAAAGCCAGAAATGACAGGAAAAATGAAAGGACGGAGCAGGGGAATTCGAGAACTGTGCCTAATACAATAAATTTACATTATTTTAATAAATGGTTTAAAGAGGTGAAAACACAGATGTGGATGCCCCCACAGGATGCTGCAATATGCCGCATAGTAAGCTGCACATAGCTAAATCCAGCTGTGTTTACAAATTCAACATCATTGTCTAAAACATGCCCAGAGGCTCTACAGTTAGGGTCAGTACCCTCTACAGCAGACATGTCAAACACAAGGCCCGCGGGCCAAATCCGGCCCGCCAGGCCTT
>CM070032.1:159049717-159082234 GCA_036250615.1 Ptychadena robeensis
CATTACAGAGATGCACATCACCTAATATGCTTAATTGGTAGTAGGCTTTCGAGCCTATATTTGCCTAATAATTCTGCACTCCCTGTATATATGCATTTTTTTTTTTTTATAATGACTATAGAGACTGATGAGATGCTAAAACTTGCAATTGTTCAATATAATTTTAAGTTCAATATAAGATGTAGACTTTCTGAATCTGTCATATTTGAATATAGTAAAAGCAGCTAAGAAGTTTTAAAATTGGTTCCCAAATTTTCCTTGCAGGGCCCCCATTTTTTATTTAGGAACATTATCAAGCCCCCCCCCCCTCCCTATTCAAACAAAGGTTCAAAATGAAGGCCTGTGCCCCACTTGAAAACCTTTGTGCCCCCCCAGGAGGTTCTGCCCCCCAGTTTGGGAACCACTGGATTAGAGTAATAAGAGACATGTTGTTATGAACTGCTTCTAAAATCCAGGACAGCTTAGGGTTTTCCTTCCTGGATATCTGAGAAGTTTTAATCCTGGACATTTTTTTTAATAACTGTCCCCAAAAAACTCCTTAGATAGCAACTCACTAAACTCAGATCTGCAACACCCCAATGTATGCTGTTTTTGTGATCACAGGAATATTAATAATAATGTGACATTGTTTTCTTCACACTGACTGCAGTTCTCAAAGCTACAACATCAATTGACATAAACTTTGCTTGATGCATTACAATTTTACTTTCCTTTGGTCACTGACCTATATACATTGTTTACGTTTTTATAACAGCTATATAAAACCTATACCTTGACATCTATTTTGGACTATAGCAATTATTTAAGCAATAAATTAAGCCCACCATACACCTTTAAATCACTCCATACAATTTCTACTAGATCTACCAAAAACTATGTAGGTCTATAGGAAGGGATTATGGAAGTTGACATTAACTAAAGCATGAAAATAACTGAATGATAAGACACACCATCACAGGAAGCTGCATTAAGTGGAGCATAGAATTCTTTAAATATTAAAAGAAGATCCTTGATAAGTAATTTGCTTTACACAAACACGTACTTTTTTAAAACGTAAAACCAAAAATTTAAAAAGTATAACTTTATCACAGTGACATAATTTAAGAAGTAGTAAAGTAAAAGTCATGCATGGAATAGAGGTATATAGAAACAGCAGTCCTTACCATTCCAGCTCTGCGTGCAATCACTGTATGGAAATGTCCATCTGAGACTTTCTTCATTGTGGTTAGTTTGAAGGTTCCACTGCCCAAGTTGTAGGAAAATCTCAACCTCTCTTCCACAATCTCCAAAGCAAGGAATTCAGCTGTATCGCCAGTCTGGTTGTCGTAGTTGTACAACAGCAATGCATTGTGTTTAATAGTAGAAAACTTTATATAAATGTAATTGTTGTTGGGGTCCAGACTAGGAAACTCCATGTAGGAAAGCTCCTCAAACCCATAGCTATTTAGTTCACAGTGTTTTCCGAAGACACCTACACAATAATGAAGAAATAAAAAGTGGTATTAGAATGTGTGCCTGTCTTTAGATTAGATTTAGATTTTTTTGTGATTATTGGCTAATTGCTACTTTCATCTTTCATCACAATACCATTCAACATCTAACTTTTGTGGGTCTCTTTTAGGTGTCTTTTATTGTTAAACAATGTCCTCCAAAGAAGAATGTTTACTCACAGGTTTTTTTTCCAAAATGCACTCTTGCATCAGTAAAATATACAATGTCACATACCGAAAGTAAAATAGAACCATAATAAAAGTTGCAGTGTGCAATGCAGATAAGGCCAAATCAAAGTGTTGACCTTGGAACTATCAATGCTTTTTAGAAAAAATAGTTGGAATGTTGGAATATGGTTTGCCAGTTCAGGCTTTCACTCTGTGTGAGTTACTTATGGCAACACAAATGCAGCTTGCATTTCCCATTCTTACTCCAGACAGCTAGTGCTAGTCTTGCTTGCTTGCTGCATACTGAGTTGTATACTCACTTCTTTTACAGTTAATTAGGCAACTCCTAACATAACTAATCTTTACTATATATATATATTTACTATATATATATATATATATATATATATATATATATATATATATATATATATATATACAGACCATGAGAAACATTTTACCCATCACATCCTTGGATGAAAAAATAAAGTAAAGAATAATTAAATCTGATGTTTCAGCTCTGGATTTCCCAGACTGAATACTAGTGCAACCAGACAACAGCTTTTCTTTATATGCAATACAATTAAAAGCGTATTAATTAAACCTAATTAAAACCTAAGCTTTTATACTTAGGCCACATACACATGTGCATCCACGGTCAATTTTGCCAATGATCGGCCATCATGCATGTTCGTGGCGCTTGCTCGGGGGTCGATAGGCAACAAAACAGAGGCACCAACTGGAGGAATTGACCGGAATAGCAGTCACACATAGATCTGCCTTGACATTTCTTTTGTGGTCGATCCCTATACTTTAGATGGGGACCAGGGACCCCATTCAAAGGAACTTACGTAAATCCATGTGTGAGTGGCACACATAGCCATTCTTATATGTTCGGCGGACAACTGAAAGCTGGCGACATCGCTGGCAGAAATCTACCCGTGTATGGGTAGCTTAAGGCCAGCGCTCCACTATGCGTTGGCATTCGCTGATGTCAGCGCAAGCCTCTGTTATGTTATTGTGGACGCAGATGGGCTGCATTGACATTAACCTGACGGGGAACGACAGATTGGGAGCTCTGAAGGGCTGTGGAGACAGTCCTGTCAAAGCCCTATTGATGTCATTTGGCGGCTCGTGCATCAGGGATTAAATGGATAGTGGAACCCTAACTTTACACATGACATTCTCTGCTTTGTCATACATTGTGATTCACTATACCATTTATATTTTATTGCAATCATCATACATTAAATCATAACATTTGTTGAATTATTTTTATATATAAGGATCTTTTCCCAGAACTGACTTTTTATATTTCTTATTTAATTAAAATTTCTACCAGGATAAGTTGAATGTAATCACCATAACAGCAATGTGAATCCTTGACCTAGGTATAGAATATATAATTAGTACGAGATGGTCTCACTACACAGGTATTTATAAATGTTTTTCTTTCCTTGCAAACGCAGTCAAATGTAGCTTCCTGCACTTCATTAATCATATTCTGTCCCTCATTCCTTCTTGTTTTTAAGCTTGCTTTCACTTGAAAACCAATGGCGGTATTTCAGAAGGATGAAGCTCGTCTAATTTTTCATGTGAACTTGTGCCTGATCATTTTATCCAAAGAGACAAAGCTTTGTCTCAATGATATATAAAAAAAAGTTTGGGGGGATTTGGCTTACCTTTTATACAGCCTCGTAAAACCTTAAATCCCGTTCTTATAAATTTCAAGTGAAGTGCATGAAATAATCTAGTTAAATTTAAAGTAAGGTCATCTGGATATATAAAGGTCTGGCTTATCTTTAACGAGAATGCACATTTCTTTATTTCTTTGCAAATGTTGATGGCAATGGCAAGATATGATTTTCAACCATAAAATTAACTTTTCTGACATCATGCACTCATTTTATCACCTTTTTCGGTTTGGATGTACTTCGGTTTAAAGTAAATTTCCATTACACTTATAAAGTTACATTACATGGAAAATGTGAGCTTCTCACCAAAAGAATGCAAAAGAAATAATCCCATTGTCAGTAAATGACCTAAAGAAGCTGAGAGTGTGGTACATTTTTTTAAACATATATTTAGAATCAAATTAAAAGAGCCTGATATCACACAAATGGCATGAATAACTTAACTTCCTGTCCTAGACATACAACAGGAAGTCAGTGGAAATTGCCCAAAGTGAGGGTAATCTCCCTCTTAAGCCCCCCATACACCACATACAATTACCATGCAACTTCTGTACAACCAACTTTTCTTCTACCAAAACCATGTAATAGGAGGACCTTTCTACAGCTTCCAATCACTATATTCTATCAGGGAGGTCACTATACTACATAGTTGTTGGTAGGTCTCATGAAAGTTGTATGGAGGAATCTGAAGGTGTATGGGGGGCTTTACATGGCTTTCACCAGAAGAGTCAAAGTTTTTCCCTCAACCAGCCCTAATTTATTAAATCTTTGTTGCAGTACAATGAGATTATTTACAAATTTTAACTTGTTTCACATTAACAATGTCAGATTCTACTAAATGTTGTCAGCTGTGCACACAAAAGAGAAATGTTACTGTGCTGCTCCTTCGGGTTTCATATTTAATGGATGCAAGTTAAATGTACAGTCATCGAGTCTAATAACTGTTCTAGGACTTGACTTGCTACATGCTTCCCCACAATTTTTATTCTAGCTCAAATTTTCTTAATTTCTTCGACCTGACAAATTTCTGCAGAATAACCAGAGAAATATATCTTCCTAACAGGAATTAAGATAGCAGTAAACCCCTCCCCACTCTATGATACCTAACCTTATTTTGTATCGTTACTACATTATATGGTTGACTGTCTATGCACATAGATAAGGCCATCAGCTTGTAAGGCTCCTACATACATTGTCAATATGACGTCAATAATCAACAAAATAATCTGATGATCTGGAGATAGTTGAACGTATATGAAAATAGCCAGCATACTGGACAGTAAGCATGGCCAACACATTAAAGGCCCAAGAATAGGCACTGGATATGTAACACGCTACACAGGAAAAATTTATACTACTTTTTTTTATTCTTTAGCTCATAAGACGCTTCAATGTATAGGATGCACCTTATACTTCAGAACTTCAGATGGCCGAAATATATTTCAGCTTTTTTCTACTCTGCAGCCCTCAGCTCTGTTCTCCAAATGGAAGAGCAGGAGTTAAGGAGGTGAGGAACCTGTCTCTGACAGCTTTGCAGCCTTTAGCCCTGACCGGCAGAGCTGTATGTGAGATTGGCAGCTTGAGCTCAACTTACATACAGGGCAGATGAAAAGCTTGAGCCAGAGGAAAGATCAACACAAGGCTAAATCTCTCTTATGCAGTGTGTTATCAGGATACTGGCTCAGTCCTCATACACAGCGAGCCGAGCACCAGATCACACCTTTGGAATATAAGACATAGGCATTTTCTCACAAATTTTGGGGGTTTTAAAGTGTGTTTTATAGTCTTAAAAATACAACATGTATTATGTTTCAATAGATTATATCTCTAAAGCCCCCCATACACCTTTAGATTCCTCCATACAATTTCCATGAGACCTACCAACAACTATGTAGTATAGTGACCTCCCTGATAAAATACATAGTGATTGGAACGTGTAGAAAGGTCCTCATATTACATGGTTTTGGTAGAAGAAAAGTTGGTTGTACAGAAATTGCATGGTAATTGTATGTGGTGTATGGGGGGCTTTAATCTACTTTTTTTAATCAAAAAGCCTGCACATTGTTTAAACATAAGTGTGTGTGTTAGTATAAATTGCCCAGTTTTCAACAGGTTTACTTAAATTAAGTCCTCTGACTAGATATAAAGAGCAATGGAAGGCTACATTTATTGTCATTACTAACAAAGCATAAATGATGAATTGGACATTGTGAAAGATGAGCCAAACAACTGGCCAAGGTGTTTTCACATGAATCCTGGACCAAAGCAAGAAATATGTAATCAAATCTTTCATCATGTATGATCTAAGGTTCCTTTGGAAAGCAGTCCTGAAGCATTCATAATATTCATAATATTGATTCATAATAATTGAATCAATGCAAATTAGGTCTGAGGTCTGAGTCCATCTAAGGAAATGATATTGCTGAAAAACAAATGTGGTAAAGTTTAGAGATGGTCTAATTCTTTTTTCTTTAATTTGACCATTTAGACAATTTCAAGTTAATTGCAAAGCCCCTGAGCATGGTATCATCCCCAAACTTTCTGGAGATGTAGAGAAGGTTTGGGGGTATACTAAAAAAAAAAAGAAAATGGCTCTAACACAAATAGTTTTTGCATAAATGTGCATAAATTTCAAAAGTCAAAATTTCGACTTTGATTTGAACTTGACACTATTCACAAAGTCAGCTAGTCGAAAAATTCAACCATCTCTAGTAAAGTTACCATATTTTTTCACTATAAGATGGGGGGATGCATGCGCCTTATATTGCGAATGCACAGCCGTGGGTAGTCATGCCTTCACTTTTCCCCCTATGCCTAAGCACTGAGCTGCCCGCTCACATACATAGATCTTTAGAGAGAAATTAGGAGGAGGGGAAGCTGCCACAGGAAGCCCCTGACAGCTTCCTTGAGTCCTTTAACTCCCACTTTGCAGCTTGGGGCATGGAGCTCCGGCTGGCAGAGTGGCAGTGCTGCATAGGTTGTGTCCTATGCAGGGAATCAACTAGTAGTTTCGCAAAATACAGTAATTTATTTTAGTACACAACAGTAGAAATAAAATATTTTTATACTGAAAAAAAGCATTCTTAAAAATGTCATAAGCATATCCTTTTTTTCTGTATCTATATTTGGCCTCATCATGTCCTAAAAGATGACTTATTTATTTAAAGCAATGTCCTTTGTTTCTCCAAGGCTCAACAACAATGTCAAGATAACTAATTATCTGCCCTTCCCTTCATTCTTCCAAAAAATTTTAGATGACCACGCTGATAAATAAAGTTGTATGCATACAGCAAGGCTTGTAGTACACACCAATGGTTATGAGGTAACTGCTTTATGAGAGTATATATCTCTGGCTTCCAAGGGAATGGAAAGAAGTGATTTACCAGACTGTGTCTTCCAAGATGTATGAAGACATATCTCTAATTATTTAAAGACATCTCTCTTATTCAGCGGTTTTCTTTCCAAAATTCAATCCTATTGGCACTTTACAAAAATTTGTGTTCCAAGTCCATATTAATATCAAAATTAAAGATGAGCTGTAAAGGCGATAGGGGAAACTATGTGACTATGAGATATTCTTTTTGTTTTTTAAAGTGAAGTATATTTGGGTAGGATTTATAATTGAGAGAAAAACCATACTACCCTGCTGTACTTGTAGGTGATAATGTGATCACATGTACGGTTTATATATTCCAGGATACACAGTTAAATTTAAATACTGTAACAAGGCAGTGCAGGAATTTGTGTCCCACCATTTGGATAAAAGTGATATGGATCAAGGAAGGAAGAAATGTGTAATGGAAAACAAGTTCACTAATCTCAAACCTGGAGAAGAATGTGGACCATACATATGTTAACAAACAGTTTTTTAATCCATGTGTCCACAGCTGGATTCCCTGTGCTGGGAATTAAAATGTGCTCTGGCACACCAATGCCGGATGGATTACCTGCAGCTTGCGGGCAGTTTGCAGCACAGTCAGGGTAAGTTTTCTCATCCTTCTGGACCCCCTACTCTAAGCGCATTGCTTGGTGGGAGGTCCTGACGGAGCACATACACTAACCTGCTCTGTGGATGCTGTGTTCTCACAATGCTTAGTCGTTCCGCCGATGCTGGGCTTAATGTAGTCCAGTACGTTAACTACTGCATCGGCGGATGTCTGAACACAGCATCTGCCGGCCAGCTAAAGTGTATGTGATCTTTCTGGTCTGCGCTAAATGGAGGAGGTCAAGACGGATGTGGGAACCTCCACTCAAGATGCAGGCAGGGATGCAGCAGAAGAAAGACGTGGAAAAACAGCATTGGGCGCTGCTGATCTGCATCTTTTGATCTTCAATGGAGGTGCCTTGGGCTGCAAATCAGCACCGTGGGCGTGACGCTCAGAATTTGCAGATTGGACACTGTCCCATACATTTAAATTAGAATGGGAAGTGTCCACAGCGGGAGAAAAAAGCAGCAGTGGACAGAAGCCCTTACACTCTGCAGTGGGAGGTGTACAACAGGTTTGACTTTTTTTTTAACATTAAAATATTCAGCTCCAAGTGTGGAAAGCCAAAGATAGAGAAGTAAATTTTTTTTTACTAGTTTATTTATCTGTTTCATACAGATCCCTCACACTTTGCTTAGGTTTAAACTGCATTATGGTTTAACCAAATGAATAACCTGAAGTATATCTACTCACCAAAAGGACAATGACAGTAATATCCATCGACTCCACTTTGGCATGACCCTCCGTTAAAACAAGGGTTGCATTCACAATAATTTATTGCAGATTCACAAAGTTTACCTAGAAATAAAAATATATAAATGAGTCTAGCAAAACAAATATATTTTATACATATAGCTTGTATATCATAAAGTTTAGATGTTTTGTAAAACATAGCCTAATGCTGTTAATGCACAACAGTTTAAAGCGGACCTACCACCAGAAATCTATGTTTTTATGAATGGCACTAGAAGTGCTAATAATAGGGAGGAATGAAGTAAAAAAACAAAAACTTACCTGTAATGAGCAAATTAAGAAGATAACCCCACAGCTCGTCTCACTTCCTGTTTCACTTTAGGCAGAGAAAGACAGCACGTCACAGGAAGCTTTGATTTCTCAGTGATCTTCTTTAGAAATTCTCATAGAAGATCACTGAACGCCCCCCCAGTGGCCACCTGCGATATTGCACCCCCATGTGTTTCATGTGTTGCCTTACAGCGAACCAGGAAGTGAGGGGAGCTGTGGGGTTATCTTCTTAAATTGCTCATTACAGGTAAGTTTTTGGGTTTCTTCACTGCATTCCTCCCTATTATCTGCACTTCTAGTGTGAAAACATAGACTTCTGGTGGTAGGTCCACTTTAAGGTCAGGACAAGTGATAGGAATTCCCACTTTAGTTGGTTGGTTTCAAACACTAGTTGTACTGTATTATTCATAATCGTTACATTACTTGAACTAAAATAATTTGAGAAACATGAAGGTTTGTAATAATAGGTTAATTACAACAGAGTAGATCATTTATTAAGTAAACATAACAATCTACAAAACAACTGCTGCAGGTAAACACATGAAATATATTAAAATGCATTGGTATATATCCAAAGTATTCACAGAGAATCGGCCACCTACAGTGGTGTGCCTTAATTCCTGTCCAATCAACGGGCACTCAAGCACAGCATGGTGGCGTCATACTGATGTCACCATGCTGTGCTCAAATGGGTTATCTGTCGAGCGCCCATCGCACCATGTATAGGCACCCTAATGCCTGCCATACACCCACAGATGGGTGCCGACAGACTTGCTCCGATATGCACCGGAATGCAAACGTGATGACGTCATCACGTTTGCATCCTGGTGCATTATGGTGCTGCTTTAGCTTCAATAAAGATGCCGGTCTTCATTGAAGCTAATGGCATCGGCTTGCATCGGCCAGAGAATATCAGACATGTCTGTTCTCTGGCCGGCCAAGCTGTGGGGCGACAGGGATCCGTCGCCCCATGTGGGCACATGCCGATAAGCGGCCGATTTTTCTGCTGACCGACGGCGCGAACGCGCACGCCCGTCGGTCAGGTGAAAAATCGGCCGCTTATCGGCATGTGTATGCCAGGCATAAGACCTGAATCATGCCTGATGATCTGTATAAAAAGAATTTGATTTGGAGATCCTGACTTAACTCTCACACAGCATTAATTATACTAGCTTACACATATACTATATCTTAGTCTTGTTACTGTTGAGGTTTTTTTTTTTAGGTGGATGGAACCAGATTCGTAGGCATTTACCCAAAAACTTTCATATCTAAGGACCCTATAAGATTCAGTTGCATTTACATGAGCTATCTCATTATTTTCATTAGTACCAACATAAGCAAATACATGTATAAATTACAGTGTAAAACAAAGAAACTATAAAAACATATTTTTACGTTTAACCCCTCAACAAAAGAATGTGATCGCTAAATATGTTTCTGCGCCAAAAGCCACATTTTTAGTGTGGATTTCCATCTTAAGACTCTTTTATAAGATAATGACAATTCCACATGTTCAGACATTTTCAGGCAATCAAACTGAATCATCAAGTAGACTGAATGTTTGAAGGAATATGGTTCTGATCTGTCAAATACTTACATCCACAGAGATTTTAACATCTAAATATGGTAAAACATCTAAAGCTAGGATTCATGTTGATTAAGGAATAGTTCAGCTACACAGACTAATGCACAAGAGTGCACAGATAATAAAGCTATATATTAATATTCATTGTACTTTCTGGTCTATATAAATACCAGGACAGTTTGACCTCTGGCTCACTTGCAGCCGGCTGGGACTGTCTGACTCACTTAGTCGTGATGGTTTCCAATTACATGCATTATAAACACAGACTATATAGAGTAATTGCCCTATAAACAAGATGTTTAAATTATATGCAATAGTGTATCTATAGCCTAAGTTGCCCAATATAGATGTATTGCACTGCAACATTGATGGCCTAGCTGCTATATAAATGGTCTACAACATGATTTTATTTTCATTCAATCTGACAGCAACTAGATTTTGCAAACTACTGGTGAGAAAATGAACAAACTATCTGTTTTATTTATATATATATATATATATATATATACATCCTCTGGAAGGGTTAGAACAAGGAACACCCCTGAATGTTTAAGGTTAGGATCTGGGGTTTGGGTATGTAAATTGTGGGTTTATTTGGACACTAAGTAGGGGGTTTAAAGCTAGGCATTAGTCAGGGGATTTAAGTTCAGGAGCCAGGGGTTTAAAGCTAGGCATTAGCCAGGTGATTTAAGTTCAGGAGCCAGGTAGGTAAGGGTTAAGGTAAAAGACGAAGAAGGTTGGTTAAGATAAGCCAAGTTGTGGAGGTTATTATTAGAGAGGACTTCAACATGGGTTAAGCTCATTTGAACAAGGTAAACCATATTGTTGGAACACTGGTCAGTATAAGGCCTTTTTTTTACTTGTGGAAATAAAGTGGAAATATTTAATCAGTATTAACTATTAACTATTATCTATTAGTGATTTTAACATCTTTGTCTACGAATATCAGTATTTTCCCTACAATTCAAAAAGTTTACTAAACATCTAAAAAATGGACCAAATATCTTACCTGTAGAGCCAGCTTTGCAGAGACAATTGAAGCCTCCGGGAAAGTTCTGACAATTGCCACCATTTTTGCATGGATTAGAAAGGCACTCATTGATATCTCTCTCACAAGCTATTCCGGCAAAGCCATCTGGACATCTACAGGCAAATCCTCCAACCAAGTTGTGGCAAGTCCCACCGTTATGACATGGGAGAGGTAGACACTCATCAATGTCAGTTTCACATAAGCTCCCCTCATACCCAGGCATGCATTTGCATATGAAGGTTTGTAAAGGCTCATTTGCTACTAAAATTACAGGAATACTTTCCAGAACTTGTACTGTTGGACCGACTGCCAGTCTTCTCATGCAGCTCCCACCATTGTGACAAGGATTATGTGCACATGAATCATGATCTACTGACTCAATCCATACTCCACTTTGTCGAAATAAAACGTCTTTTATGCTTTCAAAAAAGGTACCTACTCCACTTGGGTTAACATAATGACTGTTACTTCTCTTCACAGCTGTCAAGACATATGTTTTGTTATTCTTTTCAAATACTCCATAGACTTGTACTGCAGTTCCAAGACCAGTGAGCTGAGAGCTTGCTATGCGCAAGAAGTGCAAATAATTATTGGTTAAAAAGTCTTTAACAGTTGGTATGTTTACACGAAGCAAAATACTGTTGTCTATTGTGGCATTACTGAACCCTACAAAGAAAATTCTGACATTATTTGTGACTGCACTGTGTAAGCCATCACTGCTATGAACTGCAACGTCAAATGTTCCATCAGTAGATCTTGACTGTGAGTGAAGGTCACAACCGTCTGCTGGGATATTAAAGAGACTTATAATGCCCGATGTTAGCGAACACTGGAAACTATCCAGAACATCTGGATCTTGGGGCTTGACGCTACCTAAATTTCCACCAGGAAAGAGGTTTCCAAAATAATGAACAAAAATCTCAACTGTCCTTGATTCAGAAGGGTTGTCATTCTGGTCAATTACTTTGACATGTACAGTACCTGTGGAAGACATTTGTGGAAAACCAGAATCTCTTGTCACAACGGATAGGAAAAACTCATTGATTTGTTCTCTGTCAATTTCTCTAGTTGTAGTTAGGACTCCCCCAGGGCTTAAACTGAAATAACTAGTTGCTGGGCCAGTACTCAAGAGATAATAATTAAATGGACCTTGATTTGGAGGAAGGTCCATGTCAGTGGACTGTAGTGTCATCACATGTGTTCCAGATCTATGGTTTTCTTTGACTTCTCCTTCAGTGTTAATTAAAGTAGGTCCATTGTCATTAATGTCTTCCAAGGATACCACTAAAGATGCACTTCCTGTTGCAGATGGTGTTCCTGAATCAATGGCTAGCACGGTAAGATTATAGATAGGTGTAGCTTCCCGATCTAGTTCAGTAGTAACTGTAACTTGTCCAGTTTGAGGATTGATTGAAAATGCACCCTTTTCGTTCCCAGAGCCAATAAAATAGGAAAACCGGCTCCAGCTAGGAACTGAATCAGAGTCATAGGCACTTACAAATGTAACATGTGTTCCTGGAGGCACCCCTTCACTAATTTGTACATTATATAATTTTAAGCTAAAGACAGGGGGATCATTAGCATCAAGCACAGTGATATTCACATTGACTTCATCAATATCAGCTCCACGAATGCTTCCAATATTTTTAGCCAGGACTTTTAATGAAATTCTCTCCTCTTTTTCTCTGTCCAAAAGACCAGACACATACAATTTTCCTGTCTTCTTTTCAATCTGGAAACCTTTTTTCCTGCTACTGCCAAAGATTAAGTAATGAACTTCCCCATCAATGCCTAGATCACGGTCACTAGCAAAAACTTCCCCAACTACAGTTCCTTTTGAAGCAGCTTCAGAAACCTCAAAATAATACATTTTTGAAACAAACCGAGGAACATATTCATTAGCGCCCTCTAGTTGGACAGTCACTGTTACAAAACTGCAGCGTTCCTCATCAGGAACATTGAAAGCTTTAATTGTCAGGTGGTAACTTTGTTTTGTTTCAAAATCTAGAAATCCTTGAGTGGTGATCACACCAGTGTTGGGATCAATAACGAAAAGGTCACTGTCTGATGACTGAATTGAATATGCTATTACTGCATTGGGGGCAGAGTCTGCATCAGTTGCATTCAAGCGCATAACTGTGGTTCCACTAGGTGCATTTTCTGTGACGCTGGGCAAGTATTCATCTGCTTGAAAAACAGGAGGATTGTCATTCACATCTTTAACATGCACTGTTACAACACAGTAACCCGTTTTTGCTACCCATCCTCCATCAACAGCACTTATGGTTAAGTCATGTTTTTGGCAAACTTCATAGTCCAGATTTCTGGACAAAGATAATGCACCTGTGGATGTGTTTATAGCAAAGAGACCAGATTCATTTCCTGCAGTTATGTTATATGTGATGACTCCATTCATAGATGTATCCCTGTCCCTTGCCGACACAGTCCTGATAACTGCTCCCACTGTAAAACTTTCCAGCACAGTAATGCTTATGTGGCTTTGAGAGAATTCTGGTGTATGGTAATTTTCTTCTGTCACAGTAATGTTAACAACTGCTACAGAAAAAAGTGGAGGATTGCCTTTGTCCTTTGCTGTAATTTTTATCACAAAGTTTTTATTTAAGTCCATCATTAAGGAGGCTGCCACACTAATCCAGCCGGATTCTTTGTTAATGTGGAACTTTCCACCAAGGTTTTCAGCCATATATTCAACTTGAGAATTGAGTCCAAAATCTATTTCATCGATGGCTGTAACCTGAATTAATTTTGTACCAAGTTTTGCATTTTTGGCAACAGGGCTGAAGTATTTACTCTGTAAAAATCTGGGCGGATTGTCGTTGCTGTCGACAATGTTTATTGATATAGTTGTTTCACTCATAAGAGGGGGGCTACCTCGATCGGAAGCACTTACTATAAAACTGTGTCGGTTGATATTCATATTACCAGAAGTGCTAGGGTTCTGGTACTTTAGGTGCTGTTTATTGAAAATTTCCCCTGTGGTGGCATTTATTCGGAAAAACTCTGACTGGGATTTAATAAAATAATATACTTGACCATTGAGGCCTTCATCTGGGTCAGTTGCCAAAACCTGGGTGATCTTGGTTCCAGGCTCAGTGGTTTCTGGAAAGTTTAAGTAATATGATGGCTTACTAAAACGTGGAGCATTGTCATTGATATCGGTAACAAATATGGTCACATCTGTGCTTACAGTCCATCCTGAATCATGAGCAGAGACTCTAACAATATAACGATCATTATCTTCCCTGTTTATAGGTCTGCTTACTGTAATCACACCGGTATTAGGGTTTATATAGAAAGGTAGACTTGTATCTGCTATTGTATATCTACTAACAGCATTTGCACCAGAGTCCTCATCTGAAGTTGTAACTTGGGTAACCACATAGCCTAACACTGCATTTTCTGGAACAGAAGCACTGAAGATCTGAGGGAATCTTGGAGCATTATCATTATCATCTAAAACATTGATGACAACTTTTACTGCTGAGCTTTGAGGAGGACTTCCTTTATCAGAAGCTCTAATAGTTAAAATATGTTGGGAAACTTTTTCACGATCCAACATCCTTGTGCTTCTAATTTCCCCACTAACTCTGTTTATACTAAACAAATTATCTTTGTTCCCATCCACTATCACATAGTCCACTTGGCCATTTGATCCACTGTCCTTGTCCTTTGCAGTAACTGTAAGTATTTTGCGTGGAGAAAGGTTCTCCATAATGTCTGCTATGAATGGGTCTTGTTTGAATTGTGGCATATTGTCGTTGATATCTAACACATTTATTTCTATCTTTTCATAGGAGGAGAATGGAGGAAACCCCATGTCTCTGGCTTCAATCCACAAAACATATTTTGAAATAGTTTCATAATCTAGTGGGTTCTTGATGTAAAGCTGCCCATTTAGTTCATCAATATGGAATGTATTGCCAAAATTACCACTGGAAATATAAAACGATAATGTTCCATCTCTTGTTGATGATCCGAAAACAGTTGTTACCAATGTTCCTACTTCTTGATTCTCAGGGAATGCAAAGATTTTTTGATCTGCTCTTATTTGTGGAAAGTCAACTTTGTTTGCAAACCTCACAGTCACTGTGGTAGAATCTGACTTGGAATTAACTCCTCCGTCTTTAACTTGAACAGAAAATGTGATTTCAGAAGCTCCCTCAAGTGGCTCTGCTGTTTTAATAGCACCACGCACAGGGTCTATGTAAAATTTGTCTGCATGTCGGCCTTTCAAGGAAAAGTGAAGCTCCGAATTGGCTCCAATATCTTCATCAGTAACTGTCACAGCAAACACAAAGGAATCTAGGAAAAAATGTGAAAAGAAAAATAATAATTGCAATAATAATTGTACAAAAAAAATATTGCACAAAAACAAAAAGAAGCTTTTAAAAGGAAAATAGATCATGTGTTTACCTAGTTTCATATATGGAGGACTACCCCCTTAGTTAGTTATGTATTTTCTAAGATTTACAATATATAGTTTATACAATATATACAATACATATTTATGTCAAGAGTAAACTTTATTATGCTCCTTATACTTTTGACATAATGACTATTGTTGACCCACCTAAACTATCAACCTCCCCAAAAAAATGAAATTCTCCTTCCACAACACAACCAAGAAAATCTTATGGGTACTTACTAATGCTTTCCTGCTCCATCCAAAGCAAATACATTTTGGCTATGCATACACTTTAAAGTACAATTACTGGTGTAAGGACAATTACTGCAAGCACTTTTCTTAAAGTACTGCTACTATTAAAATATAATGGCATTTGTATCTATTTCCATGATGATATAACGTTGCATTATTACATGAACAATTTGCATACATGTATAGAACAACATACCTGCAGCTGCTGGCGATGGAATGTGGGTGACATAGGGGTGATGTAAAAATCTTGGTGGGTTGTCATTAACATCAAGAATATTTATTGTCACGCTTGTTGAACTTGATAAGCTTGGTGACCCTCCATCAGTAGCCATAATGAGCAGCGTATAGTTGTCTTTCGTCTCCCTATCTAACAATGAACTACTTATTATCTGTCCAGTAGAAGGGTTAATTGTGAACTGAGAGTAACCACCAACCAGGCTGTATCTACAGAAAATGAAAAGAAAAAAAACTATAGTTAAACATGCCTTGAACAAGCTTTTATTAAACTCTAAAAATGTTGTTTTAGTCTAGCTCCGATTATGTTATTGCACTTGCTACAAAGAAGAAGAATCCCCGAGACAGACCATTAAATTGAGAGAATCTGGGCAAGCTCATTAAACTAGATATTCCGTTAATGAATACTTGTCCAAGATGCAGATTTAATGTTCCATTAATGACGCTTCTGCTTCAGACAAACCACTATGATCATTTTAAATGACTTTAATATTGCAACCATCACGGTTAAAGCCTAGTACTTAATAATCTACATCCAAAATAAATAAGCTCCTTAAGATAAATTAAATACTAAATATAGGTTTTCAATATCCTAGTCTATGGTCAAAAGGACTATTATTTTAATTATTTCTGTGGGAAATGAACCGTTGGATGTACTACAAGACAATGAAATGACTCTAGAACTCAAATGACCTAATAGAAAAAAGAAAATATTGGTACCTAGAGTTATCTGTACATACCCAGTCAAACAAATACAAAAAGCAGAAAGCTAGGCACAACTTCATAAACGAAAGAAACATTTCTGATGCCCCCTAGTCTAATGGAACCACAAATGCATGCTATTTATCTTCTAGGAAAATTGAAGTCTCCTCCATTGTATTCATCCTTAAAATTGATATCACCTCCATGAATAGGTCCCTATGAGGTTGGGTGGCTTGTATTTTTAGGTTAAAAGTGGGTAAGGGGCATTTGTAGAAGAACTCAGATTTCTTTTGTAAAAAGTAATTTGGTTCTTTAAATGTGTTTTCCAATGTTGCTAATATAACAGTTATGAAACAAATATTAGATTACCCTTTTAAAATTCCCTTCACATAAGAATTCATGTTCAGACAGAGAGTCAGAAATGTGAATCAAGCAGTTTTATTTTGTACATTTATTAATCTAAATCATTGTGTGTTTTGTTGACATGTACAAGGAGTATTATGGTCGTCAAAAAAGGAAATTAAGTACATTAGTGCCACCACATGTATCATAGAAGGATAAGCGAGCCAAAATGCAATGCAATGGCAAATATTTTACTATGTAAACAAAGGTACATTTCATTTTTTTCTGCTGGAAGCTTCACTTTAAGGCATTTTGGATCTGTACCAAACAGCCTACTCTGATCTTACAAGCTAGTAGACTCGCTATGTAGTAACCCCCACCAGCACACAAGACTTAATTAATAACTACTATAGGATTGTTTTGAGTTGTCCATGCACTCAGTAGGTAGCACTTGGCTTGTCAGTATGACTTAACATCCTCATTACTTTGTGTGATGAATATAGTAGTGGCAAACACATTAAATTATGAATTGTCACATGAAAGAGAGTGGTGCTGACAACAGGAGGTTATTTGCAGTCAAAGGATGAAAAGAATATCTTGTAATAGAATGAGACTAGGAAAATGTAATTGCATAACTAAGCTTACCGAACAACACCATTCAGGCCAGCATCCGGATCTGAGCAATTTAGCAGTAATACATCTGTTCCAGTAGGTGCATCTTCAGAGATACTTATAAAGTGCTGGTTTAAGGCAAACGCTGGTTTGTTGTCATTGACATCATCTACATTTACTGTAATAGTGCCAGTTCCGGTAAGAGCTGGAGACCCTGTAAAATAGAAAAAAATAAAATGTAATTATTGTTCTGTTGCGAGTCTTTCCAGTAGAAGTTAACCTTCCTAGCGCTTCTGACGGCTGCATCTCATCCTGCACTTTCATGTCAATTTTGCAGCTGACGAGATGGGGATGCTCTAAGCTGGCTTCACCATGTCACCCCTCTCCCAGCTCAGTTTGCATATGAATGTCCCCCCGCGCCCAGGGGGGGGGGGCTGATCCGCGGGACATTCATATGCAAATTGGGCTATCTTCAAAGACCACATGTGGAAAGTCACCCCCAGTGTCATCTCCACATGTGCTCTTTAAAGTTAACCCTTTCAGAGAGTGCCGAATGCCATTGCATTGGATACAGTGATAACTGTATGCAATACAATTCAAAGTAAAACAAAAAAAAAACACATTTTCAATTGTAATTAAAATGTTATTATAAACAAACATAAATACTGTTTTGAAATCTTTCACACCAAATTATTCAAGAGATTTTATCATTCAAATGATATATTTTATAATTTTTTTATGTACTTTTTTTTTATAATAATTGTGTGTTTCAAACATTATTATTTTCAGGATGTCTACAAGACACTTATACGGACATATTTTTGGAAGCTACAAGCCTACAACACAAAAAAAAATTCCATTAGAGTCTATGGTGCGCTTTTCGTACAGAAATCTGGACCTTGCAAGAGCACTAGGGAGGCTAAAGCATATCTGTGCCCTTTAGATCAGACCAGATCAGGAAAATGAAGTCCAGGCCCATTAAAACAAAAGTTTAAAATGACTAACAGTTAATTATCCACATTTTAGAAAGGCCTAACCCTTTCCAGAATGTACAAGAAAGACACATTCTAATCAGTTTAAATTACTGCTTTTTCTAATAAGCCAGTAGCATAAACTTTGATCAATGCAGTACTACAATTCTGAAGTGTTGGACCTCTGCCGTGAGCGTGCAGTTCATTTCTGTAGATACTGAAAGGGGCAGGCTTTTCTACCTAGGCTGTTAGAAATAAAAAACAGACAACACATATAATTCTGTCTTGTGATTTAAGAATCTTTTCAGTCTCCTCTAAGTGAAGCGAGTGTATTTTTTAATTGCTAGAAACAGATATTCTAATAATTCTGTCCTGTTGGCTTTTCTTTTTAATTTTAACATTGGTCATGAGACACACCCATGACTTTGCATGCATATCATATTTCTATTTTGGCTATTGCTGACTTCTGCAAGAGAGAATCCACAAATCAACAGTGCAATTCCAACTTCATATCTGAGTTGAGTTATTTTCCTTGGTAAGCCCAATAGGACTCTTTTTTTGTAAGCCTGAGATGAGTTTGTATTCACAAGTCATGTGACAATATTAACAAAAATTACCAATCAGCAATGACACCAGTGCTGCCTTTAGAAGTATTAAATGACGTTATATCATCCGCATGGCTGTTCTGTCTAATTAAAATTATAAATCACAGAGATTAACGTTCAGAAATGCCAGTCACCCCCCCCCCCCCCAGCATGCATTTTTGAAAGAAATAAAGAAATTGAATGACAAAGATGTTTTGAATTATAGGCCAAAAAAGCTATAGCTAGCTAGGGAAAACAGACATGTAGAAAATGCTTGCCTATACATTCCACTCCTTGTGTCGTAATTGTTGAAATCAGGAAGCAATTGCCGTTTTCTTTTTCTTTTAAACTTTATTGCTGTTGACAAACGCAGCATGGCCAGTGCATGGTTTATATTTAATTTAAAAAGTATAAACACTCAGCAATTTTTTTTTCTACCTAAATCCAAGAACACTTCTTGGTCATTCTAAAATGGTCTGTTTGGCTACATGACAAAATAGACTGTGTAAAGTGAGTCACACTAATAAGTTCTCTATTTCAGAAGTGTGCTAATTAGTGGTGGGGATTTTTGTGTAGAATAAATATGAAAGTATTTCATTTTCAAGAACATTTAAAGTAAATAAATAAATAAAACATTCTCAACACTTAGATGAAAGAACTACATTTATATCTGTGTATATGTATATGCATGTTAATATAATATATACTGATGATTAAGGTAACAAACCTAAATCTGGGCATACACGGGTAGATTCCCGTGCAATTGACCGGCGATCAATCACAGCGTGGTGACATTGCGGGTCAATCAAACGGTAATCAATGTGCACCACATGGGCACATCAATTCCGGTTTGATGGGGACCCAGTTGGTCCCCCGTATCTCTGCTTCTCCCCAGCCGAAGAAGCAGAGAGAGTCAGCCAGCTTGCGCGCCCCCCTCCCCTGCCACGCCCCCTTCACACTCCCACAGCAGTTAGCTGATCAGCCCAGCCATTACAATGTATGGAGACCCGCAGTCCCTATTCAAAGTAATGGATTTCAATATGTTGGAAACCCGTTTGGTCGAGTTCTTTCGAGCAGAATCATCCTGCTTGAAGGAACCGTAGATGGCTCAAATCTTGAGAGAGAGATTAGAGCAACATTGCGTGCAAGGCAGCTGATGTTGCTCTAATCTGTTTCTTCATCGAGCAGTGTATGCCTGGCTTAAGTTTACTACAAAATAAAAGAACTTTTGGTCTTTTTTCTATCCACATCCCTCAAAGTGTTCTTCATCAGGACAAACAGAAAACACCTAATTGGTTTATAATACTACCACTCCCTCACAGAGATATGTAATTCAAAAACAAATAATTGTATGTATGTATATATATATATATATATATATATATATATTCCTTCAAACACAGGACAGAATGGAAAAAAAGACCCATGAGGTGTCATAATGAGGTTCCCTCATCCCTTAAGACACTGTGCTTTTTATCTAGCCTCCCATAAGTCTTTGAAGAGTTTGCCATAATTGGAATCATGCTATTTTACTTCTAAATACAAAAATTTGTTGATTTCCTCGGGGGCAGCATATAGAAAAAGAGCTACTTGGCTTTTGTCTTAACTAATATAGGCCATATTATTTACTATCAAGACGTGCCTTATGAAATGAGCCTGGACAAACCAACTATTCTGGGTGCTTTATTATCAACAAATGGCTTGTCTTGAACTGTTTATAACAGGCCAAACGTGCCAAACTCACGCTCCTAGGACAAATCTCGCCTGCTGTGTAATTATTTTTGATTTGCCGGGTTTTTCAAAATAAATTTTGAAATAAATGCTTCAGATGTGTTCTTTATTTGTCATTTGATGTCACATGTTGCAGTATTAAGGTATGTGTGTTCCACATTATATGTTTAAGAAATACTTTGTTTCCATATGAAAAGGTTCACCATTATATCTGATAAGTAGGAAACATGTTTATTTTGTTTAATAAATATCAAGCTTGACTTGTGACTTTGTCCATGGTTTTAAATTTTGCCCTACTATGCATTTAGGTTTAACACCCCTGTTTTATATTACATTGACTGTATAACAAAAACTTAAAACACAATCAGCCCTGCATTCTCTTTGCTTGGCTTCCAGTCCTAAATTCAAGCTTTTGCGTTGTTAATGATAATAATTATTCCTGGTATTCTTCAACTTTTTGTTGCTTTCATATTTGTTTAAAAACAAATATTGAATTCAAACTTTTGTGGTGACGTTTAAGCAGTGGAATGGTTTTTAGGTAATATCACCGGACTACTGTAGATGAGAGAGTTGGTAAATGTTTTACTATGTAGTCAGAGTCTAATACCAATATCATATTTGCGGTGAGAGATTCTATTTTCCTTGGTTAGGCTTGTTTCCCAGAATCTAGGATTTTACTGCAATAGCAGTTACTCCTGAGGACTGGGTTTTTAATCATTTACCAGTGGACCACCAGTAAGCCTTTTCTTAGGTATCCCCTGACAATAATCTGTATGATGAGTAAGAACGCTATTGTGTCTGCATCCACAATCCCTTATTAGTGTTAGTATAAAAGGCTACTTCCATACTTGAATACAACCAATGCATTACCTACAACCAAATATCATACAAGCAGTCATAAAATAAATAAACCATCATAAAGATGGAAGACTTAAGAGATGTAGGCCAACTTTTATACACTAATTTTTTTGGAATCAAGTCAAAAGTTTAACATGTAGACATAATCATAACATTATCAGGAGACAAAGCTTGCAAATGTAATTTTCTTTCAAGTAGATTGAAGTAGATTCACAAAAATATTGTGTTTTGCTTAACACGTTAAGTTCATTTCAAAGAATTTACAGAATAAATCTTATTTCTGTCCTGATCCTCATTTTACAGGTACTTATAACACAGAAATATGTAAATGTGCCAATGTTTAATATGGGCATGTTCTTCTGTTGTCATGATGTGGGTGTCTACTCAGAAATTTGCTACTATGCTAGACCTCTGGAACACGTTTTGCAAACATAACCGATAGCTGAGCTTCCCATAAAGAAATATTCCATGGTACTGCTAAATTATTACATTAGATGGATGGCTATGGGCACCCTTACAAAAGAGTTTTTAGATAAGTAGATGAGAGCAAGTTAAATGTTTATCTTAAGAACACCTTCATTTTACCAAATTTGCCAAAATGGTGACATTCACATGGTCTCCTGCTCTTTCCTTTTCCATATTTTTGTATTGATACAAGTTCATTTTTGTAATGTTTTAAACATACTTTTATGGTGGACTGATCTGTTAAAAGAATTTATATGTACAAAAACATGTTTCTTTCTTTTTTAATTTTCTCTTAGACAACTAAACATGCTTTGAGCAGTAAATGCTAAATAATTCAAATTAGTAATAGAGATGGGCCGAACTGTTCGCCGGAGAACAGTTCGGCCGCGAACACGGCATGTTCGCCGTTCGCCTCGCCGGCGGACAGTACGGGTGTTCGACCCGTACTGTTCGCCGGCCAGAAGAAGGTCTAAATTCTTCCTCCGGCAGGATCACAACCTGTGTAATCCTGCCGGAGGAAGAATCTTTTCACTACAGAAGCCGGTCTTGTAGTGAGAAGACCGGCGGAAAAACCGGATGTGACGTCAGTGACGTCACATCCTGCGGCCGTAACCAGGAACTATGCGTTCCAGGTTGCGGTCCACGGACCGGATGTGACATCACTGACGTCACATCCGGTTTCTCCGTTTCAAATTCCCCGCCTAGAGGCGGGGAATTTGAATATGTCCGCGAACAGAGCGGACGGCGAACATCTTTGAAGTTCGACCCGCCCTGTTCGCGGACACCCCAGGGAGGGTTCGCGCCATCACTAATTAGTAATCATCACATTTTCATTCATGCTTGTGAATGGGTGGCTAATGACATATCCACAGAATAATCTCAAAATAATCAAACTCAAAATGTGCTTATTAACTGAAAAAAAAGGAAATAATGATATGCTAATTGCTATTGGGGGGTGTCGGGTGTAAACGAGGAATAACATTTCTAATCAAGCTTTAGACAACAGTTTTTTTAATAAGCTTAATCCATTCAGTTACTATCACATGCTCACTCAAGCAGTAGGCATGAGGCATGCTGAATATCTCCACTACTGTCAGATTTAAATTAGGTTGTTACATTTCTGTCATTTATCAGCATGATTTTAATTTTGCATATATACTGATGCTTTTATCTTATTGTCTATGGGCTTGAATAAAGTGTACTTGATGACTTCCAAATCAGTCTTAATTAGATCTGCTTTCTTAAGAAGCAGTCTGGAAAACAACTTGGCACACACACATATCTCTAAATTAAAAAAACAAAAACAGCACATATTAATATTTTCAGAATGGAATGTGGCCAGGCTTTATATAAGTCTTCAAATATTAAAGAAGACATTTTATAAATAGTACATAATTAATAGACATGTGTACTAATTCAATTAAGGAAAGCATCTGCTCTGATCTTGGCCCAAACAATACAGCAGCATGCATGAGCTCATTAATATTTTGATGCCTTATGTCCCCTAATCACTAACATGTCTGCTAATTTCCTTAAAAGCCTAAGCTGATCTAGACACTTTAAAGAAATGATTAGGTCGCATCAGTGTTCACCCTTCATGCAAGTGATTATATCGAAATATCATCTAAACACCCGATTGTAAACAGTTTATAAATACTGTAACGTTTTTCTATTATATAGTTCATTAACAAAGTAGACAACACTATAATGGTGTTTTCTCAATCCATAGACTCAATAACTGTATTAGGCCTCTATTAATAAAATTTATATTATTACCTTTTATTTCTAAAGCACCAACATATTACGAAGCTGTACATTAAATAATGGTTGAAAGGCAACTTAAGCTAGCCATACACATGCCGATAAGCGGCCGATCTTTAATCTGACCGACAGGCGTGCGCGCTCGTGCCGTCGGTCAGGTTAAAAATCGGCCACTAATCGGCATGTGCCCACATGGGGCGACAGATCCCTGTCGCCCCACAGCTCGACCGGCCAGAGAACGGACATGTCCGATCTTCTCTGGCCGATGCAAGCCGATGCCATAAGCTGCAATGGAGACGGCGTCTTCATTGCAGCTTATGTCCGGCACACAAAGGGTGCCCAGCCGACTGAAGGGGCCCCAGAATGCAACGGGGTGCTAACGTGATGAAGTCATCACGTTAGCATCCCGGAAAGATATTGGGACTAGTCTGCTACACACATCGGCGTGTGTATGGCAGGCTTTAAGCTAACAAACATGTACAAACATTGACACAGGGTGTGAAGATGACCTTGGCCAAACAAGCTAGCAATGTAACAATGTAGCCCAGCAAATCAATAGAAAATTCGTTTTTGAGTTGAATGTTTGATATATTTGACTTTCAGTACTCAAATTAAAGATGAATAGATAAAACATGAATAACAACATGTAAATTTTTTATGATTGGCTCAGTTTAGGTCTGTATCCAATTGCTAATGTCTACTCTAAAGTAGAAGTGATGTACACATGGGTATGTTTTTAGTGCTAGATTGTGAAATGTTTCTCTCCATAAGTTGGTCAGTGGGTTCAGAGAATGGGTACTGCTGGTATATAGATATATGGGTTAGTTTCAGCCCTGCACACTCTGCTGGAACTAAGCTTTGCCTCCTGGCACTGGCCTTTTGGCTGGTGAAGTGGAACATAGCTCCAAGACTGGCACTGGCTTTGGTCTCAGCTGGAACATGCTGTATATTCACTGTACATATGAATGCATCTTTGATTCTTTTTTTTCAAATGTTCCATCTTAATCTATAGGTTACATCTAATGGTGCCAAAATATGGTATATAGCCCTGTCTAGAGACCTGACTACAGCAGTTAAGAAGTTGAATGTAGTCACATTCTTTCCCAAGTCTGTAAGGAAATGGTGAAGGAACAGCAGAATAAGGTTATCCTTATCATTCTACATATTCCTCCTGCCAGCATGTTCTCTGGTACCTATATCACAAAACACTCATAATGCTTTCCCCCCAACCCTACTTAATAGACATATTTAAAAAATGTGAATAAAAGTCAGATTGTGATTGCCCTAAAAATACATTTTAAAATTTTAAAGGGATGGATAATTGTCAACAATGGATCGTGTGTATTTTTTAATTATCTGCTTTGAATATCAGCTTTAAAAAAAGTGTAAGCTCGATTTGTTGCTGACTGGTCTACCCTGCATAATACAGTATATCTGCAAGTCGTTATAGAAAAATAATGCCATAGATATTTATATAAAACAAAAAGAAAGCTGATGTATTATTAGAAATCTGTATAACATTTCAGAGCTTTCACTAAAGCAGTGAACTAAAATTGGTTCCTGGGGGAGCTATTCTAAGGATGAGCTGTAACTTTATGTCCTACTAATAAGTGAATTATTTTCACACCTCTTGCCTTTCCTGGCTTGACTTTCCTTTGATATGCCTGCCAGGGGCTGTATTAAATGGGGCTCCCGTGAGCATAGCTTAAAGATATGAGCACAGAGTTTAGGATTTAAGCATGTCCTGCAGGAGGTCATTTGTGAACCACTCTCGGTACTGCATGGAACAAGGCAGAGCAACTAAAAACAATGTGCCAATGAGTGGGAAAAGCTCTAGGCTTGGGGCATGAAATGATTCATTAGTGTCCTTACTTCACATTCTCAATCAATTTGTTTGTGTTACCACTTTCCTGAGATCATCCAACATCAATAAAATTATACCCAGATGTTTTGTATAGCAGCATGGGAGGATACCAAATTTCATTTAAAATTGGCAAATTTGGTAGAAAAAAAATATTTGATACTTTACAGCAGTGTGTTTGTCTTACTGTGCTTTTCTTAAATGCCCTATAATTTAACCCAAAGTAGCAATGTAAACATTCTAAAATTACATCCACAGAAATAAAATAAAACCTACTTATCCTTCAATAAATGCCTATGCAATGTGATCCTTCTGAATGTCGAATGCAATGTTTATAGATTATAAAAATGACATGCTATAGATTAGAAGTTTCTATACATGTATTTAAGATAATGTCTCTGACTAAACAAATACCAGAGATTGCAGCATTGTAGCCAAATCGACAGGATGAAATATGATGGACATGTGACTGTATGCTTACTATGCGTATATGCTACTAAAGTGTGGGAGCCAGTGTCAATATTATCAATGAATTCATAAAAATATATACTCTAATATCATGAAAGCCATGTTTGTATTTTAACTAAAATAATGCAATCTTAGGTGGCTGCAACCAAAAAAATATTATAGTACATGTGCAATCCTTTACCATTAGATCAGGTGCTAAATGGATAGAAAGGATATTTGGTTTCCCCCAAAAATTGTTCAAGTTAAGTCAAAAAACCTTTCTTGATAGAAAATGGACGTGGACCTGCAAAAGAATAAGTAAGGTGACCATCTATGTGGTTACGAAAATATATCATTTTGTGAATGTACTGTTTAAATTTCCCCACCCATGCTGGGAGGACTTGGGACCAGGATGGCCCTTGCTGATTCTTTGTCCGGCCCTCTTGCCCAATTAAAAAACCCATTCTGGTCCACAAGTCAAGGTGTTTGCCCACCCCTCCACTAGCGTGATCCCCTTTTCTCAGAACGTTGGTAGGCATCAGTATAATTGCTACAATAACTAGAGATGGTCAAAGTTTTAGCAATTAACTTGAAATCGTCGAAATTGACACATTTTGAAAAAAAACTATTTCAACCATCTCTAACAGTAACAAGTCAATAATGCTCAAACACTAATTGACAAGAGTAGTTAGACGTCCTCTATATTTTACAGGACACTCCCCTGATTGATCCTATACTATGCATTCAATAATCATGACTTCCCAAAAATGGGTTACCACTCTGACTCCACTTTTAATCCCCAAAAAATAGTTGTCACCATACCACCAGCAGTATACATATTTATATTTAGCCTTAATATTCCAGAAAATTTGGTTTAAATTATAGGAGACTATGGTAAGCCTAAAGCTAATATCTGAATTGCTGTTAAAGGAATACAAGTAATGTAGGTACGTGTTTTCTGTTGAAAATGCTTCAAATTACTCGTAATAGTTATAGTTTAAATTTGGTTGCATTTTTGAAGAAGCTTTTTGGACTGTACATAGAAGTTATGTATTGAAACAGTAGACCGTGACAGTTTGCAGGTTTCCAGATGTGCAGTTAAATAATGATGCAACCAATAAATAAATGGATGTTGATGGGTGGAATGCAAGTGATTTCCCTACAGAAAATATTCAAAGAGTTAAAGACATTAATGAACAAAGCAGCCTTACCGGTACTATTCCTGTCACATAGCCAGAACCTAATATTTACCTATCTCTCTGTGTCTCTGGCAGATGGGGAAAAAGAGAAGTATTTTCTCATTGGCTTGCTCACAAAGCAAGGTACAGCTATACAAAACAATGATTTATACACTTCCACACTGCAACGGTCCCATAAAAACTCTTTCACACAGGCGCCTGTTGCTTTTCTGGCAAAGACACACAGTAGAATGATAGGCTAGTATCTGCAAACTGAAGGCTGTCACGGTTTCATAACATTTCCCATAGAGATTTAAGTACAGGCCACTTGAGTGAATTTGCACATTATAATAAAATTCCCTGGGAGAGAAATTATTGCATGTATCTTATGAACATTTTCTAGAGAGCAGATTAAATGCTATACAATAGAATTAAAAGGACAAAACCTAGGGTGACCTAGAGTAGAACCTAAATGAAAAGTGTTTGTGTGAGTTGAAGTATTTAGGATATATATTAATAAAGGAAAACTATATCTTTGGTGCAAGTTATTCTTTAAGTCATCCCTGTACAGTTCAGTGCAGTTCACCTGGTTCAATACTTATCACCATTCATGTTCTTCACTAGAAGCTCACTGAGCTCTGCACATCTGTGCTGTGGCCTCATCCAACCCTACCAGTAAAGTCATACTTCTTCTACATCTATGGTACAGCTCTTCATAGGAATAAATGTCAACTTTAGTTGGAACTAATGGAAAAAAATGCTGTGTGTCCAACAACAATCCCAACACAAGTTCCTTTTTTTTAATAAAATATCTTGAGAAACCTCTTTTTACTCACCTAAGCCATCAAGTCATCAAGTCAAAGCAGCTTTTTGAGGATTCAGCTTCTGAGTATCCAATAAAATATGTCCACATAACATAGGAAGTGACATAGACACCCAAAGTAGAGGATAGAAGACAAGGCACCTGGTAACCCACTTCAGGTGGGAATTATGCGCGTCTGGCTTAGGAAAGTTTTAGTAACAAAGTGCCTAGTGGAGGGAGTCCATTTGAAAATGCCCATACACGTATTTAAACGTTTGCAAGCTCAGTTCTTGAAATCTTGTATCTAGCTTTTTAGCATATTTTCTAAATGATCAGAGCCAAGAAAACCTAATATTTGAAAGTATTGGAAACTTTCAAAACAGTAATGAAAAGCAGTGACCATGAATTGATCATGTTCATACAAAGCAAGAGTAATAGCTTAAACTATGATTCGTATTTGTATGTTCTTTCATTTGGAGCATTTAGCACTTTTAGAAGAGGTGGATTCAGGACAGCTAGCAGTAATATGCCTCTAGGGACATACAAGAAAGATTTGTTATACACTGCCACACACGCAAACATAAACAAAGTTGTATGATACTTTATCACAGACATCCTGGCACTGATTTAAACAATGATATACATATTATTTTTCATGAACTCTCTTTGTAAATTTTTATTAAAGAATGTATAAAATATTATCAGCCCTCTTGCTAAATGTACATAAACATCATCTTTTAACTATGAATCAACAATAAATAGACAAGCCATGGAATAACCCTATGGTGTTGACATCACTCATTGGAACCTAAGCACGACTGACACACTTCTCAACATTTCATGCACTATGAATGATATAAGCCTAACAGATCTGTTATTAAAGCAGCCATGTGTTTTTAATAAATTATTTTAGCTGAATAAAACAAATGTTCAATTTAAATACAAACTATAATGGCTTTGGTTAATTTTAATGTTTTGGACATCAATGAGTTATCAAGCTAATTTTGTATAAATGTTTTCATAGAAGTACTACTATTACAACTTGTAATTTTGCATATATTTATAGCAGTATACAGTATACAATATAATATGAGTAGTGAAGTTTCTAGTAATAAACACAAGTAATAAAGACAACTTTCATATTTTCTGGCACAGCATGTTACTTGACCAGTTAAGATGCTGCAATTTCGGCTAGTAGTCGAGATGGGAGGGTGTCTCTCCTCTGAGTCATCCAGGTCTGTTTTTAGCACAGTGACCATAAGGAAGAACACTTGCAAATTGCTCACACACCTCAGTCTAATATGAATGAGCACAATTAACTGTACTCTACAGATGTAGAAGATTTTTTTTAGAAGGCGCATGGAAAATGAGGAACTCTGTTGCTGGTAGACCACTAACGCTCCTTTAGACTTACAAAACATTTCTAAGAATACAACCATATTTCTTGTGGTTATTCATCTGCACTATAGACCATGATTTTGTCGTTTTTGGAGCACCTGTGTGATGGTGATTACAGTAGGTTAGGGCTGATTTACACTGGCTGATTTACACAACCCATTAACGCAGGCTGCCGTCCGATAGGACCTCTATGGTGTCCTAATCAAGATGACCTGTGAACGCCTGCACTATTTTTCAGCAGCTCACAGGAAGTCGTTTCTCCAGCGGCTGTGTGAGTGCACTGCCGCTTCCCTAGCTGCTGCAGGCTAAAACAGCTCGGGAACCGACAGTGGAAATTGAGCCATAAGGTGGAGCAAGATATTCTGAAACATTTTCAGCTCCTTAAGGGGGACTAAAAACATATCAAAAAATATGGTCATATCACGAAACATATTGATAAATCTTAACACAGTATGCACAAAATTATTAAAAAACATACCTGAATCTGCTGCTGTAATTAGTAGGATATACTGCGCTTTCATTTCCCGATCAAGACTTTTTGCTATGCTAAGCTGTCCATTTGATGATAGTCTAAAGGCACGATCTTCATTGCCAGAGGCTAGTGCATATGTCAATTTGCTGTTCAGTCCTTGATCATCATCTCTGGCTACAACCTAAAGCAGCAAATATATTATTTTTGTAGTTAATTCATGTTAAGTTTGTTAACATGCATTTAGTTGTGATGAAAAACTGTAATCACATTGATCAGAACGTATATGGTAGAATGTTATCATGTTACTAGCTAACTATTACACATACTTATTACAAAATCAATATACAAGTTCAGATAAACATGACTACTACTTCTAGAAACACAATTAACTGGATATATGTATATGTGTATATAAATATAATTACACATAAACTCTTCAAAACTTAATAAGCAAAGCTACCAATTTTAAAACAATTACAATACAAAAATTTAAATGCACTGAAGGAAAAAAAATTACCTGAAGAATAACTTTTGGCAAGCTTTCCAGATTTTCAGGAACATTAACTGAATAGGGGGATAATTCAAATTTAGGAACCACATCATTAACATCAGTGAGTATTATGTTAACTGTTGCTGTGTCTGTCCTTGAATTGCTGCCACGATCTGATGATTGGACAACCAATGAGTAGGAAGACCTCTTTTCACGGTCCAAAGGTTTGGCTATTGATATGACTCCAGTAACCGAATCAATCCTAAAGTCATTGCTTGGATTTCCTTCTATGATACTATAACGGATCATTCCATTTAATCCTTCATCTGCATCTGTGGCAACCACCTGAATAAGATCTGTCCCAGTTAGGGTATTTTCACTTATTTCCACTTTAAAAACATTTTGTGAAAAGCGAGGATTGTTGTCGTTAACGTCAAGCACCATAATTGTGACATCCATAGATGAAGAAAGTGATGGTTCTCCTTTATCAGTAGCAATGATTGTTAGGGTATAGTTGGAAACATCTTCACGATCCAGCTCCCCTGTCAGACGCACTTCTCCATCAATATTACCAATGCTAAATTTGTTTCCCAATGAACTAAGTAAGGAATACTGAATATAGCAGTTTGGACCACTATCGGGATCTGTGGCTTGTGCCTGAAAAACAATGGTGTCAGTAGGAGTATTCTCTTGGATATACGTTAGTTTTGGAGAGATAAAATTTGGTGGGTTATCGTTGACATCCAATAAAATGATTGATACTTCTGCAGTACTTGTGTATCTAGTTGCTGGAGGAGGTGCCATATCATTGACTTGAACCACAAGATTATAAAATGACTGGCTTTCTCTGTCCAATGACTTCTTTAGTTTTAAGGCTCCGTCTTTGTTGATCTGAAATTGCCCCATGCTATCTCCAGAAGATATGCTGTAGGAAAGTTTTGAATTAAATCCTGAAAATATATTGGGACATCATATTAGTGATAAAACAAAATGTAGAAGCTATATATTTAGCAAAATCTCTATTTTATCTTATGGAGTAACTATACAATAGTATGCATCAGTTAGTTCCTGTTTAGACCAATGCACAGATAAAATGTAGTATATTCTTGAATTCCTTATTTACAAACATGATTTTAAAAAATCAAGACAAGAAAAAGGTAAATATGTAAATATGTAAAAAAGGTAATATGCCTTTGGTCATACTTGTAATTTTGAAACCAGTTAAATATAATCTTAAATCTTTATTTAAATAATAACAGTGCCTGAGAAAATAAAAACAATTAAACAAGATTAAAAATGGACAATCTTCCACTTGACAATATTGTTGGACCATATCTATACAAAGTGTACATCAGACCTAGTGGACATTATCTAGCCATGCTATAATATGAACAGAAAGCAATAATCTAACTCGCAGGCTAGGAAAAAATCAGAATGATAGACTTATATATATTATAACAGAAACTGCTGAAATAATAAGATCTGTCAGAAAACTGATGATGCAGTAGACAGAGAGATCCAGTTACAAAACATAATCACTTTTGAAGTAAGACACCAAAGGCAGGATTACTTAAAGGAGATTTGCAATTTAAAAAGCTAGCAGCTATGGATAGGGAATTAATTAGGTTAATTGTTCAGGAAGACTGGTTCTTTTCATATTGGTATTATATGTGATATGGCCCTTGCAAAGATTGACCCAATTGTTGAACAGATATTAAGATATTTAAACAGCAATGGCGAAAATGATCTATTACCCAAACAGTACCAAGATTATATGGATATATCAGCCATCATCCCATGTAATACAAAAAACAAATAGCACAATGCACCCAATTGTCTAGCACCTCATTTAGCCAAGAGGTGCAGACAATTATAGACGGGACTATCACTGACCACAACAATGTTATAAGAAATCACACAAAGTTAACCATATCGTAAGAGAAATACACAGG
>CM070032.1:159090188-159101687 GCA_036250615.1 Ptychadena robeensis
GTTTTATTTTCCTTTTTCTTTTTGCTTCTGTAAAATGTTTGAAACTTTAATAAAAATGATAAAAAAAAAAATACTTTATGCTTTAGACTTATAAGTGCAACCAATTATCTTTTGCCTTCAATTGGCTAAAGCTGAATACTGCTTTCATCTTCAGAGCACCCAAGTGTCAGATCCTAGGGCATTGTGTTATGAAGATAGTGACTACAGTTTTGGGTAAGCCTTGGCCTCCCTTCTTGACCTTCTACATGCCAATACAAATTGGTGGTGATAGGACTGAATATTAGGGAGTGGGACAGGGTCCTGACCAAAGATGCTGCAATAGCCAATTATAGAGTACCCCAGATTGTGGTATGCTTTACAGATGGGAATCTAACAATACAGAAAGCAACTGACAAACATTATAGGTGACACAATATTAAAACTATCAACTACTTTAATCTAAAAATCAGACACAATACGTGTTAATATTCTTTCATGGATTAAACAATCCATTTTTTTAAATATTCTTCAGGAATTCTTCATGTCTTCATAAAACACAATGTTTACTTTTCTTTGGCAACTGTTTTAGTTTAATAGAATCCAGTTTTAGTATAAAAGAATCCAGCTAGTAAAATTAGTATAGCAATAATGCATGATTCATTGAATGAATCTAATATATGTAGCATAACTATAATGAAGAATTATAAAACAACTTTTTATATCTTACTGGCTTAAAATTAAATTTTACACAAAAATGTTAATTACGGGAAATTTACATCTCAGCTGAGAAGAACACATCATCTCTAGTCAACCCTGGGGAATTTAGCAGCCATTACCTTTACATTTTCCGTAAAGTGCTTTGGTTCAATGAAAAGCAAATACAGTTATTTATGTTTTAGTACTTCTAAAGTTAACATATTTGCTTTAATATTGCATGATCATGCACAAAATGCCCAGAATGATTAGCAATACCATTTTGTTAATTTAACTAAAACTATTGACTGAAATATTGAATTCAATATATAATATAAACGTTGATGCAACAATACATTCCTCTTATTTAACCAATTATGTATGTTCATGTCTACATTGACAACTCTAGTACCAGTTACTTGCTAACTCCTGTCAGATATGTTTGCTTTGGGGCATGTGCTGTCCGGTTTGTTCTAATAACACTTCAGACAATGCTTCTAGTTTCATGATACACAAGTGATAAAACTCATCTCCAGACAAAATTGGACATAGTCACTGGTCCGGTGAAAGCCCAAAGCGATCCTCTGTAATGGTGGACCCAGATATGTCATGGTACAACTCGATTATGTTATTTATGGCACCAAGAGGCGGGTGGAGTCACCATTGACCTCCATTTAATAGAGGCAGGATCAACGATGACACCAGGGATGTGTAGGGGACCAAAGGAAGGCAGAAAATCTGATTGCCTGTGGTGTGCCTTTTAAAAAAATACCTCCACAGGCTAACCGCCCTGGAGGTTAAAAATGCTATGATTTTTTGAAAATTGTTCCCAATTATGATTATAAAAATTAAAGATATCTATGGTCTGTGAAGTAAAGTAAAAATGATGGATGTTACAATAGAAGTGTGTTATTTTATTTATTTATCTTCTATAAGCATCTTCTTACAAGAATCTACAGAGAATTCAATGTACTGCTAAAATATTTATGTGATAATATTCACAGTCTGACTCCCACACAGGAAAATTTGCATTTGCCTTTGCAGAATTCCTGTGCGTATCTGTAATATTGTACACATCATGTTCTTTAATATTAAACATGATATGTAATGTCATCAAATATGCTGGTTATTAATATTTCATCTAAGAGCAGCGTATTAGAAATGTTGCCTTTGTCCTCATTTAAAAATGACTTCTTTGTGTAGTAAATCATACCCAACACGTGCATATTTTTGGCACACATACATTGTTCCTCGTATGCCTGGATGTTTTCCATTTCTTTTACTTTATTCATTTCCTCAATTGTACAAGTAGGTAAAATATATAGACAGAGTAGTGGATAAGGCAGGGAGTAATATGGCAAGGGAAGTATACAAGAATAGTATTGGAGTGGCAGGAATGCATTGTACCATGTAAAGTCTGTAACATCAGTTAAGCTTAGACTAGAAGAAGGAGGGGCAGCACTGGGAGTCAATTAGATGTGCTGCAATTCAGGTGCTGGCCTGAATTTCAGCTTTATACAATATCTTTGGAGATACAAGTGGAGTGGATAATAGCAAACTGTTATACTTATTTTCTCTTGAGGCAACCAATGGCAGCATACTTCATTGGTATGATGCCCTTAATGCCTAGGAAAAATTGTATACTTCCAAAAATTCCTTTCCTGATGCCCATATTGGCAGCATACCAATGAGCCATGCTGCAAGGAAAATATATTTATGGCAAGGGCATCTACTAGCCTGTACGTATCTGTTTATGTGCTTGCCTATACAGTTAGCTCTTTGGTGGCTCTCTAGCTATCTCAAAGCCCAATGACATCAGTACTTGCATAAGAATCAGCATTTTCATTCAAAAACCATGCAGAGGCATCCATGTCTACATGTTTCATAAGATGTATGTGTGTTAAAATATATATTTCATACCTCATCAGCATCTGTAGCTGTTAACTGCATTATTTTGAATCCATCTCCAATATTCTCTTCTATAGTGAGATCAAGTATATCTGTTGGGAATACTGGTGGGTTGTCATTTATATCCTGAAGTGTTATCTCCACCTGAAGAAAAAACAAATGGTTGGATGGTTAGTAAATCTAAAATTGTCAGCTCATTAAAGTCATAAACAAGTAACTGGATCTAAACAATTAAACAAAGTACATACATTTGTTTCCACACAAATAAGACTTAGAATAAAATAAGGAAAATAAGAATAAGGTCTTATACTCATTATATATGCTTTGTTAAGGCTCATTTAGAGGGGGTGCCAGCTGATTTAACTTTTTTGAAGTATAACTGCCTGAACACAGTTTTAATTTGAATAGAGACAAGGAAAAATGAGAGTGCACATTAAGGTGCGTTAGCTTAATGTCCCAGACGAAGCCCAGAGCTTGGGTGAAACATGTAGGACACGCTATACCATCAATCTGGTGCCAAAAGCACTTTTAGTGCATTATTGCACATGCTGTTTAATCATGACATTATGTGGTTTTTATACATTAATTGATTTATATGTATGTTTTTAACTTAATTTAATAAAGATTATACAGATTTTATTTTGCCTAATGAGCTGTGCCTTAAAAGCCCTTTTATGATAGTGGCCTCAATATTGCTCTGCGTGAGGGAAATTTTTCCTTGTCTCTATCTAAACACTGAGGGTGTGGCACCTGAATGATTGAATGGACACCTTCTTTTGGCACCATGATCAGAGCAAAAAAAAATACTTACCTGGTAAAAGTGTCGAACTCCAGCAATGTTCCAGCCCCCAGTGATATCACACCACAGGCTCTAGGGGCAAGGGGACTTGGAAGGGAAAATGTCAATGCTGACATCTACCTTCCCCAAGTCCCCATGCACCCATACGCCAGCCACATCTGAATCCGGTGATGCTCCGCCCTTTAGCTGTGGACCAGTAGAGGAAGTCAGACCAGAAGACTCTTCCTCCTCCATCTCGCAGCCTAGAGGACCGGACAATCCAGGCGGGGTGGCATGTGAGTAGCAGGCAGGAAAGATGAGTATTTTTATCTTTAGGGGTCCCTGTCCCTGGATGAATACTGGATATAGGCGAGTTATGTACATATGTTTTGTTTTTTAGTTTCAGAGTTAACATCTGCTTTAAAAAATTTTGTAAACTGTAACTAAGGTTATTTTTGGAGGAGGGCTTTTGTTTCGAGCATCCTTAAAATGTTTTAAAAATCACTCTAGGGCTTAGTTTCTAGGTAGATCCTATTTTTTGGGGAACAGGGTACATGTTAAAACATATACCTCCCAATTCCTTTCTAACTTCTAACTTTATAGAGACCTTTCAATTACGGCCAGCTGTCGCTGAAGACCATTAACCTTCTACGTTAAGGAAAGACTTTGCTGTAATGCCAAAGATCAGTCATTCCTAGTGCAGTGTGAACAAAATATATGTTTGTAGCAAAGGCATGGCAATTACCGCTTCTCAAATTGAACTCGCTCAGCCTACCGAGTAAGTTACTTTCACAGAATTCAGCCTCAAGAAAAAGGAAAGAATAACTGTATTTTTTTTAAAAGTTAGGCGTTCAGTATGGCCTGGTGGGCATTTGGACTTAATCAAGTGTAAATACAGTTGAAATTCACAGGCTCAGTGGCATATATCTGCCAAGAGCTGCCTGAAAACCTCTATTCAACCACTGAAGAATGTAATTGACATACAGATGAGGAGAGATAAAACACTCTTTGATATGTTTATACATCACACTCCATCAGCGATAGAATACAAATTTTCCAATTTATAGCAAATCAATTAACTTTTTGATTTAGTTTTAAAGCAAACAGGCTTTCTCACTACAAGGGCATCCTGCCCCCCGCATTTATTAAGATCTAAACAAATGGCCTATTGCACATGTTCTATTTATGTATTCATTCTATAATAACAGTGGTTTTTGAAAGATGCAGACCCGGGCTATTTAGGAAATGTTTTTTTATATACATCGCTGTTTGTTTTAGAAGCTTTCAGATACAGCTCTGAAAGACGTGCTTGTTTGTTGTCTTTAATTGTTGGATGGGCTGTAGATGCCTAGGCTCTGATATGGGAAACTAAACAGCTGCCTTATGTCAGCCCAAAGTGCCAATTATTCCCTTAACATATGCAGTGCTAAATGGTCACCAGAAATACTCGGACCACCAGCAAGGCACAATTTAGCTGCAGTCTGTCTAAATCTAGTAGCATTTAACCCTTGGCACTTGGGCTCTGCAAGACGTTCTACATTTGAATGGTTAGCCAAGTCCTTAAACAGAAGGCAGTACTGTTACCGGACTGAATTTGTAGTGGAGCTGCCAGCTGGTGTCTCTCTTTATATTAAGGGATTTACCCTCCTAAAGAGAACCTGTCACAAGATATTTAAAAGTTCTATATAATTAGGGTCCCCATACACCTTTAGATTTCCCTTAGATTTTGTTTTACCAAAACCATGTAAAATGACAGACTTTCTAAACAATCATGTCTACCTGTGTTCAATTGTAGAGGACCTGGCACTGCATAGATGTTGGTAGATCTAAAGGATATCTGAAAGGAGATCTAAAGGTGTATGGCCAGCTTAATTTTTATGAAAATGATAGATTCTTATCCATAATGCTCATATGCTCTTTCTATTCAAACGAAGCTGAAATAAGTATTTATACAATATAATGAAAGCTATATCAAATGTTCATCATAGCCATTAATCATGTCAGGTTTTTCTTTCTATGTCAATGAGGGTAATATCTAAAGCTGGGCATAGACGTGCCCATTACTGCCCGACCCGCAGATCGGATGCCATGCGCGTTCCCGCATCCAATCGGGATAAGGTCGGCAAGGAATCGGGTGTGCCAACTTGCAGGATTGGACTAAAATCAGCCATCATGTCGGATCACACATTGATGACGTCATGACGGATAATTTTGATCCGATCCCATTAGTTCGGATGGGGGTGCCGGACGATTCTTGGCATCGTCATCACGCCCACTAGGTCGGGTCGGGGATCGACTGGAAAGTGTCCCGTCTATTCCCAGCTTTATGGCTTGATTCTCGATACCATGGGAAACAATTTAACTCTTGTCTGATTATATATAGAGTGACAACAATCTTCCTGACAACTTTAATATGGTTAACTCTTCAATCCCTTTGCAAAAAAATATACAATGATTACATTTCATAGAGTGTGTAATATTACTATTAATATGGGTTTTGCAATCAACATTTTCTTGCTAAGCAACTTCCTTAATTTTTGTTATGTCTTGATTGTAATGACAAATAATAATGACATTTGGAGTTGAAATGTCTCAAATGGACAACCAGAAAAAAAATTTGAATCAATGACAGAATTCTCAGTTAAAATGATCTAACAAAGTATTTGATTATAAAGTCTGCTTGTCATGTTAGGGCATTAAATTAAACATGTTCTTAATCACTTGTCTTATGCAAGCAAGTGCCAAGAGAAGAGGATTTCTGACTTTATATTCATGCAATTTCCAGATCACTGAGCAGAAAGCATAATACCATGCGATCTGCATTAAATTCAAGCAACTAACATTTTCAGAAGCAATAGAAGCGTCAAGGTTTCTGATTGTCTCAGCACAATTATCCTTCTCCTGTTTAGCTGAATTTTTGGCCTTTAGAGTCATCTTACTCTATGATAGGGCCACACAGTGATATTATTCTCTTGCCGATGTGGAATTTAAATCCTTGCCAAGATTCATCTCTCCAGCAACTATTTGGTTAAAATGTGCTGCAAATAAAATGTCTTACAAGGAGCAGTTAAAATATGTTTCTAACTTTTATTCTCAAGTAGAGGAGAAACTGTTAGAGACCCTGGTCATACAATTAAGACTTTCTAAGGCTCTACATGGAAAATATAACCTGCTTGGTTAATGTCTGGCGGTATGGTTGTCATTGGAAGCTGACGGGTACAGTTCCTGGATGGTGGGGGACTACTGCACTGGGCATCTTCAGCAAAGAGACAGTTTTGGACCAGTATTTTAAGTTGGATGCCATAGGAAGAAAAAAACTAAGATAGGTAAAAGCTGAGTTTATGTTTTTACCCCACTGTAAAGGCATTCTTAACCTGGGTATACACGGCTCAATCAACTTTGAGCGTATAAAAATCAAACTTGGGAAAAAATAATGTGATCGATTCACAACCAATCTGTTCCTTTCCTAAAGCTAAGCATAGAAGTTCTGCTTAGGCATCAGGTCGTGCAGGAATCGGATGCAGCAACTAACTAGGATTGGGCTAAAATCAGCTGTCATGTCGAATTGCACATTGATCCGACAGGACGGTAAATTTTAATCTGATCCCATTAGATCGGCTGGGGATGGCTGCCCCCAACCGAAGTAATGAGCTGCACACAAAGAGTGCCGGCCAATCCTCAGCACTAGCGGGCGTGCGTGATGACGTCATCACGCCCGCTTCTGATAGGGAATCGACGGTAAATCTTACCGTCTATTCCCAGCTTTAGCCTTATATGCATGCTCCAAAGTACCTGTAGATACAAATGGATCTAAATACCAAGAAAAACAGTCAGGTACTTGAACGATCAACTAAAATTTACCAACATGCCCTTCTTAATCATTTTGGATAACTTTTGGGTCGATCAATTCTGCTAATAAGGAATCCATTTAAAAGCATTCAACTTAAAAGGATTGTTTCTAAAAATCAAACTGTGTATGCCCACCTTTAGCTTTCCCTGAAGTTCGGCTTTAAACTGAGTCTTTAGACATAAAAGAATCAATCTGGCAAAGGGTTGAGAAAAAAGTTGGGGAGGAGTAGACAAATAACACAACCACTAAAAATAGTTAATTCAATAAAGAAAAAAAAATGACATACCAAGGCTGAGCCTACTAAGGCAGCTTGAGTCATTTGTAATACTTATGTGCATACTTGTATTAAGAAATGTCCTTATCTTGCTATTTACATGTAACGCAATGATGTTGCTGTTGGTGTTGTCTAATATACCCCTCATAAAGAATGTTATGAGACAACAAAGGTCAGTACTGGAAGACAGAAGTTCAAATAACTTCCAGCTAATTAAAGCATCAAAAATATTCCTCCAAATTCGGGCTGATTAGGAAGAAAGACGGGGAGATTAATAGATGGCGAGGAATGCTATCTGGAAGCAGAGTGCTTTAAAAGTGGAGACAGTCATATTTCAAAGTGAAGTAAACTTGAAATACTACTGACTCCGAATACTCCTTCACTAAGCTTCCCTGCAAAAGCACGCATAACACTTAGAACATCTATTTGATGAGTAATTAAAAAATTGGATGAACAAGGAATGTTCCACATATGAACTTTCCCAATCTACTAAAAGTGAATGCTAAACAATGTTACAGCTTGCTAACAGATTTACACCACGTAATGTGGCCACTTGGCCACAAAGGGTTTCATCTGTTCCAAAATGACATTGTTTTGCTGACAGTTCCTTAATTAAAAATGTAAGACATGAGATTGATTTCTACAGTCACAACTATATAGCACTTTCGGAAAATAATACAGAAACATGAATGAAAAGCTACTTTTCTATCAAACGCATCAACTGTCACATCCAAGGTCTATGCTATTAATGTGCTGCTTACGTAACTGATGTAATGATGTCTGCACACGAGATGAGAGAAGGCTGTTTTAGATCATTTCCAACAATTACAGGTCCCTGTATAAGATATTTCTTATTTTCAGAGCTGACAGATGGTGAGGCCCCACTAGTACATGTCCCCAGGTATTATTCCCTTAGTTCCAAGTACAATGTTGGAAATAGGTACCGGTCCCATAATGTCACCAAGCAGTAAAGCTCTCTTCTTACTTACAGAAAGAATACCCTGGAAGTGTATGTTTGCAGCAGAAAGTAGCCAGAATTAGATTTTTGAGTGTAATACTTCCCTTTGTCAGATGGGGGTATTGTACTCAAGGAACATCATTCTACCATGCATTAATCTGTTCCTGATTATGTCCAAAAGAGCAGGAGATGGTGCCAGAACTCCTCACCACAAGCAGATCACTGTTTCTGCTAATGTATAATAACTTAAATAACAGAAATGTTCAACCATACTGAATTAATTAGCATTAAGCTTTGGCTTCTATCCTAAAGAATAATGGGCAAAGATACTCGACCAACTGTGATTTGTAAAGAAGCACCTACCCTGTGTGCAACGCAACAAGAGGAACTGGTATACTCACCGATTCTGATGTACTAATTAAGTAAATGTTTATTTTCATAATTTCCCTTTGCAAAGTAAATTAGTAGCCCAGTTTAAAAGTGACCCACTTTAAAAGTGAACATGTTTCTATAGTAAACCCCCTCAGTCCCTCTGTTACCTTCTTTTTTTTTTCATTTAGAATAATAAGGGATTGGCTCAATCAGAACCAATTCAAATACCAATCCCTTCAAGCAGCAAAAGTGCTCATTATTGATCCTAAAATTAGCCCTAGATGGCCATTTGGTCATTGATTTGGCACAGGACCAGTTCATCGAGGCATCCTTAATGCAAACAAAGCAAAATTAGGGACCGAGCCTGTAAGGCTGTTTCTACAGTATTCATACCGCTCTGTATGGCAAAAAAGTGCAAGGGGGAAAAAAAGGACACATTCTGGCAGCGAAAGTAATGACATCTGGATTCTTTTACAAAGAAGAAATAGTTTTCACGTGTTCCTGCTCTGAAGCTTGCTTCAATTTGTTTTCCAGTTGTGAACTCCACAAGGCTACGTTTCAGGGCTATAAGACAATTAAGCTAGGAAAACAAGGGGTGTTCATGTAATTCACTGACTGCGGGCGATCCTATATAAATCAACCACAAAAGAATCTCCCCTATGAAAAAAAAGTAACTGGGAGAATATGAGAACTCTTCTATTTCTGTTCAGAAGACGCACATTGGAAAGGCAGTGCCAGTTCTTCTTTCGTATTATTCACAAGTGGAAAGCCAAACATCTCGAGATGTCTAGAGTAAATCAGGACACTTATGTCGGACTTCAGACGCACAGACTGCTGTCTCCACAGTTCCCTCCCAAACCAGAAGCCTCAATCTTCAGCACATTATAAGTGCTTCTGCAATGGAGGCCACCTGTCAGTTTAACATGAAGCAGCCTCAGAGAATATACTGACTGATGGAAAACTGATGGGGGTTTTCTGGAACAAAAATTAACTCTGATCTCTACTTCCTAAAGCATGATCCATTTTACAATGCGCAAGTTATTATTTTAGATTAAATGTATGCAGCTGTGGAAAAAAAAGAACAATTAAAAAAATGAGTTGGGAAATAGCTAAACAATGAGATGTTGAAAAAAATGTGTTTTAGCTTAAACATGTGCCAAAGGCAGAAGTGCCCTGACTTTTTTTCACTTAGTTTGGGTCTGTTTTAAATGGAGTAAAAAGTAAAAGTGTAATGTTATTTAGACCATAGATGTAGTGCCTAACACAGAACACAAGGTACTTTTTACACCAGGGATTCAAACTGGCCTTGAATAGAGCCTCAAATTGACTAGTGATACATCAAGCACATAGACAGATGTCTGGTACAAGCTTCAAGAAGTAGAACACCCCCACCACCACCCTTTTCTTGTCTAATCTAGCTACAATGTATTGTCCTAAACCCAATTTAACATACACAGTAGGATCTTAGTATAGCTGCAGAATTTAATGGATAACATTGCCAGGATGTTGAATGGTTAAACTGCATTCACAGAATTGAAATTGAAATATGTTCTTAACATATATCAGGTCTCCGGTTCCTAAAGAAGATCTTAACATTGGACATAAAATATCCAAAAATGTTATACTTTTTACTTGAAAATAATTTACAAGGTACGCTAATACAAATGTTATTTGTAACAAAGTGGTATGTACATTCTTAAAAATGAATTGAAAGGGTCCACTTTTCTATTTACTTATATCTTTTCAGGCTTTTGCCCTGATGGAGATGTCATGGGGGCGTTCAGAATGTGAAGACGCTTGATGTCAGGGGCAACCATTTGGTGGCTTTTTGGTGGCTACGGTGTTTCAGCTGAAAAAAAGCGGCCATGTAAATATAGCCTTACTAATTAGAAGATGTAGGCATGTATGCTACTGGATGTAAAACCCCTTCACTTGGCTTACATTCTGACAAGAAATGTTGTTCCCTTCTTGTCTCTTATCGGGTATTTAAGCACAATCCTTGAGAAGATCAGATAACCAACATTAGAAGCTGTTCAGCTTTGTCTAAGGTAATAGAGCCTGGCCTTGGAATTGTATTCAGAAGCTAACAAATATGGTCAAGCAGCTGAATGGGTGATTGCAATCCTGCAGGTGACCAGAATAAAGATGCCTTAAGCTGGCATTGACAGGCCTTCTAAACCTTCTCCCATTGAATATAAAGTGTTTTTCTGGATTTTTCTGTCCCCACTGCACCAATTCCTCTACTGACTGATACCTTGACACCGGGACAGGGGTTCCAAATCTTTTCTTACTAAAGCATTGTCGAGCGGTTTAGATTTTCCCATTTAGTCCATCTAAAAAAAATATTTTGACTCATCTTTGAGTTTAAGGACTGGTATAGAGCATCAATGGAAAAAGAAAGCAACCCATAGACTTATATCATATATCATGTAATTGTTTAATGAGAAATGACCATGTATTTGTAGAAAGAATGTTCATTGGGCTCCTGAGAAATTAAGTGGAAGTTTTCTAACAAGTCGAGAAAGAAAGTTTCCATTCTGTTTAGTGTCAGTGTCTACGCATACTAGCACTTCATTTACAGAACAGATTGCTGTTCATGACATAGGGCATTTAACCTAGATATGTACAACTGACACATACAGTGGAGGAAATAATTATTTGACCCCTCACTGATTTTGTAAGTTTGT
>CM070032.1:159101787-159118307 GCA_036250615.1 Ptychadena robeensis
TGTCATTGGACAAACTTGCAAAATCAGTGAGGGGTCAAATAATTATTTCCTCCACTGTATCTCTAAATATAACTGAATTCTAGGGAAATTTAAGGTATACATAATAATTAAATAATTAAGGGCAATAAAACATTCAACTTTAGAAATGAGGTAAAACTGTGTAAAAAAGTTAAACAATTTAACACCATTTACCCTCACCAACCAGATCTGGGCATCAGCTGCCCATGACGGGGTGAACCGCACCAGCATAAATAGCCAACTAGCATTTCCTACATTCCTCTTCTCACTGTGAATTAGCTCAGCATGCAAACATGCTACAAAATAATATTTGTTCTGCTCTAGAATATATTTTGAGTTGGATACTGCATATACCATCAAAGACCCTGATATAGGAGTGGAGCATGTTCATTTGTACAGCTTGTGCAGCTTAGAAAGTGCGGGGAAGATATCCTGTGTTCTTTATTTTGCGCATGACTGGATATTTTTGCAGTTATTTGTTGACTAAATAATTAGGCTCAGTGACAATACACTCTAAAAGTGTGAAATCCCTTTAGTTAATTTAGTAAGTTTAGTTATTTCTTCCATTTCCAATGGGCTCACAAACAGATTCTTTATCTAGTGCTGTCTATAGATGCTGTTGGAGCACTCAACAATGACAACCAAGAACACAAAAGAAGACTAGAATAGTAAGATCTGAGCTCCTAACTTCCAAGGATCTGAGACTACAGTACTCAGGTTTCCTTACAAAGACTAAAATGTCACAGTCAAGTTGTATCATAGAATAAGAGGAAACTCCAAAGTTTAGTTGTAAACTTGGACTCAACATACTTTTAAAGTTTGTCTGTTAATGTATGTTAACTGAATGACAGCAACCTTGAAGGTGTTCTGCAAGTCCTGTAACCCTGTAAGTTCACACTGGTCTGGATGCTAACCAAGCCAACTTTAAGGTTACTATGGGATCATTTAAAGTTTTTTTTAATAAGTCTTAATGTAAGTGTATAAAAAACTTGCCCTATTATTATACATTATATTATATTTAGCATTCAACATCCATTTTTAATTTAGGAAACAGATATGTCCTAAGTCCTAAGTTTTCAATACACATCTGAACTCTCGATTGAAAATGAGATAGAAATTCCACAGGAATGCTGATCTAGCTGATGTGGCTAAAGCTGGACTTTACGTTGGCAAACGCTTAGAATGAAATAGCTTGACAGTAATCCCTTCTACCAACCATGGTGTCAGAGAGTGCTCCGAAGAAGTGTCAAGTAATAAAATATGCATTTACTGAAAAGGAACAGTTTCTCCATTGTACCACCACAGATATTGTTCAAGTGTTTAAGATAACTGGAAACGAAACACACTGGCCTATTTCATTGTACAGGAAACAGTCACAAATCACAGCTAAACCCTGCTAGTAAAAGGGAGTATAGGTATCTCATTTAAAGAATTTTATAACAATAAATTATTGACAGGGAACTATGGGAAACGTACCTGTCCAAATTTCATACATATGGACCTGCATCATTTTAGAGGGGTAAACAATGGGATCTGTTGTCTCCCAGTTACACATAAGAAGAAGAACCTCCCTTAGCAAACAGAAAATAACTGGGTATAAGAATGGTGACAATATTGGCAGCAAGCAGCAGATCATTACTGGACTGTAAAAAAAAGGGTCAACTATAGAGGTTGTCTCTCTATTCATTGTCTTTCTGTAAAGGACAGGTATGTCAAACTCAAATACACAATGGGTAAAAATTTCAAACTTGGGCAAAGTCATGGGCCAAAGTTGTTAATATATCTCATCACATATAAAAATAAACCCTTTATAAGGAAACAAACTTTTGCTTAAACATTAAATCGGGAACAAGCAAAGCATAATACTATAACAAGTGACATCCAATGTCAAATATAAGACACAGCTGTGAGATGAATTTCATCACAATTTTTTTAAATACAAAAGTTAACAGCCAAATCAAATTACACAAATGACACTGGCCCTTGAGCCAGAATTTGACACCCCTGGCATAGGGGATTTAAAAAATCTGTAACCACCTCAGGTATATATATATATATGTTGGATTTACAAACATATATGTTGTTATGATGTATTAACCTCCCTAGCGGTTGAGACAAAGCCAGTTCATCTCAACCGCTACAGGAAGGGGGCTCACAAAAACCCATTTCCCCCCGAAAAAAGGGTATTCTCTATATCGGTAATGCCGAAGGGCAGGGGTAGGCCACACCATAGACCTTCATTATAATAGAGGGGCATCAGTACTCTGTACTCTGCTTCGACCGCCCGTGCCATACCGCTAAAAACGGCACAGTAGGGAGGGAGGTAATTTGATGTAAAGTTGCTTTAGTGAGTGTCAGTTTTTATAATTCATTGCAACGTTGTAGAGTAACAACATTAATGTCCAACATTAAAGTCATTTTTTACAGTCTACAGCAACAATACATTGGTACATGATGTCTGAGAATCTGAACTTCAAGAATACTTCTGGAGAAATCCTATATTTCTTGGACGCAACATAAGAAAAGCAGTTTTTAAGAAAAATAATCATCAGCGAACGATTGATTGGCAGATCAATTGTTGTTACAAGAAAGAACTAATTTGCTCATTGCATATTTTGCATATTCCCAGCATTTAAAAAGTGGCATTTAAAAAAAATGTTATGTCTTAAGATGGTTTGTTAAGGTAACCCCAGGGAATATTCAGAGCCCAAGCCTGGGTTAAATTTTCTGTGCATCCACAACACTTCATCATGTTGCTTAGCCAAAATCTGTTCTGGTTTGCTGGTGACTCATGCTGTAGGTATGAGAAAGCCATAATAAAGAACATTTTACATGATATGCCAAACGCTTGGTAATTTAATCCTAAAACCAAGAAGGTATGTACTGTTTTATAATCTAACATGGTTTGGTCTCTGCAGACAAAAGCTGCCTGGATACACTGTTCCGTGATACACTGGGGAAATCTATGAAAGATTTCAAATGGAAGTAAAACGTGGAGATATTTGAAAATATATCTAAAATGCTCACAGAATTCTCAAATAACACACTTTCTTTCTCCAGATGAATGAGTGTTATACTGTATGGTTAGCTGTATGAAAGACAATGCTGAGTAGAGCTCTGTAAATGCTAGACATGTATTATATATGTACAGAGGACAAGGAATGATTCCATGTGATCAGATATTCCAGACTGGGAAGAAGCTGGCTGCCGTGGTGTTCATTGGATCAGTGAACAGGAAGACAACCGAATGTAAAACAACATCTCTCCCTGCAAACACAGCATTTTCTGAAATGTATTCAGCTAATGGCTGTTTTGAAATAATACGATTAAAAAGTTTCAGTAGGTTTTCTAAAAGAAATTTGCAATTAAAGTTGGGAACCAGAGTCTTCCATATTTACTTGCACAGTTGTATATGCTCATTTCATATACTAGATATACTAGATGTAGCCTCATTTTCTGGCTGAAACACATTCAACCGTTTCTAGTCCTCTCATCCCCAACCTAACTGTCTATTAAACATACTTTTATTTGCATAACTCCTCCAAAGTGTAAAGCTAGCTCCAACTCCACGGCTAAAGGTTTCTGAAAGTTATCCTGAAGCAGGATACTGGACCCCATGTTTCAAGAAAGCTATGAACATCTCCCTTAAATCCCTCCCATCCAACTGATATAAAGTTGAATATGTAAAGTAATGTAAATGCAGAGGTTTTATTGAAAAATATAATTTGCAGGGGAACACAGGAAGAAAGGGAGGGAAAATAAACCTAATAATGTTTAAATTGGCCTACTTGACCCAACTTGGGTCCAGGCAAATTAACCAATTTGTTTAAAAAAAACACAATGAAACCTTTGATCATGCATAACAAAAATTGATTGAGGTCTTCTCTTAAGGTGCCCATACACGCATAGATATGCGCTAGATTGATGGCCACTTCGAGCACCGTGCATATCTGATGTGGCCATCCCTGTCTTAGAATGGGATCAATCAATCCCGCTTGAAGACAGGGTTATTGGACATGACCGTAAATCATGGTCGATGTCGATTGATTTGCATGGGGACCACGGGAACTAGATGACGCAGCAGTGTGCCTCAAGCTCCTCCGATATCATGCTTGAAGGCTTGTCTATCACATGCATTGACCTGTGTATGGCAGCTTTCAGTCAAAGAGGTCATCCTGCTACTAGATTCTTCAATCTCCATAAGATGCCAATTCGTCACTAGGTATGGTCAAATTTATTTTTGAAAATTAGTTTGACTTGTGAGTTAATTGCAAAGCCCCTGGAGATGTAGCAAACAAGAAAGTATAGCTCTAACACAAAAAGGTTAAAGTCAGAGCAATACTTTTTTTTAACTTCCCACAACCCTTTACTACATATCCAGCAATTGTGGTGATGATAGCATGTCCAGGGGCTTTGCAATCAACTCACAAAGTGCCTCATGCTTGCTTATGATCAATCAACGATAAGCAAGACTAAGGAGTGTGTGGTATAAAACTTTTGGAGAACACTTCTACCTTCAACATTTATTAATCCAATACAATCAATGAGATCAAATGAGTTATTACTAAGTTTCTGTATTGGCCCTCTTGGCCCTGTGTTTCTTCTTGCTTATTTGAACAGCTGGTTTAGTTGGTGTGACAATAATAACCACTTCTTATATAGAAAAAAACATTCAAAGATACACATCTGCATTGAAGAATAGAGAAGGACAGGGAGGACTTGCACTTTGACAGCAGAAAAAAAGGTCAACAAAAGCTGTTACTGGATTTGTTCTATACAAATATCTCCCACACGGCTATGATAACAGAGTAAATGGCATTTAGTATGGGACTGCAAATATCTATAAATACTTGTCTGATAAGGGACATGTAACTGAAAGAAACTGTCCTGTTACATAGTTTGCAGACCTTAAAGCTTGAAACTGTTCCATTAATGTAAAATGCCATATTCATAACCTTTACTTGGCACTCAATGGCTCACCTACTCGTCATATTCTGTTCTAAACTGGCGGAGAAGGCCAAATTCTGAGAATATTTTACAATCCACAAAAATTCACTGGAAAACACAACACAGATATCTGACATGAAATACAAACAAATGGTTCCGACTTGTTCTTGTACTCTTAAACTCTAGATGCCAGCATATATTTGGCCATATGCTTCAGATTTTATCCATGTTCAAACTAAGTTAACAGTGCCAATTGCTTAACAAAAGTGTATAACCCAATCAGTTAAGTTTTCACGGTATACAAATACAAACAGAAAAGTCACAATAACCAAGAAGGACAATTCCAGAAAGCTGAAGGCTAAACGTAAAGCCAGAAAATATTTGTTATGGTTATGGAAGGCATTTGATAAAGGATTTTTTTTCGAAACCATTGCAGTCATTTCCACCAACTGGACAGTTGACTGTAGTTTCCCTTTTCACTTTCGATTATGCAAGTATTGAACATCTTTATCAATGTAATACTCTCACGTTAAGTTGTCTTGACCTCAAAATTGCATTTATGTAACTATACAGAATGAAATGGGTAATATAGGCAGTCAGACTCACAATACAAAGTTGAAAAACATACCACAATGCTTTTTGTTACCCTATGTTTATACCCTGTTCCAGTCTTCTCTTAATAGGTCCAGGCTGGACGTACTAAGCAGAGTAAAATGACAACAACCCTATGCCACAGGTTTGGCTTGCACCTCATCAGTTATAATTCAAGGAATGGAGGTAACTGAGTATCCATGGAAACAGCTGAACTTTAATTACACACCCAATGGATGTAATGCTTAACCATGTTCCTTCTAACAACCTCCAGTATTATCATATAGGCATCAACAATTGAATCTTCCATAAGGCTGTAGAAGTAAGTAAGTAATAAGAATAACCAGTAGACTAAGACAGCATTCACACATACGCTTGACCCCCCTTCTATCATTATTAGGCAGGCTATTGAAAAGTAGGCAAGAGACGCCTAATATTGCATCTTCCCAGATTTAGCCCTTTTTGGGTGTCCGGGCGCTGGACATTTTTTCAAGCATTTCCAGACGCCCATGTAAAGACCCCCTTAGTGGGGGCCTTAGTTTCAACTATGAACACTGTCAAGTAACAAAGAGAGGCTAGGTTCACAATGTTGGTCAACAAAGACCCAGGTTTCTGAAACTGATTCAGAATGAATGGACACAGTATTACTGATATGGTTTTTGTCTTACATATGTACCCATACATGTATACCATATGTCAATGTGTGCAATGCTTTGCTACTTATATGTATGGCATGAAAAAGCCTATGAGATAAAATTCTCCTTCAAACTAATGGACTGGTTTACTTATTAAATGTTCAAGTTCAGAAACCTATTATTTGACAATTGACCAGTTTGACTACATCGATTCTACAGTTATTTTTCTATTAGAGATGAAAAATACTAGAAAATAAACTTATCTCCAGTCAATTAGTTTCTCAAACAGTGTATTCTATACATGGAGGAGGAGAGAGGGGGACACCAGAGAGATTAGGTAACAACTATTTAAACTACAGTGACTATCTGAATCTGCCAACAGCCACTAAACGTCAGCCAAGGACCGCATGTGATAGAACCTTCAGTGTACATAATGGAAAAAAGACTTAAACTGTAAAGAAGTGCTAACAGAAGGTAAACTTACATGAATGGCCGCATGCATAAATCCACAAAATATAATAGAGGGGTTTCTACTAACAGACAGACTCTCTGCCTCATTTCTAAATGTAGCAAACAGAAAATATCCTACCTTAAAAGGGTAAAAATCCTAAAGTAAAAATAACTGCTGGAAACCTGCTCTAGTGCCAAAATACCAATCTTGTTTAGCTCTTAGCAATAAAAAAGGCATACAAATATTGCTTAGGGAATAGGCTAATATCAGTGAAGTGTGTTTAAAACCATACTAAATTTCCTCAACCATAGAGATTAGGTGTGCAATGCAATGTAGACGAAGTCTACATAAACCAGTGGTTTCCCAAACATAGGTGGATGTGCATGTCTGTGTGAAACTACAATTTGATCGTAAACCAGATTGGGCAGAGTCTTTAGAAGGCCCCCCATACACCTTTAGATTTCTCTGTCAGATTTCTTTTAGATCACCTTTTGTTTAACCAAATCCATGTAATATGAGGGACTTTCTAAACCATCAAGTCTACTTGTGTTCAATCGCAGAACATAGTTGTTGGTAGATCTAAAGGATATCTGACAGAGAGATCTAAAGGTATGTCCAGCTTAATCCTCCTGTGTCATATCCTGTACCTGTGTGTTATCTTGTGTTGTATCTCCACTTTATTGTACAGCGCTGCATAATATGCAGGCACTATATCATACCTCTCAATCTTCATTTTGGTCGAAAGTAAAGTTTTATATGTAGCTTTCCTGGCAAAATCCAGATTTCAACAAGACTGCGGTAATTTAGCAGGGAGGGTAACACCCTCTCCCTGCTAAATTACCGCAAACTAAGCCAAGTGCCGGAAGTGAAGGGAATATATAACGCGGAAGAACCACATTCTGCATGCTGGAAGTGACGTCGGTTACGTCACCTCCTGTATTTACCCCGTGTTTTTTTTGACAGGTTGACATGTATGCGCTATATAAATAAATGATACAATAATAATAATAATAATTCTGTATGTGTTTGTCTATGTAAATATTAATTTATGCATGATTTGTGTTTGTGTGCACGTCTATAATGTGTGAATCTGAACCTGTGTAGTTTAAAGAGGGGAAGAGGGGGGGGGGGCTCACTGATGGACATATAAACAGACATATGATTCAAGGCTGAACCCCAACAATTTGATTTTTTTGCTTATTCTTGCTTATTCTCTCTCCTTCAGCGGGAGCTCTATTGTACAGTAATTGATGCAAGCATTTAAGTGTTAAGAACACATTTAATGATGAATTAATGAATTCTGAACTGGATTAATCTGTGTCTTCCATGTAAAGTTCAGCTCTAATGCTTACAAGATGCCAAGAAGCACTTACTGAATTTATTTATAGTTCAGCAAAGTGTAATAATTCATAGAAATCATATTTCATGGACCTGACTCCAATAACGTGAACTGGTTCCTATGGGTTACTGTGTTCTGTTATGACAATTCCTTATACTTTTATACCATATTCTAGGAATGTATGCACGCACGCCTCTCAAGCTAAAGTATCCTATCATATCTTCATCTGTGGTAATCAAAACAGTAAACTGTTATGTGTAACAATTCTGCTATAACATCTCCATTGATATTATCTTCAATAATTCCCCTTGTGATCCAGTAAACAAAGGTTCTCTATTTTCTTGGAACTCCCACAGTTAGTGTAAACTGAGTAGTTTATGTGTTTAGATTCTCTGTCAGTCCTCTCTACTTGGAGATTGATAGTAATGTTGCATGTTAAGTAGAGCAGGGCACATAAGGTCAAATAGACAAATGCATGTATCATGTCAACTGCTCCGCAGGAAAGCACAGTCTCTACTATTGGGAACAAACTAATTATGAACTATTAAGAAATGTATGTATGTAATATAATCTATAGTCTAAAAACAAAAAATCCTAATTAGCAAACAAAGGCCACTGTTTTTAGATGTTTATTCTTTACCAGTACTCAAACAAATGTTGGTAAATTGAAAGTACTGATTTGAGTGGGTCACCATTTTTAACAAACTTTCTGCCAAACATGTGGAGTCTGTAATTGGCACACCCCCCTATTCCCCCCCTATTCATTGACAATGGGCACGCCTGCATGTTGTGCACACATCCCAGTTTTTAGGCAATGGGATGCCTAAAAAAAAGCCACCATTATAAAAAAAATCACCTCCATAGAGAATGAATGGACGTGATTTTTGATCGCCTTCACGTGCAAATTCAAATTGTCTACATTCATGTTTTTGGGTGCAATCGTGTCCGTCAGAACTTGGGGAGCCATAATTTGATTGTGGCCCCAATCAGAACTGCGCGTGATCCTATCAATGGGGACAAGCCCATTGAAACTAGTGTAGGCGATTGGCAGGGGATTCCGCTGGCAATTGAAAATTGCGAGTGGAGACAATTAATCAAGTGGGAACATAGCCTTAGAATGTGGGGGCGCACCCATTGACAATGAATGGTTGTGTGCTTGAGTTTCATTTCAAAAATTGATTGCTTTTTAAATCAATTACATTAGACGATTGACAAAAGTGTAGGCAAATGAGCATGACATGAAAAGAACAATGAAAAACCGTGAAGAACCATGAAGAACTTTGTTCATGTTGTAAAATTTTCAGTTGACTGTACAATGTACAAGTATCCAATACTTTTAGGTATTTCCTTTTATGACTTAGTCTCCACTGTGTCTTTTCGAAAATAAAAAAAAAACATGATGGTTGCGTCTTTTGCACGCCCCCATTCATTGTCAATGGATGCATCACCAAGTCACTGCTTTACGCGGTGCATCTTTTAGGTTTTCATGGATCGAAAAGATGCACCGCACCATGCTACAGGTTTAATGCGGTAAAAACATTTTTGAAAACAAATAGTGGAGATTTTGGCCTTAGATAAAGATCTCATCTATTCATTAATTCTTGAAGTCTAGATAAGTCTATAGTTTTACTTTCATTTTATAAATATGAACGTTCCTAAGCATACAAATCTATAGAACGTTCTAAAATTATTGCACAAAAATGATATAATTCTCCAGAACAATCTTACAGATCGTTTATCTGAAAGTAAAAGAAAATTAGACAGGCTGTGCCCCAAGCCATGTACATATCTTCTTCAATAGCTTAAGAGTTCTATACACAGTTTAGCAAGATTTATAATAAAATAATGACTGAAATCAATGCATTCCAAACAGACATATAGGGTTAACTTAGAAAGCAATTGTTTCCAACAACCAAAAACCGCAAAATGTCTTCTGGCAGTTAGCAGCATATGTTCCTTGGACTTAAATGTGTTTGTAGCCATGAACAAATATGCATGTGCAACAGGCAAGACTGGAATTCAGCCATGGACTGCAAAAAAGGGTCATATAATAAAAATAAAAAACATTTTCCTTTTCAGGTCAAAAGCATATGAAATATATAGAGTGTTCAATGATAGAGAAATTGCTTTAGTTAAAAAATTTTTTAAAAAAAGTGATTGCAAAGGTCATTTTACTACTTTCTAAAATAAAAGAGTTTGAGTTATTACCACTAGATATAGTACAAACATTTTCAGCTATTTTAAGTTATATTAAAGTATATGTTAATTACACTAAAGCTGACCTGGCAGAACAGGTTTTTTTTTCGATTTCTTACTAATATTTGATCATTTTTAGTAGATCAAATTTAGAAATAAATAATACTTGTATGGTTGATTCAATAAAATAGGTCAGTGCTCAATCCAACAGGAAATCAGAGCCGTGTATGTTCAGCCTTACATTTTATTATTGTAAACACCATGTAAACTGATGTCTGAATGAGGAAACGCCATATAAAAGAACAAAAACAATATACAGCAAATTATTATGCATTTCCTCTTTCAGTGTTTTCATTTCAAAATACAGTATCAATTACATGTTGTTTTATTTCAAGTTGCTTAACTGAAAACATTTTAAATAACAAAACTACAGCAAGACAAAACCAAAAGCCTAGCCACATATGGAATTATTTGTACCCCTCATTGACTAAGCATCATAAAGACTTCTGTCTCTGATAACTATGAAGGTAAATTGCTTCCAGTGCTATACATGGTGGCTATGAGATGATAAGGTCTGCTAGTGTAAACACCGGCCCCAGTAACCGATTCAATGTGAGGATGTTGTTTACTGTGTTTATTGGTGGTCCACAGGACAAATCCATCATTCTCCATGTGTTCCCAGCAGACAAGAGCCAGGCACTTTGTGAGAATGTGATAAAATGAAAAATGTCATTAAACGCTAATTAACCTTTGATGTCAGGACACCACTTAGCAAAGCCATAAAGTCATTCAGACTTGAAACAAATTGCTCCATTGTCCTCAGGTGCATTTTATTATTTCTTGCTGCAACTACAAAATGTCTTGGAAAATATTAAAAAGTTGCAGTCTTAGGAGGATTTTTGTTGCCACTGATTCCTTTTCAAAAGTTATTGTTGGCATTCATGGTGCAGAGTCACTGAAATCTATTAATTGGAGTAAGTAATGGTTATTTCTGATGGAATTTTATTGGGTGACACTACAGGCACTCACAACCATTGAGAGGTTGTTGGTAGGCTGACCTTAACCATCCTCACTGCCCCCTATTAATTGTCTTTGGGACAGGTGAGGCATGACAAGCCCCATCTCACTACTGTCTAAAGGTCCCCACACATGCAACGAGAGGCGATTTTGCCGCCAACTGATGTGCGTGCAAACATTGACGATTGCGGGTACTCAGACAGATCCCTGTCACCCCAAAGCTCGGTCAGCCAGAGAACGGACATGTTCGTAAATCTCTCGCTGATTCCATTCGTTTCAATGGGGACCGGCATCCCCATTAAAACTAACGGTCGGCACACAAAGGGTGCCCTTCGATGCTGTAAACGATGGAGATCAGCGTGATGATGTCATCACACTGCTCTCCACAGCTCATCTGTCGGTCCCCACTCGATATGTGTGTGGGGACCTTAAGGATTATGGTAGTTTGATAGTGGTGACAAGTCCCAAGCCCTAAATAGCATAAGCTTTGGTAACTAAATAAGCAATCAATGTAAGGAAAGCGCTATAAAAATAAATCTTGCACATGATTGGAACTTCAAAGTCAGCATAGATTCTCCTTAAAAAAAACCTCTTAATAATCACTGCAAGAGGTGTGGGAACTACACTGTGGGATCCCCATTGTTTGCAGGTAAAAGGTATTTGCATTTCGATATTTAGCTGCTTGACCATAGTTTAGCTTGCAAAGGTGACTGCCACTTTGCTCCTGTCTGAAGAAATTCATCATCAGAGTCCCATAGAAGAACTAGGAAAAGCAATCACCCTCTAAAAGTCTACATATTTTTAGGCTCCTGACTTTATTTAACAAATACATTTGAAAAATGTATGGATAACTGAAAAGAATAACCATTGCAAATTAATGGTGCCAAACAGGAAAAGTGCAATCGGCAAACAAGTAACAACTTTTTCTTACTGCGCCAACAATGGAATGATGATTGGATTTTGCACGTGCAACTTGAACCACATTCGTAAATGGCCTCTAAAACTGAACAGCGGATATTAACTTACCATTAAGCTAAGTATATGTCTTATGGTTTTGTTTGTGTAATTTGAAGTACAGAACATATGCTGGTGCTCTACTTAGAACAGTCAAAATGAGGTAATTACGTATGTGACAGCATATCTTTAAGTTAGACAGTTTAGCTTGTATGGTATAGTTTTCTCCCATGGGGGAAAAAAAACAGCAACTTTTTCTTTTGCAGACATCACCAATGTAAATGCAAACCAGCTCACATATGCAGCATGTTAGATTCTATTTTATGTGTGAGTCTCACAACAGGCAAGTTTAAAAAAAAAAAAAAATCCTTGGTTTGGTAGAAGGAAACCTAAGAAACAAAGGAATGGCTGGGTACATGAACAATCCACTTAATTCGAACACATATGTAATCGTTTAGATCCTTGCAGGGAAATAAACGAGTCTACTTTACCACATCTTTTCTAATTTTATTATAATGTATAAGTTATGTTAGTATGCTAAAGCACAGATGTAAATGTGGTTAATTAGTAAATTCCAGAAATATGCTCGTCTAGCACTTCAATTAGAGGAGCACAGAGCAAAAATGGTTTTAAGAGAAGAGGCTTGTGTGCATTTAAACTTCAACTATTGTTATCTGCAGCCTTGCTGACTGTTCAGAATCAGTTGATCTATGTGCTTTTATAAATGCTAAATACCATACACACAAAAGGAATACAAACTTTAAAAAACCAGTACAAGTCAGATATTTGCTATACCTATGCTACAGAACAATAGTCCCATATTTTTTTCATGCAAGAGGGCAAGAGGCGGTATACTCATCAAAGTGAGTGATCACTAAGCTTAGTAAACTGAGCTGCGTTATCATCAGTCATGTTTTAGATCAACTCATTCCATATTTGCAAGGTGAGCATATAATTTCTTTGAACTACACCTTGTCCTTAAACCAAGAAACAACATTGTACAATAATAAGGCCCCCATACACCCAATAACAGGAGTGGGCAAACTATGGCCCATGGGCCGGATCTAGCCGGTTTAGCTTTCTTTTCGGGCCCTTTGTCACCTTGTTGAAAAGATGCTTCCCTCCATTTGTTCTCTGCAATGAGTGCTCAAAATGCCTAAAGGTGTCCAAGTGTGGCTTTGGGGACAATGCAGTGATGATCATGTGATGACACATGATCGTAGGCGCATCCTCATTGCGACAACAGGCAGTCTCTAGGCATTTTTTTAAGTGCATGAAATGAATGGAATTGGCGGGTGGGTCATTACAGGCCTCTGTTCTGGCCCCTTTATCGCATTTAAGAAGACAATGTGGCACGCAAATCAAAACACCTGCCTTACAATCTTACCATACAATTGTACAATCACATTTCTAAACCTTCCAATCACTGTGTATTATATCAGGGAGGCAATACATTGAAATTGTATGGAGTGATCTATAGACTCTAGACATAGTATCTCTAGACATTGAAGGTCAACTTTAAACCCTCATTTTGGGTGGAAAACAAAACAACTTGCAGTGGAGCTTCTCATGTGATGACACCAGGACCACAACTGGTTGATAAAACAACAGAATAGTAGGATAGTGGGAACATTCCAAGCCAGAGGAGGAAGCTTGAAGAAGCAAGGGATAAAGTAAACAAGTGCTTATGTGCATTGGCAGATAGGAGTGTAAACGTAAAATGATGAATTTATTTGGCTACATTAATAATTTTTTATATAATGTTGTCAAGGGCCATAGATGTTCCACTGCTTACTTACAAGCAGTGAATGCTTTTTATCAATACATACCATACACATACACCAACAAGTAAATGACCACTAATTTCTACATGAATTTATAATGAAGATGTCTTGCAAGAGTTCAATTATGAGCACTACCTTCTTGGGCTTTACTCTGCATAGAGCAAGTGGGTTGAATATACTGAAGCTCCCTCTCTGGTTTGGGCTAATGTGGCATTTCATGATCCGTGTTTATATGAGCCTGAAATTGCTGCGCTTATCAAGTACTGAAACTGTCTGGCTCTGAGTTACAAGAATATATTATTGATACCTACTTCTATAACAACTGGCACAATGACAGCTTTGAGGTTCCTGAATACATATTAAAACACACATACATTTGTCTTTACCCATGGTCATAGTCAAAATAGTCAGTTATAAATAGTGTTGAGCGAGAATATTCAGAATTCAAATATATTCGACGAATATTCGTCATTCGAGAAATCGCAAGAATTCGCAAATGTGTGCTCGGATTTTCGCAATGGCGGATATTCATCATATTATGCTTTAACATTTTTTACCAGCAGACATCGCACATATTTGTGCGCATTGCAAATGGATATGCACAATACACACAGTGCTAGTACTGGCTTAGATCACAGAATGAAGAAGAAAGGCTTTAAAGCATTGGGAATCATTGTGAATAATTGTGAACAGGCACGCACGATGCAAGGCAATAGAATACAGTCTAATCGAATTTTAAGAATTTTACATGTTCCTTTGTACATTCGCGAAAATACGTTAATTCGAATATACCATATGCTGCTCAACACTAGTTATGAAGGCTTCAGCTGTCCTACACATCTTCTCCATGCTTACAATATACAGAAATACAGATTTAGGCAAGGGAACATATCAAAATTAGAAAATGGACATATTAAGTAGACGTTCTAATCCACTATCATTCACTATCCATGTCCATTCCTACTTGTAACAGAATATAACTGATCAGAGGTATATCATTAGTTCTTAATATAAACATACAGTATTTACTCATTAAAATATGGGACCATTGTTGATATCTGACCAAAAACCTAATTACCTTGCTTTCCAAACATCACACCTCATGTTCTGTTCAAAGTTTGAAATTAGACTTTTAACTAATGTAACTTGTATACCCCAAAGTATTTGTTTAGTCTTCATTTCTTTATTATACACATAGCTAAAATTTCAGGAGAAAGCCTAAACAGTTTAAATGAGTCTGGCTCTTTAATAAAGGAGGTGCAGCACATGTGAACACTATATATTCATTCAAGTACAAGAAAGCGGCAAGTAGGAGTTCCGTCAGGACTGGGAAGGATATTCAAGAAATCTGCTGTATCCTTTAAGCATATAATGTAGGAAGTCGTCTGCACCTGCTGCCTTCATCACCTTTGTGGATGCTTGACTGAAACCTTGAGAAACTCAAAACATTCTTAGAGGAAATATATAAAAGACCTTTATATGATCTGCAACAGCAGGAGTCTGAGCCAAAGCAATGCTTTTGTAAGCCATGATTAAATCAAATAGCCAGGAAGTTCAGCAGAATTGCTTCATACATTGAACCCCTCTATTCATTGTGGTGAGAAACAGGGCAATGAACACTTAGCAATGCATTACATAATCCATAGGGCAGTTCCGTGCATGGTTTACTCCACAAAAAATGTTTTTCTCTCATCTACAGAGACGTTTATCTGAGTATAAGAAGGGTGCATATCAGATCTCTCTGTATCTAGGTTATTTGATTGGTGTTTGTATAGTCAAAATCCTGGGAAACTCTAGCTAAATGAAATATGAAAACATATGTCTAATGGATATCTTTTAAAGATAAAATGGATCTTATGGATATCTTTATCAGAGAAAATTATAAATTAGATTACCAGCAAATCTTGAAACAGGTTGGTACATTAGTCTCCCTTCAAAATCCCCAGTGCTACTATCCATCACAATGAAAGGCCAATGTAGAGGCTTTGGAGTGAGACAACCTCAAAGAATTTCCAAAACAGATACAGTGCTTATAATACTAAATATGTGCTTTTTGCTATAAAAGTAGAAAGGACTGTGAACAGGTTGACTTAATTTCTGTTACCGTACCAAATTAAGGCCTTTTTATTCATATTTAGGTCCAGAAATGATGTCTGAAATACTAACACAATATAGAGAGAGGATAGTCTCCCACTCTTTACCAAGAGGTGACCGGCATCGCAAAACAATATATATAGCGAAAAAATTCATGGGAGGGGTGTTTAGACCCCTACCACGAAGTACATTCCCTCTGCAACAAAGCAGAGGCTGGGGGACTTTAAAGGGCTCCTCAGGTATGGGTGGATAATATAAAGTGAAGAAAGGTGTTAACAAGGTAACAAAAAGCAGACGGTAATTTTACTTAAGGTAATATGAATATATCACCACAAAAGACAATGTAAGTACAGGTACACAAAAATAGCAAGAATACACGGTTAAAGGAAATAGGTTACATAAACCATAAATAGCACTAGCTGCGGGCTCGACGGGTAATGTGATGGGATATCTAGAGTCCGCCTCCTGGAGATGAATGAGATGGACTGGGCCTA
>CM070032.1:159118407-159159467 GCA_036250615.1 Ptychadena robeensis
TCACATTACGCGTCGAGCCCGCAGCTAGCGCTATTTATGGTTTATGTAACCTATTTCCTTTAACTGTGTATTCTTGCTATTTTTGTGTACCTGTACTTACATTGTCTTTTGTGGTGATATATTCATATTACCTTAAGTAAAATTACCGTCTGCTTTTTTGTTACCTTGTCACCTTTCTTCACTTTATATTATCCACCCATACCTGAGGAGCCCTTTAAAGTCCCCCAGCCTCTGCTTTGTTGCAGAGGGAATGTACTTCGTGGTAGGGGTCTAAACACCACTCCCACGAATTTTTTCGCTATATATGATATACTAACACAGTCAATCATAAATAAAAGACAAAAAAAATTACCAAAAAAAAAGAATTACATTACATTGAAAAAGACTGATAAGTTATACCTTACCAGGACATAAGGAAATGGTAGGTAGAGAGTAAAGGTGAATACTGAGACACACTACTATCTCTGTAAATAAGAATTCTATTACAAAATGTATTTGGTAATTAATCAAATCTAGATAGCACCAAGTCTTATTTAATATGGCACAATGAAACAAGATTGTATTTTTGTATTTGTGCTCTAAGAACACATCAGACTTTTCTTAATGTTAAATACTAATTTAGAAATGTTTTTCTGTACATTGAAGTGATGTCAGAAGTGTTTATAATATGGTAGCTAGAGCATTCTCTACACATTTGTAACCCATAAATGAAGGAATATGTGGATTATGACTTAAGTGAATCATCATGTAGACACCATCAATGTATGCAGCCAGCAAGCACTTAGAAATCATCTTCATTACATTTTGGAGCTCCAATACATGTGGTATTAATCACAAAGAAAATGTTATCACAGTCAGTGCTAGCAGCTAACATTTAATTTTCTTTGTTTTCTTTTTTTTCTGAGTATGATGGCCCTACAGCCACACACACACTTATAATCAGATACAACAGCTAGCAGCCAGACAGGCATCTGACTATATAAAAACTCAGCTTCAGGTCATGTGATGTCAAATGTCCACATATAGGAAAAGTATGGATGAGAGGCAAATGTTTGAGCCATGATTTCATATTTAAAACTTAACCCACTTTTCAGTTTTTATTCACGACTTTTAGTATTATCATCCATTTAACCACCAAGATATATTTATACTTACAAACACATATGTTTCTAATACTAGTATGCTACAAGTTCTGATGACTGACCTACTGACTCTCACTTACAACCTCATCTCATGCAAGGCTTCTCTCAGACACTTCATCAGACTTCTGAAATTCTCTTTCATACTAATAGGACAACCCCCCTCCTTAGGAATGTTTAACCAGTCCATCAAAATGTACACCTCTAAATTTGCCTCTACATATAATTTTTTAATCTTAATTAATCAATGATAATAAAACCCTGATAATAGCACCCCCTCATGTTTGAAAGGCTATAAGCTGCACTGTAGCCAACCCAATACTTGCATGAGGGATGAGAGTTTCTGAGAGGAAATCTAAGGATATTATGTTTTCCGGATGCTATGTACAGCTATGTTTTCCAACCTTCCCAAAAGAGTCATGATATTAGAGAGTAATTGGTTGATAGCCACACTATTTAGCAAGTTAGAGGAATGCTAGTGTGTGTTTAACTGTTTGAGTCATGGCGTCATTCTTATTCTATTCAAACCTAAAAAAAAACTATTCTACTTCTATCACTTAGAAACAGACCCAGTAGTATGGATTGCCTTTACATGCAAAGTTTGTTTTTGGGTAATATTTTATTTAAATTTTTATGCTTAATGCGCCAGAGCATACCTTTAATAATACCAGTTGAGTAAACATGCTGAAAGACAAGGGGACTCATTTTACTATATTAGACCATAGACACCATATACACTATGTCAGCACATTCGGTGACCTTGACACAACTATTTACATCTGTGAGATGCCAAGGACTGTTGTTCATGGCCTGGGAGCTGAATTAGATCTGGAAATCATTCAGTAATGGCCATTAGTAGCATCTGTTAGATGGTTAGCTATTTACTTTAAAAGGTTTAAAAATAATTTTGGCTGTTGTGTTTCGTTCACTAACATGGAAAATCATTAAACTTAAGTAAGGTAAAGACATTTGGTTACATTCATTTAAAATTCTTTGCTTCCCTAATTGCTTCAAAACTTTTGTCTCTGAAAATTTCCATACAGGAATAGATTTCTTGAGCTGTAGTTGGGGCTTTATAGCTTATAAGCCAGTAAAACTATGCTGTCTAATTAAAATGTCAAACTGGTGTTAACTTTAAGAAAGCATAAAATGTGGAAAGAAATGCTAAAGCATGCTAAACTTCAAAAAAATATATATAAGAATCCAATTTATGGTACCTTCATTTGACTTTGGATAATATTACTAAACCTTTACAGATCTACGGATGACAGAGAAGCCAAGAAACACATTATCTACACACCAAAAAAAATCTAAATTGAAAATAACTGCAGTGAATACAAATACATAGTTCCTGTATTATGACTATAGATAAAACAATATTTCACTATTCCAAAAAGATTGTCCAATCGCAGTTTCATCATGTCAGCAGAAAAAAAGGGTCATTTGATTAATGTAGCCCATCGCTGTGAACCAGTAACCAAAAGAGTGTTCAACCAAGGTCAGCCACCAAAAGAGTGTTTGTGAAGACCCCCCAAGAGGGGTGCAGTTAATGGGCCAACATATTTCATGGCTAGCTTGCTGTGTGTTCTCCCTCCTCCATTGCCATGGTCTCCAGAGATTTTGTAAAGAACTCAGTTTATTTAATCTAACGGGTGTGTTTGTAACTTTAACAGGTTAAGCAATTAGTAAGCTAACTAGCAACCGGTGTTTTCAAACTACAATACGAAAGTATAGATTTTAATACAAAATATTTATTATAGTTATTTTTTAGGATTTAGAATTTAAATATGATTTTTAAGAAATTCAAATGATAGAGATACTCTTTAATATGGCTTGTTATATAATATTATGTTACCATATTATAATTTTACTGTCGGTAAGTAGTTACAATAGATTACATAATGTGTGAAAAAAAAAACATTCTTTGAGCCCTAAGTTACATAATTAGGTCTCTAGAAGTGCAGTTTGCTGTGGGAATTAACCTTCAAGCCAATGAAACTACTAATTTAGGAAAGACTCACCCAGAGCTGTAGGAACTCGGTTGACTACATGCATCACGCAAAATGTTTTCCCTGAATAAATATGCAAATACAAGCCTTGTGTCTCGACCAGAATCCTTATTATCCTGGATTATGTTACCAGTAGAATAAGAACAAAGGCAAATTTTAATACACAAAATCAGATATCTAGATGTGTGGTTCACAGTAGCCAATACGATGCCTTGTCACTGTTATTTAAAGTTTCTAGCCACCGTCACACCAGATATGCAATAAAACACAAGACTATAGAGGTGGCTGTCTATCTAAAACCATAGGAGTAATATCTGAATATCTCATTGGAGGAGAATTCATAGTTAATTAAATCCTCACTAAATATGTAGCATATGCGATGCTCTTGTCATTACTTATTTACTTATCATAACATTGACCCATTAAGGTGATACATCTCAAAGAGGGCAATGTCTGTGCTACATGAATATTTTACAGGGTCCTGGAGATTATTTTACTGTGGGAGCTTATGCCTTGACAGATGAACTCACTTTGAAGAGAATGTAAACATAGACTAGAATAGGATGTAAACTATTCCAAAGTACTCAATGACCAGAAACCTAGCTGCCGCTCTACAAGAAGAATCACATTGATATTTATATATTTTAAGCATAATATATATATATATATATATATATATATATATAAGCTTAGAAAAATATGAGTATTTTTCATTTATAAATTGGAAATACAACTGGTACCTTGTAAAAGCTGGACAACTCCATGACTCTGGGCTACAAATAAGGCAGATGGAAGGACTGTTATGGCCTAGTTTGTTTCTGATCTCATCTAAACTAATTTTTTTAATGGCTAACAAGACTCTACTGATATGCTGTAGCTTTAAAAGATCTTTCTTGGCAATACAATAGTGAATATAAAGTTTGGTGGCACTAACCTAAATCTGGCTCTAAAAAAGCTTTGGGTCTGGATATGAATGGAATAAGTGCATCAACAGAAACATGGGCATCACTTACTAAAGCCCCCCCCTACACCTTCCAATCTTACCATAACATTTCTACCAAATCAACTTTTGTTCTACCAAAACAATGTGATATGCGTACCCTGGCACTACATAGGCCTGGCACTACATAGTTGTTGTTAGATCTAAAGGAAATTGTATAGAGTGATCTAAAGGTGTATGGGGGGGGGCTTAAGAGTGGTAACTTTTACAGTTACAAATGCATTTTAGCCTGAAGTAATACTTTAACAGGTTTAATGCAATTCCACATTTTTTTCATTAAAGCCCATCTCTGCGATAACACATGACTATATTTTATGGTACACAGTGCTTTGGTAAAGTAAATGTCATTTGGTTAGGGTTTACATATACAGTATTTACATTTTTACAGCATTTTTTTTTCTTAAAATGCTTCCCCTTGTTGCACACAGACGGCCAAGAAACAAAATTAAATCACTTTATTCTTGAAATAAAAATCACAAACACCTAATGAAATGTAGGCAAGCAAGAACTATTTTGTTTATATTTGCATGTTCCTATGTGATCGGTATATATTTTATAGACTGTATCAATATCTGGGCCAAAACCATAATACACCATTTAAAAGTAACAAGCCAAATGGTGACCTAGTTGAAGGTGTCATTTTCATTAGCTTATCTATATTGATTTCAATCCACCGATTTAAAGGAACTCTGTGATGTCCTTTCCTACTTGTCTGTGCCAAGACCTTTAACCAGACTGGGGCGTATAGAAATGCTTGGGTGCTCCCCTGCTATTCAGATTTTCAGAGAAAGGCCCACCTGTCTGGCACCTAGTACGGAGACAGGATTTGGCCAAGGACTGTTTCCACTGCAGGTTATTAGCCACTGCTCAGCCAAGTAATAAGGGATATGACACAGGGAATAAGGGAAATGTAAACTTGGGTACCTGAAGAGAAAACTGGTCATTCGGAGGTGACAGACCATGTAAACCCTTTACTAAGTATTTTCACAAAATTTGAATTTGTTGCCAATCCAGAATGCAATTCATCAGAGAAAAGAAATACAGTCAGTCTTACATTTTTTTCTGAACCGTATTTTCCACATTCTGCACTTAGTTTGCTTGGTTAACCAATTTAATATAAGAAGACTTTGTACTAAATTTCATTATGCTATAGCTGTAGCACTGAAAGCAGCTCTTATTCTTCATGATGTCCTGCTCATTAATCATCCTCCGATCGTGACACATTTCTCACTTACAACTGAGTATCTTACCAGATGGCCGCAGTCTAAACAGAAAGGATTACAGCAAGAACTACAGAAATTTTTAAGGTATGGTGTAAGGCTACAAACAATTTACAAGTTATACATTGTGTCTGAATGTTCATAGGGCAAGAAAATGTTTATCAAGGCTAGGAGCTGAACAGCATGACTCTAACCCTTGACAAATATAACCAAGTCATTAATAGGTCATCAAACCAGGCCTACAGATATCTCTTTGCATGTGTCCACAGTTGAAATTTTTTTGCACTTTTGTATATAAATGAAGCTACTAGAATACTTTTCAGGTGTATTCAATGTATTCACTGGGTAAATTTAACTCTCTCTCTCTCTCTTCTGGTAACCACCACTTCAAATGAAAGATCAAGGAAAGATCAAACATTTTGAGTCATCATAAGACACACATATTTTCAGAGGGGAAATATTTCTCTGTTTTAATACTGAGCGCATAAGAATGTACATCCCATATTCTGGAAATATTTCTTCTCCCTTCCTGTATTGTCTACAGAGAATTAAGTTAACTTCCTTGTTGGGTCGCACGTGGCCCGCTCAGAGGTTCTGCGGGGAAAAGGCCACGCCCCCTCCATGTCCGGCAGACAGTTAAGTTTCTCCTGAGTTAACTCATCCATCATGAAACTTGAGCCAAAAGCCTAGGGGGTTAAAGGAGCCTATATGACTTGTATATCATAAGGACTCATATACTTGCTATAGTACACAAGCTTCCATAGGAAACCTGTTCTACCAATAACATTTGGGTGCGTTGTGCCTTGCGTTGCAGTGCGTTTTTCGCAGATTACACTGCTGCACATATTATGAACACGCTACCATTAGCACTTACCATATACTCGTATTGTAACTTCTAAAGCAATACATCCAATAAAAAATATGGTGTGAACTGTGCAGAACAAATGCTGTGAACACAATTCAGACCCTAAAGACTCTCTGGTTCTGCAAGAAAATCCTACCATTCAGAAAAGAATATGACATGGAATAATATATATTTTAAGCAACTAAGCAACTAAGCAGATGAACATTTGCACCATTTTTGTTAAACCACTAGCAACACTATAAAGAATATTGTTTTTATATATTTTTCAACTATGAGCAATGCACTCTTAATAAATTCATGAAACTAATTCATGTTTGATACAAGGTTGACACACTGCAGAATGACAAATAAACCTGTGCTACTATATCATCTAGCAGATACAAAAGGGAGGATACTGACAATGCCCAAAATCACCCAGTCTACTGGGAATACCCATCAAGGCTATAATCATACAAATGGGTAAAATATATTGAATCAAATTAAGAAGAAATAATATTGACCAACAACAACAATGTTTCAAATATTTGAGAAAGACGATATTGCAGCCAATGACCATCAGACTTAAGTATAAATTGTTTCTGCATTCTTCATTGGTATTCATTACACTTTATGGAAGCCTGGTAATCCCTAGGCACAACATTTACAGCAGGCTAATGCCATTATTAGTAATTATTGCTTAATTATCCGACTCCTTGCAGCGCATAATTGCTTGTCTGGCCATGTGTTTTATAGCACAGCAAAATCATATCATGCACACATGTGTCTGTTATGGTAAGAGGCAAATTACTTAGAATGTACAATTCACATGAGGGGTATTTTGTTTTCATTGGGACTACAGGCAAATTTTAACAAGCTTAAAGACTATAAAGCAAAAACAATACAAGGCATTGAGGAATGAGCTAAAAAGAACCAAACAAGCGCTCCTCACATGTGAACCATTGTTTTTTTCATGCCAAAGAAATGCAACAATAAAATGCTGTTGAGGTAAGATCATCTCATATTTAAATAACCACAGGGAACTGTTTAAGTGCATCTTGACTGAAAGTTTACATTGGTACCCCCATGGTTGTTTATATAGAGAGCTAACATAAGCGGAGGCCTTCTGTCCTTGAACAGATTAGCAACGTCACCTTTGGGATGCAACAGTTTCAGTTACAAACTCAGACATGGGACAGCTGGGTGAGTGAATTAAAGGCTCTAGATGGCTTTTGCTCACAGCAGCAGGTAAAACATCACCCACCCACGGCTTCAGCCATCTAAATAGATGTCTGGGTGTTTTTCCTGTAATTTATCTCCTCGGCTGGACAGCTAAACATCCATCATATTCAAGACGGCAATCACTTACAAACTTGTAACAAGCCTGATCTTTTATACAAAGCTCTAATCTTGGGGCAGATACACAGGCCACGATTAGAGGTTAAAATTGTGGCTTTGCAGCTCTGGGATGTGGGCTTTCCATTAGAAGTGCTTCAAGCAACCAATTTGCAGGATCTGTTTTATATTTTCCTTTGGGTGGTCTAGTTAATTGGATATCACCAACATGGACGTGTATATGATAGAGATATAAGATAATATTCTCTTGGTTAATATCAATGAATAACATAAATTAATAAAACGGATCTTTGCAAAACACAAATTGGGATATCAGAGAGCATTGTGTGGTCATGGTACCCTTCAATAACTAATGGAAAACTCACTATAGCTAATCTTTGTTCTTTCTCTTAATTCAGCAGAGATAAGTACTTTTTATTCTATCTAAGGGGGGACATTTAAGAAGAATTCTCTACAGGCTCTGAAGAATATAACACATTTTTGCACTATAAGACCCTTCAGACCATAAGACATCCCCCAATTGAAAAAAAATAAACAAAAAGGCATCCACTTATAAGGTAAATATACTGCAGGTTCTAGCAAAGTGCACAGTGCAATATTTCACCTTTATTCCTCCACGCAAGCCAAAAGACTAGTGCCAGGAGGCAATGCTTTGTTCCACTTCCTCCAGCCAAGCCCTGTCCTGGAACTAAGCTCTGCCTCCTGGCACTGGGTATATGGCTTGGCTGTAAGGAAGTTGGAACAAATCCCAGCCTCCTGTGATGCTGTGCTATGTCTCACAGGCTGTAAAATATGATATATACACAAAATATCTTGTTTGGGCAAGGTTAGACAACAATATTGTTCAGTAGGTTCTTTGTAATATGAGGAATGTCTAATTGGATGGAAAGAAGATGACCAGTGCACTGTGCCATGATAGTTCAATACTTGATACTTCTCCTTATAAGGAGATATTCTCTGTTTCCTTTAGCAAAAGTCAGCATTTAACTTTTTATATATACAATGTATGGTTTTTTTGAGGGATTTGGAGCAGATTGATTGCCCCCTCATATATAGCCCCAGGCTGAACGCAAAACCTCCCCAAAACTAACCCTGCTTATAGCCAAAACCTAGACTATCCCTTCTTGCCTGTAATTCTATTTCTTAAGTTTTCCTGCATTTATAATCTTAACAGCAATACTGCCAGGTAAGCCAACCATCAATCCTAAAACTAGGCCTCCCTACCCATGCTTATGTAAACATAATCTCTTGTTTCCATATTCGTGTCTCCTCCAGCACTGACACACTTACTAAAAGACACCAGCACTGGGATCCTGGCCCAAAGATCTAGTGTTTTATTTAACTTTGTCTACTGGCAGCAATACAATACAGAACATATGTAACAACAGACAGTATTAAACAAAAATAAAGCAAAAAAATGTATGATTCAACCCATGACTTTTGGCACAGATAATTCATCAGACTGTGGTCTTACTTGGCAATAATAATTAATTATCTTCCAGACACAGTTAAAAACTGCAATATCCTAATAACTATTTAACACACCATTCGGATTTTACTAATTACAGAGAGGACAGTATGTTTGTCATGATACTGTTTTAAAGATAGATTACCCAGTTTGCTAATCACATTAATATACACCTACATGACAGATGGACCTTCAACAGCATCCTCCGGCTTATTATACGTTGTGCTTTATTTGCAGATGGCTTCATTGGCATAGCAGATTTCAAATTGCACAGTATAAGTGCAGCAAATTAATCACATCATTGCACATTACAAACAGACTAGTAAGCAAGCCTAAACACTTATTTCACTGACAATTTCATACTAGCAGGTCAGAACAATTTCCATACATTATATATTCATATAGACTTATTTAGACATTGCAAGAATAATATCTCTATTTAAGATATTTTATCTTAACTTAAGTTGTGTCTTTTGAAACTATTGAATTGTTGGGCAAAAAATTAGATTACATTTCAAATGATCCTAATACACATATCCAAACATGGTAGAATCATTCTTATTGATGAATGATTACCCGTGCCTTTGCAACCAACAACCAAAACAGAGGAAAGGGCACTAAACCAAACTAACAGTTCCCATTGTGCCCAATTAGTGAGGTAGGCCAATGGCCTGACATTTTCAATTACACACAGGTGGGCCTTATGGTCAAATGGACTAAGATAATGGATGAGACGAGGAACAATCTAAGTCTTTTGCTGACCATTGAATAATGTCCTTAATGCTTTGCTATTCATCGATCTATGTAGTACCTTGGAGATCCATTTAGCTGTAAAAATAGCTGCAAAACAATCTACAACTAACTGCTGGTGTATTTATCTTACTAACTTCATACTCCCTGTCCAAACTACCCTACACCTTCTCTATTTGTGCCAACAAATTACCCCATACCTTCTCTATTTGTGCCACCATATTATGTAGCACTTTACATATCACTGTCTCTCAGAGGAGCTCACAATCCAATGTGCATGTATATGTAACTATCACAGCCATAATAATGTCTAACTAAAGCCCCCCATACACCTTAAGATCACGCCATACAATTTCCATTAGATCTACCAACAACTATGTAGTGCTGGCTTCTCCCTGATAGAATACATAGCGATTAGAAGGTTTAGAAAGGTCCTCATATTACATGGTTTTGGTAGAAAAAAGTGGATTGTAAAGACATTGTATTTAAAAAGATTGTAAGGTGTATGGGGGGCTTAACATAGTACTTTTTTGGTAGGGAAGCCAATTGACCTAATGTCTTTGGAATATGGGAAGAAACTGGAGCCCCTGGAGGAAACCCACTCAGACATGGGGGGAACATACACATAAGGTAAATATACCTTATTTTACCTCATGGAGAAAACGGGATTCAATAGGGCTGCATGACCAGAGTGCTAACCCTTGGAGCCACTGTGCTACCCAGAGCTTTGCAATTAACTCACAAATTCAGCTAGTAGAAAAAAAAAACTGTAACTATACAAGACCAAAAATTTTATGTACACATTTTAGGGTATGTATAACATAATGACTATCTTTGATGGGCAATCATCTGTTGTAATATTTTGTATACAGTGGTGCCTCCAAATTCCCCCAAGTAGCCTTGACAGGCGAAACACATTGAATCCTTTGGGACACGCCAATTAATATCTTAAATAACATAAACGTGTAAATGTATAGAATAAATTATAGAATTTATAAAATGATCTGAATTATTTGTATATAAACTTTAATGTATTTATTTAATGACTGGACCATGATTTGTCAAAAAATACCTTTATTATAAGAGATGATATATGAGTTGAAATTATATATAGTGTCTTAAAAGCCCAATTTGACCTTTATTTGGTCATTATACCACACTTTGAAGCAATGCTACTGTTCTCTGCATAGCTTTATTAAATGAGCCTGATGGCTCTTTCTATCACTACAACATTCTTTGCATTATAGATATTTCTACAAACAATACATTGTACTAGAGTAAGATAAAGCAGGGGTTTTTTTTTTGGTCTGGGAAAAAGGTAAACCAAGCAGCTCCTCTTTAAGTTCACCTGTCAACAGACAAGTAGGTTTTAATTTCAGCTTTTGGTATTCTGATCCCTCAATTAACTGAGATGCTTAAGCAGAAGGTAACGGTGAGTTCAGTGTATGTAATGTGCCACCACTGAATTAATTGCAGATATCTATCTGTTGCACGGTTTACATTACTTAAAATCGAAACTTCAGAGTTATTTTCAATATATCAGCTTTTATCACCAAGTAAGTTGCTGTGCTGTTTTATTTGGTGTTTCGATTTCCCTTTTAACGTGCAAAACTTAATTAATTTACTGTCCATGACAGATATGCAGTGATCTAAAAGAGTGTTTTAATGGATCACAACTGCCAACTGCAAATGCATTTGAAATAAGGGCAACTTTATCTTTGCTGCTGAACAAAGACAACTTTTCTACGTAACATAACCCAGTTCTGTGCAAACCCAATGCAGGTCACTTTCTTGTCTCATTCTTTTTCAGCAAATATCATTCTCTTTTTAGTATGTAAAAGAAATAAAGAGGAAATGGGAATTTAACTTACATTAAAAAACATACCATCAGGCTACTTTATAAAGTTAGTAAAATAAAAGTATTTCAGGGCTGATAAAATCCCAGAAGCTGCGTAGATAATATGCATAAATGCTAGTTAGAGCTTTTTTTCTTTTCCCCAGTTAATAAACATGTAAATAAAATCCCATGCAAAATTTTATTTTTCATCCTACATTGGACTGACTGGATACTGAAAGTGAATTTAAATAATAAAAAAAAGAAAACCCTAAAAAAATAAATATATAAACATGACTTACCTACATCAGGTCATCGTCCAGGGATAGCGACCCCTAAAATGAAAAGATAAATACTTGCCTTTCCTGTCTGCTCACTCCCACGCCACCATGGCTAAAGTGTCTGGTCCTCCGACCTTCAAGATGGAGGAGCTAAACTCTTCCAGTCTAGCTCCATCCACCTATCTGCATCTGAATCGGGTACCGCTCTGCCCTCCACATCACCCCATTCAGATGCTGAAACATGGGAAAGGAGTCCTCAGTGATGTCTAATTTCCCATGTTCTTTTGGGACCGCCGCAATGAAAAAGAGGAGGTGGAGATTTGCAGGATTTTGACCTCTGGTGCCGATAATAGAAGGCAGATTTAGAGGTGGTAGGTCTGCTTTAAATTATTTAATTCAGTAATTTGCAGCTATATCAGTTATTCTGCTCCCCTTGTATTTGACAACAAAATGAAGCCGTGTGCCAGCAGTGTTTAATTTGTATGCAGCGAGGGACAGAGCATGTTTTGTTAAGGTGCTTGATGTCCTACTTGTCATGATGTTGGCAGCTTTCGAATGGGTGAGAACTACTTGGATCATCCAGACTTTGAAGAATGATTGAATCCTTCATGTGATGAACACTGTGATCTTTTTGAGGCAATGCCTACACAGCTGTGAGCATTGGTTAGAGAGTAGTAAAAGGTTTGTATGAGAACAAGAACTCAATGCTTAGTGATGGCTAGTAGAAGTGAGTAGAAATAGTGCAGGATGTATGTCAAGAACAAATCTGTGCAATGTGTCCCTTAAAGCTAATATTTTCTTATCATATAGAAGAACAACCATGAAGGTTAAAATAATTGAAACTTGAGCAGTGTATAGCACAGTGAAGTCTGCCATGACCCATTCAATTACAAAACCCAAAAGGAAAATGCCTCAATTCAGGACAGTGGATTTTTCCTTTATACTCCATCAGCCAAATGAACATCCAGAACTGCTGGTGTACAGTCCAAATCTAGCCTTATGGTACAGAGTAATTTATTCCACACTGCATACAGCTGTTTCAGGCTCATTGGCCATCATCAGTGCAGTGAATGGAAACTATAGCTTTATGGTGTGGGGCTTGGAAGCCGAACATGGAGGAGCAACCATGTAGGTTATGGTGAGAAGGGATTAAAGAAAGGTCAAAATAATTCTTAAAGACGGGTTTACTGTGCTAAGCACTCCATAGAGCCATGGTTTCCATGCACTGCACTGATGATGGCCAATGAGCCTGAAACTGTATAAAGTTTGGAATAAATGGCTCTGTACCATAAGGCTATATTTTCAATATACACCAGCTATATATGCATATATATATATAGGATATACATCTCAGTTGTTGGGGGGTAGTGAGGAATTTTCCTTTTAGGTTTAGGATTTGTGATAAAATGGATCATGTGAATACCATCTGAAGTCTTTACTGTGTCTTCTTATTAAATGCAATACATAATCCATGTTCACAAGTGTTCTTCATGGCGTTGTAAACATGAAATCATTCGAGCTTTCAGACTAACATTTCTATCACAATAAAGGTTTTAGCTTGTGGAAAGCTGGAGAACCCATAGGAAGGTCACAGATACACACAATTCATTAATAATGTTCAACAAATATATATTTTATTCTAAATTCTGTCTGTTATTAAAGTATATGTGAAGTTAATAACCCCAGCTACATGGCTCAGCTATGTGTCACACCACCATGTCAGGAATTTGTAACCGGCTTCTAGGAACAAATAGCAGTGTGAACTCAAACTGACTGGTAGAATGTCTCATACACCCCCACACCATCAACTTCTGTCTGTTCTGACTTCAAATCCAAAATGAACATTGCAATTTAAATGTTATTTTATGTTAATGCAGCTTGTAATTTTGTGTTACCGCAAAATGATAGATATGTTTTCTTGTTCCTGTAAGTAACCCATAGGCTGCACAGAGTTATCACTTTGTCCTGCCATCAAATGTTTGTCTGCACTTTTAACATTAGAATAAGACTGCAAAGTATACTGGGCAACATGTCAATTGTAAACATCCTGAGATGTACAGAGTATCTGTCTCTTGTAAGACATGTTTGGATTATTAACTATTGTCAGCAAATCCTCTGACTCTTCATTGGATTACATGTAATTCATGGTAACTTTTGATTGTGAAATCCTTCTGAAAATGTAAGAATAATTTATACTCACAATACTATTTCAATTGATCTGTTTTACCATATGAGGATGATGCCACATAGCCTACCCCAAGGAATGCTTGACCATCAGGTATTTCCTAAAACATGTCGCCAATAGGTGCCAGTTTAGTTAGTCCAATATTGATACAAAAAACAATAGAATGATGGATACGGCAGCTAAGAGATCGTGTCCACCTGTAGCTGCTCTGTTTAATGGTTCTTGGATTAGGAAGCCTTAAGATGATGATGTATAGATTTTTGAACTACAATAACTTGTCTTGTCTCTGACTTTTCAGTTGTTTTTTTGTCTTTTAGTGATATAACATACACACATGTGTAAGCTGAGAAGACCTGACAGTAATGATCTGTTGGTGCCTACACAATGGTCCAACACTTAATGCTCATACAAACTTAAAATACAAATTTGCTTTTAACCTAGAAAACTAAAGTAGAGAGATGGAAAATTATTTAAGCCACAAAAGAAAAAAGTTGATTTGCAGGTCTGATAATACTTAAATACAAAGCATTTTTTCCTCAACAGTTCATAGACAACGAAAAAGAGTTGCTGAGACACTTATGACTACAGTTTTGCACATATGTGGCTTTTGCTAAACATGTACTGTTGGTGGAAATGGTTTTCTCTGAACTGTTCCTTTTTTTTAGATAACTGAGGTTTCATGCATCTGAAAATATACCGTAGTTCCCAATGTTGCTGATATTGCAAATATAATAACCTTTTGTGTACCACAGTACTATTCATAATACTTTTAAATGCATATATTTAATCATATGAGGTCTAAGCCATTTGTAAACCTAAATATGCATATTAGTATTTTTTTAATCACAAAGTCATATCAACTCTTTTAAATATTAGACTATATGGATCCTAAGGCACAGTTTGCCCAATCCGCCAAGCATTGCAACATGTCATTATTCATAAGAATAAACCAAGTCTATGCATAAAAATTTGTATAACTATTAGAAGAATATATAAAAAGCAAATGCTGGAGAGAATGGAAGAAAAGAAAAAGGGTAATGGAGCATTGGATAAAAACCAAAAAAAGCAAATGAGAAAATAAGAAAACACCAAAATGTGTGGTTTCAATGGCTTTTTTTTTCTTGGACCATCATAAAAGAGTTAAAGGGGAACAAGTTTGTGCTGACTCAGTGGGTATCTAAATCCTATGATTAATGGAGCAAACCACCATTAAAAATGGCAAGCTCTTAGGTCACCCACCAAGGGAGATAACTGCACTCCCTCAAACTAAATTTACTATGCCATCCCATGTCCTCCCCCCTTCTCATCTACACAGAAATGCACACACATAAACACATTTTTCTTCGGCTTGAGGCGCCTTTGTGCTCCTCCAGGCATATTCTGTCATATTTGTAATGTGTCTTGACTATGTCTGGCAAAATGCCCAGTGAGCTGCAATTCCTGGTCCCTTCTAATTTGTCATTCCCAAACAATTCAATACATCGGTTTGAGGAGATCACATACAACTGATCACATACAACTTATTCCTTTTTGCCCCTATTACTATGCTTACAGTAATGACTTGCTAGAATTACACTCCAGTTGAAAAGTTACGTCAAAGCAGCCTTTAAGTTAAGCATTCATATGCAGCACAGATGTAGCCTGACCACTAATGCTTCCATATGAATTACATTAAAGTGAAACAAAGATTTAAAAAAACAACACACCAATTTGCAGTTCAAACTAGCTGAATAACCATCTATGCGTTGAACTAATTCACCTTTTAAGTCCATAATGATGTCACTTATTTAAAAAAAAAATGATTCCTTTTAATTCAACAAACTGCTCATGGGAGTTTTGAAAAAAAATTATAATTTCAACTTTAATTGTAACTATAGTTAAACAAAATCCAGCCAACTGACCAATTTTTTGCACTCAAGCTAGCTACTAGCTTAAATATTAACATTTGTTATATTTATTGAGATATGTGAAGTACGAACTAACGTTTACTGCTAATGATCCAAGCCTTCCATAATCTAAAGTAGGACTATTTAAATTGTTGATCTCCAGGTAAAAAAACTTCCATTTAAATATATATCTCAAATGATGTTAATCAAATATGCAATAAATGTCTTTAGCAACAAAGTTATTACCTTGTAAAAGTAGCAATGAAATTATGGATGGATTATACAAAGATGAGATTTGGTAGGGCACCAGCAGTCTCATACACTACAGGCTGCCTATAAAAACTGCAGGAGAGGGGTGGGTAGAAGATTAGTCACCCTGCACAAGGAGTAGCAATGACCAGCCTTTGTTATAGGAAGCTCCTGTAGCAAGGAACTTATCCCAGTGGATGGATGATGGACTGATCTTCTTATTATGGCAATTGGTTTTAGAAAATCTTTACACACAATTTCATTATGATAGATAGTACTGTGTTACTTGCATGTGCAGTAATTTATTTTGAATGGACAGTTATGTTATAATGCAACACACAATGATTAATAGCTTGCACATTAACGGCCCATGTCTATTGACATCTCCTTCCATCTGATTCTTAGCAATTAGGGAACTATCATGCTAAAAGATATCATGTAAAATGATAGATTTCTTTGGTATCAATTCGTAACAATAGTGCGTTTAGGAATAGATATGGTAAATGTGGTCGGCAAAGGAATGTACAGTGATGAAGGTAATTATGGTATACACAATAAATGCTTACATATATCGGAATGCTGGGAAAAGGTCACAGTAAACATTAATCCTTTGATTAAAAAAATGAAAGGCATTTATTAACTAATGGATCGATGGCACTGCCTTGCTCTTAAATCCTAGTGAACTGTATGGTATGCAATCTATGTGGAGTAGCTGGTTTCTTGCCTGAGTGAGCAAGGAATGAGATTGGGTGAAAGAGATATCCAACATTGTTAGAATAATTTAAAACAACCCTTTTGAAACATGTGACTTTTTTGTTAAACACATTATATATGTATATCCTATCCCCTCTGCACCAGTGGTTCCCAAACCTTTCCTGCAAGTCCACCTTTTCTAGATCAAGGGAACTTTATGAAGGTACCTACCCAAAGATTGAGGGATATTTCACACTAACCGTGTTTGTGTCGCAGTTTTATGCACTAGTACTAGTGTGAAATTTTATGTCAAACTTTATTTGAAATACAACTCATAAAACTTTATTTGGTTTTCACACCAATCATCTAGAGGAATGTATATATATATATATATATATATATATATATATATACACACACACACACCATCATCATAGAGAAACATTCACATCATTCGCATAGAGACACACACACTACACCAATGCAGAGATATCAATCATTCACATAGAGACAAACACATGCACTCTAAATACTGCATGGTTGGCATCCTGCTTGTCCCTCAAACAGCCCCCTTGCTGCACCCCCCAGAATACTTCACCCCAGTTTGGGAACCACTGCTCTAAACCAAGATTTTATTTATTTATTTATTTATTTATCTTTTTTTCTTTTGGATATTGTTTTTGCTGTATGTATCCCTACTGAACATTTCCCTCCGGTTAGAACGCATGGTAATCATTTTTACCTATGTCACCCAGTCCTGCTCCCTTTTCTGCATGTGGTCACAGACAGGCAGTTAGAATAACCACAGACAGAAAATAAAGACCTGACAAAACCTCCCCCATTCAATCCAAACATAAACTTTCTAGAAATCAGATCTATCTAAAAAAAAAGGAAAAATGATCTCCAATGTACTTTTGGTTTTCGTTTGCATTGTGCAGTTGCCAGGGTTAAGAATCAAATTACAATCTAGATTTATGAAATGTTGTACGTGTTTATACGGTTTCTTCATAACCTAAATGAAAGTGTCTTCTATTGTGCTTTTCAGGCACTTTTTCTAACATAAATGAAATATTAGAAGAGATCAAATGATATTTGCTTTGATTTTGGTTAACTTTTCCCATTTGAAACAGTTTCACTGCTTCATCAGCAGAACTGTGGCCAACAAGAACATGTAACCAACTTGATAATATAATTCAAAGCTCAAACCATTGAAAGGGCAGAACTCTAATTAAAGGGAAACACGGATTGTTTTGCTCGAAAATATTTTGATATGTTTACGACTTTATAAACTGATCTTATATATCATCTTTCTTTAATTGATATAAAATCATAATCCTACAGATACTGTTTGCTGAGCATACATGACAATCTAAATAGCAGAGATGACACATTTGGACATTAATATGCAAATTGTATGCAGACTGAAATCAAGCCAGCCAAACATTGCATCTGCTGTGCTTAATTAACTCAGTTTATGTCTGCATTTCATTTGCATGCTAATTTATACATTTTCATTCATTGATCATCCCTTCTGAACAGTATTCATGTAAAGAAAAGAAGAGTCTCTGCCTTCTACTCTTTGTTGGATTTCAGGAAAATCAAATGACAACATAAAATGAACTACGATTTTCCTTCAAAAGTGGTGAAGATAAAATGTTCAGGTGTAATATTTCATTTTGACCAAATCCAGAAGACATGAGACTTGTTAGGTAATAGCTTTCTAAGGTCCCCCATACACCTTTAGATTTCTCTGTCAGATTTAATTTAGATCTCCTTTTGTTTTACCAAAACCATGTAATATGAGGGACTTTCTAAACCATCAAGTCTACCTGTGTTCAATCGCAGAGGACCCTATACTACATAGTTGTTGGTAGATCTATAGGATATCTGACAGAGAGATCTAAAGGTGTATGGCCAGCTTAACTCTACATGAATGGGGTCTCATGTGCTTTCAATTGTTCATGACATAGCAAAATAGCAAGGCGGACTGGTAAGGATAATGAAAAATGAAGTTGTTTGCCTAAGAGAAGCTAAACCATTGAAGGCAGAAACATACCTCTGTTTCATATGATGACCCCACCTCTATTATTCTTATCTCATACACTAGCCAAAAATATACATATATATTGTGCTTTAGATCTGCAAACAAGGAACCAACATTACAAATAGTAAAATATAAAAAAATAAGTCAACAATAAACTATTATATGAATCTACTGTATAGCACAAAGCCGGCTAATTCTTTAGAGGTAGAGAAAGCAGCCTATAAAGTGCTTTGTGTGCAGTTCTTTCTAATTCATAAACTTCTCAAAGGACATGTGAAGGGCCTAGCTGCGTTCCATCTTGAAGTGGATGGGGGTTACCAGCCCTGTCACTTCATTAATTTACACAGTTTAGACTACAATGTGTGAGGGCTCTCAGAGGCCATTCACACCACCGAAACAACAGGCTGTGCTGTAAATGACAAGCCCCCTACAAAGAAGGTCTGTGGCCTTTGTTGAAACAAGCTGCACACAAGTCCAGAGGGATACAAACCTTCTGTGCTTTACAGTTTACTCCCTGACACACTCTAAGCACTGTTGCAAAACTCTTTGGAAAATATTTACCCTCTCATTGGGACGTCTGGCAGCAAACGCACACACATTAAGCACCTTGATCTTAAAAAAGGTGACAGATGTCTATCAAAAATGGTGATTATATCACAGAACGACATGCAGTACTTTTTTTATTTCAAAGAGACAATGTTATGTATCAAAATGAAACAATTACTATAATTTAAAGCAGAGAAGTTCCATTTCTGAGTTGGCCATCCTGATAGAGACAGTGTTTTGTTTTTCAGAACTAACCTCTATGACTCAGGTTCTTATTATAATATTGGTGGTGATGTATTTTATTTAAAAAAGCAAGGGGCGAGGTGGTGGGTGCACAAATCAACAGAATGAATTAAGAAGAAGCAGGGAGATGTTTGCACTATGGGTCCTCAGGTGCAGATTTCAGTCCTACAATGAGAACAGTAAGCCCAGAACATTATTGTTAAATCACTCCAATATTAGGCAACAATGCCTTCGGTCAAGTAAAAATATGACATTTGTCAGTAATCTGTTTAGGAAACTTGACAACTACAGATGTCTCTAAAACAGATCATTTTAATTGTTTTAGTTTTAGAGTTTGACCACTTTAACATAAATGGACAATAGGAACGAGATAGGTATTACAGAATAAGTGCTTGAACTGAGATCATTTAATTTGTAGTCATAACAACTGGATTTATTGCCGCTTTGATATAGGCACACATTTCACTATAAGACCCTTTGAAGTATTTAATAGTCTAGAAGATTGGTTATTCTGTTTGCAAGTTCCCAATAAAAAGTCAGTTATTTTTACTGTATATAATATATATATAATAAAAATACACTTAATTGCCATTGTTGTAGAGGTTTGCCATGTGAAATGTATCTATAGGTTATTCTACACTATATGCATACAATAAACAATAGTATACATTGTCTATTACATCTAAACTTTAGTCAGTATGGCGACAAACTGATGAGGACATATTGGTCAGACCTAGAACATCTGAATGCTGGTCCTAACACATTACTTTGGAATTACTTTGTGCTTCATAGTAGAATAAGGCTGGACATACACAGTTAGATTTTTCATTTGATCGTATTACATTTGGATCATTTTTACCACCACATAATGCGATTGGTTCAAAACAGACGGGTTCCTTTCCTTAGTTCTGTGCGCATGCTCTATAGTATCATGGTATACAAATCGTTTGAAATACCTAGAATAACTGCTAGATACCTCTACGATCAGCTGAAATTTACCAACATGTCCGATCACTGCTCATCCATTTTCTGTTTGCTTTCCATCAAATCCATCCATGGATCCAATAAAAGGAATACATTTTCAAACGATCATTATACAATGTTTTTTTAAGTTGATCCAATGATAAATTTTGTGACAGACTGGTCATCTGTCACTATGTGAATTGACCATTAGGTGGTGTCCTGGAAGGGCTCCCAGACTCTGGGATAGGAAGGATGGAACAGGCTGGGCCTTCCAATTCCCCCAGGGTCCACTGAAAGGATTAACACCTATTTGCAGGTGAGCGGAGCCAGGTGTGTCTCCACAAAAAGAGCAGAGACCAGTGTGTTAGAGTTCTGATAGAAGTTGGAGACACAGCTTCAGACCAAGTAGGAGATCATGGGCTCTGAGGGTAGACAGGGGGGCACATGAGGAGTGTGGACCCCAGACCAGTGGCTACTGGAAACAGGTGGCTCTCAGAGAGGGTGAGGCCTAGACCTGTTCCTGCTGTGAAGCTGAGCCCAGGACCATTTATCTTAGACATTTGAAGCCAGGAGGCTTAGCATTTTTGAGTGACTTTTTTGTTTGAATTGCCATTAACCCATGCGAGGGTAAGTTATGTTTTGGACTGTGTGCTCAAATAAATGTGGGCAGGAGTTCTAAATAATACCATTTGCATGGATTGAAGCTGTGAGAGCACCCATTTTAGCCGAACCCCCACAATTTGTATAACCAGCTTAAAAGTCCATGAGATTTCCATAATAACGATTCTTCCTGATTACACCTTTCTTTGCAAATTATGAATATTATTCCCATTGGTCAAATTAGATGCATGCTTTGTAATTCTATTAAATAACGTATCCAGAGAAGGTTATATTCATGAAATAACAGCTCGCAGGAAGCTATAAGAAGTAATTGCATCTCTTTCCTTTTAACTCAAAGTTCATGTTTATATTTTCATGTTTTTATGTCCTATGTGAATCCTATTATTACACAATGTAATCACAGTCTCATCTTCGCTATGCTGTCAAATAGTCAAGATGGTGGCACCCAGTTGGAGAATAATTAAGTCCCTAAGGACAGACTTAAGCAGAGTTTTTTCACTTCATAATTATAAACCAATGCCTTGCTTATAAGCTGGATAATTCGTATTTGGCAGTGATTTCTGTAAACATTGGCAAGAGAAAAGACTCTTTAAAATATTTATGAACTTACATAACAAATGTAATGTAAAAACTATAATATTGAATACTTCACACTGTACACCTCAGTGGAATAATCTGTCACAACAGACTTTTACCAATTTCTATATATATATATATATATATATATAGATATATATATATAGAGAGATATATATATATATACTGTATATGCACACACAGACAGTGAGATAGATATTATATCACATCTTGCAGACACTTTAGTCTTAATTTGGCCCTTTGTTACCTTGTTGTCAAGACGCTCTGGCTCCCCTCATTCCCTGCAATAAGTGAAGATAACACCAAGAGGATAATAGTTTGAATTTTTTCCTAGAGGCCATAGTTTGCCTGCAGTAGAATGTTTTAGCTTCTCTTTTAAAAGCTTCTATTTATTAATATTTTTAACATATTTTCTTTTTTTAAATATCCTGTACTAACTACGAGGACTTAGGACCCCTATGGCTGGCAGCCCTTACAAGCTCTTGCCCAGCCCCTGTGTCATTTAAATCCCCATTGTGGACCACAAGTAAAAAAGTTGGCCTACCTCTGCAGTATTGCATTAGGATGTTCATGCCATCGATATATATAAACATGCAACTGACAAAACAATAATGTACGCTGTAGGGCTAAACCTTTAAACATTTACATTTTTAAACCTTTTAGCAGCTGAAGACACTCTAACCTCATGCATAGGGTACAGGTCCCTACAGCACAATAAGGTTATAAAAACCATATGTAGGTTATTTCTCTAGGTAAGTTCAAGCCTGCTCAAAAGGTATATTTGAACTTTTAAAACCTACCCCTATGGAGACCCGGAGATCTATCTAAAATGTAGGTAATAATTGCCAGCAAAAGAATTGTGAAATGAAATGTGAAACGTGCTAGAAAGATAGTCCTGTTCTGTAATTCCTAATTGTGGGTCAAACAGTATGGAAAGATGTCGGTGGGCCTTTAAATTGATACTAAACAGAACTTTGAAGCAATGATTTTGATTTTACAGATGTGCACCTCAGTGACAGACCAAACATCTGCAAGACATCATGCAATGGAAACAGACCATGAACATGTACAATAAGGGGCATGCAGAGGTATGTAAACTATCATGATGTATGCAGGACTGACCTAAACATACAATATTTTCTATACTTTATTTGTAGCTTAATGAATACCTGTAAATAAAATTACTCTAGAAACATGCCCAGACTAAAATAACATCCTTCCTGTGAAATCAACGATTTCTAGTATTTTATAGTTAGCAGCAAGCATTCAGAATATATTTCCTTGCTTCTGAACAGCAGTGTACATCCCAAAAAGGCCATTACTTACCCAAAGTCCTCCTTCACCCAAATGGTTTTTTTTTGTTTTGTATTGGGTAGAGAAATGTAACAGCCTATCTGTTTATAAAGATTGTTCATAGATTGTTCACTGGGTGGTTGCACAAGGCAGAATCATGCCGGGGGGCGGTATCTGGCCATTTGAATTTTTTTTTCCGATGTCTCCCCCACAGCATGCCTGCCTATATGCACGGGGAGAGAGGGTGAGTTGAAAATAGAGTCTAGAGTGATACATAATTATAGACTGTTTTAGCAAATCTCCCATGTAGGGACTAGAGATGGTCGAATAGTTTTTTTTAAATTTGACCATTTTGACGATTTCAAGTTAATTGCAAAGCCCCTGAACATGGTATCAACACCAAACTTGCTGGAGATTTACAGAAGTTGGGGGTATACTACAAAAAAGAAAGTATGTCTCTAACACAAATAGTTTTTGCACAAATGAAGTTCAAAGTCAAGTCAAAATTTAGAAAATTGAAATTTCGACTTTATTTTTTAACTTAATTATGCAAAGAAAAAAATTTTTTTCAAATGTTCCCACAAATATTCTCTACATCTCCAGAAATTGTGGTGATGATACCTTGTTCAGGGGCTTTGCAATCAGCTCACAAAGTTAGCAAGTTGAAAAATTCGACCATCTCTAGTAGGGACCATGCCATGTCCTGCATTACGTTTCATTATAGAGAGTATAATTTTCTCAAGAAGTAAAATGTTTCATGATATACATATAAATGCTGAGCTCACTGTCTGATAAAGATATTGTATGCTAAGACAGTATTATCTTTCTAATTAAACAAAGCATAGCTTATTTCCTTGTATATATATTTTCATTTTTACAAGCCTTGGACATGACCACCAGCAAAGGGCAGAATGAGCTCAACTGCTTTTTTTGTACTTTTTTCATTTGTTCAAAGACGCTGTGGCAAGGGGCAGCTTTTATCAGCTCTCCCTTCGGGTTTATGAACTGAGGGAAATACGTGTGATGCATTTATGACAGAAGACAAAACATGATTGAATCAGCGGGGTTGCTTCTTTTCAGATATTGGCGTGTCAATCAGGAAGGGCAGCTGTGACTGAGACAATGCTCGACTGCACTGGAATAAGCCTAATCTGCTTCCTTGTGCTTATGTATGCTGATCTCGGATGAGATCAGCCTAATGTGTATTTGGATGCAGAGCAAGTAAGGCTATGAGAAAAAGAGACCGCTGCTCAAGAGGAAGAAAAAAGTTCAAAAGCAACTCTAATTAAAAGACAACTCTCCAAAATGAGGTTTAAAGTAATGAATATGTTAGAATGCATTTTTGTGTTTGAATAATCTGATTTGGATATTACAGATTCTAAACCGAGGATTTAAAAATAATCAATACCTAAAACGTATGACATTGATTGTTAATCCATACCTTCATACACTTATTTAACAAACGTAAGTGTCTACAGCTAATTGTAAGATGTTCCAGTTTGTATTTATTGTATTACTGTTATGTGAGGGACATCATAGGATTGTGCACAACACAACCTATACAGCCATGTGTTATTTTAACTACTTTCAGAATCTTTACTCAATATATATTAATTTATATTTATTAAATATTCACTGGGGAAATCTATGTGGGGTGTTATACCCTCCTGCTCCCTTGATAAATAGTTTTAGGGTTCTTACCACTTCACTTGGGCATGTGAGTAAGTAAAGCATAAAACATATATAATATAAACAAAAAGAAATTTATACTTTTATTAATATTCTACAGGCAGTTGATCTGAAACACACATCTGAAACATATATGTACATGACTAAGTTAAATGCACATTTGTAAAACATCATAAGCCCTTAGTTCATATAGCTAGGAAATTGCCCATCAGGCTGAGGCTCCACTGGGCCAGTTTGGGTGCGGATGTGGCACGTTTCTTTAGCAGTTTGGGTGTGGTGCCGGAAAAAAATATGCAATTTACCGCGTTTTTTTGAGCAGCACTGCACTCCGACCGCATCCAAACCGCCCGCATCTATTGAAATGCGGTTTTGGTAAGTTTTATGTCCATTGACAGCAGTGAAAAAAAAACAAAAAAAACTGCGAATCCGCAAGTAAACCACAAAGAAACTGTGAATAATCCGGACAGAAAACACATGCTTACTGCATGTGTTTTTCTGTCTGCATTAGTGGAGCCTAAATATGCACACTACCCAAAGTAACATCTATGAAACTAAGCCCTAGTCTCCACTATGCGTTAAAACTCCTGCATTGAATGCAGGGATTTTAACAGAGTGCACAAGCCATCAGTTCCCACCTCCGTCAGGTTAATGTCGACGCAGCCCATCTGTGCCCACAGTAATGCAATGGAGGCTTGCGCTGACATCAGCGGGTGCCAGTGCATAGTAGAGCCGGGGCTAAGACTTACAGCAGCCATGTGATGAATAAAAAAAATAGTACCATTAGCTACCCCTTCTCCACTCCACTTTTATAAAGCTGCCAAAACTCTTTGGGATTCTCTCCCTAAGGCCATAAGGTTTGCTCCAAAATGTATCACACTCAAACAACCCCTAAATACCATCTATTCAGACTTGCATAACTTCCTTTACCATCATCTAGCTACAGCACTATTTTCCCTATTTTACTATTTTGTAACCTCAAATAGGAGGAGTCCTCTTTCCCTACCATGTCATAGTTTATATATGTCTTGTCTAAGTACTTGAAATTAAAAAATGATAACCCCTTTTGTTTAGGCCTAATGTGTTCATGAACTCTAGCCTTTCAGTTAAGTTGAATATGGTTCAGATAAATATTTACAGTTGTTCTAGTACAGATGCCTGGGTACGTTAGGATTGAGGATTGGCCTGCCTTAGTCATTCTTAGCACATAAGCGGTCTATGGATATGACAACATTGACATGAAGCTGTAGTATCATCTGATGGAGGAGTACTACACATCATCACCACAGGAAAGGCATTAAGGAATTATATCAGTTCAGTTCAGTACCACTGCTCCACAAGACCTCTGCAATAAATAAGAATATGTGAAGTCGAACAAACATGAGGTGGAATACATTTAGCTGCAGTAAGATTCTTTTGATCTTCTGCCAATCCCATTAAAAGAGCCAGATGAAATTCCGCCACACACAGGATGTAATATACTAACTATATGCAGTTGTAAAATTATTGTCAACTCTGGCACGCACATATACACCTTCACTCACACTAACACCACATTACTCTGGAGTCTCTGCTGGGCGCTGTAGTTCAAAAGTATCTGGACCAAAGTTAACACTTTTGGGCTTTTTAATACCATAGTTCAAACACTCTTAGCCTGCTGAGACCAATAAAACTTCAGGGTTCATTACCATTGTTCTGCTTTTCTTTTCCTCTATATTAATATTTGAATTAAAAAAATTAAACTTCCTGTGAGTCAATCTACTAAGCCTTTTAACGTGCACTGCCAATCTCAACTACCGTGAGAAATTTTGATTGGCTACCATGAACTTCTAAGGATATCAGACCTCTAATGGGAATTACATTTTAATTAGATTCTGTTTTGCATAGACAGACAGAGAGTAATTTTCATTACATATAATATAAAATATCATCTACCATGGCAAGCCTATATACAGTATAACTCCTATTGTTTTAGTTTTGGATGGAGCAGAGAAGGGCCCTTTAGGGCTTGTCCCTTGTAATTAAGTGTTATGGACACATCAGTGCTAATTGATTTATATAAGAAAAAAAATGCATTAAAATGCATATAATGTAATTCAATGGGTGTGTTAACATGTTGCTATTGATACATTTTTAACAGGGTGAAGGCTTTACTGTCTGAGTGCCATTAGAAAAATGCTTTCCCCAAAGATGCAACCGGATGTTATAGGAATTCATTCTTTTAGACAGGTCTCACCATAACTAATGTCCCTTACAAACACTTCTTCTTCACTGGATACAATTGGAGAAAAGTTCACCTGTAGTATATATTCAACTGCAAAATATTGGATTTTGTGATCAAAGGACAGGGTGATCGTCATAATAGGGTTCATAAATAAATAGCGGACAGTGATTCAACAATTCCCTACTTTATTGAAACCTAACAAAAAAAACTTTGTGTGTGGATGTGATAATCAAGTATCTTATTGCACCATGTTCTTGTAATTCTGTTACCATAGACCACTATAATGACAACACTCAGTGCGGGCCATTGGATCTGCATACACTAAAGTCACTGCTTTTGAGTGCATGTGATCTTCATATGATCATTCATCAATCATTTACAGCCTCCTCCTCACATTAAAAAGCATAAAAAATGACCTGTCTGTATTCATAGGGAACTCAAAAATCAAGCAGTCACTTATAAAAATTTACTACTTTGATATAGGAATAGTAGATTATCGTCTTATTTAAATCCAACGCTCTTTTATCAAATGTGACAGAAAAAAAATTGAGAGGGCTGAATGTATTAAAAATCTGACTTAAGAGTGGAAATGATTTTTGCTCTTATATAACTCAGTGTGAAATTCCCTAATCCTTTGTAGTGAAAAGACAGATACTAGGCAATATAGGAAGATGGTATCTACAGCTTATAGACTTCTTAACAAATTAAAATATTAAAAATACATTTCAACTTGCCATCTGCCTTTCAAAAATAAAACGGACTAAACTGTATCTTAGAAGGTGTGGAATTTTAAGATAGGGAATAAAATCCGGCATAGCAAATCGATTTTTCCTGAAGTCAGTTACTTTTAGACGGCAACATTTTTACTCAAACATTTAAAGATATGCTGTGAAATAAGTAAGAAATCACGTTTTATTTCTTAGGTTGTGTAATATAAATATTCACTTGTTATAAACAGTGATAAAATGTAACATCAACCAAATATAAAACATATTACATAATAAAAACAAGAATTCTGCTTATCAAAGTTTAGAAGGTAGAGTGCAAATGATGTGCGGGGTGGGAAAGTATAAGGGAGGGGGCACTTCTGGTATTTGAAACTCAGAAGTGACACTCCGCACCGGCACTTCCACGTTCTAAATAGAGGAAGTGACACTTCATGATGTAACTTCTGGGGTCGTGAATCTAAAAAGTTTAAGAACCACTGCATTAATAAGTCCTTTACAGAATTAGCTTCCAAAATACAAAGAATGAAATATCTCTACAGAGATGAAACGTCTTGATGCTTATGCTATTTTCTTATGTTCACACAACACTCAAGTCCTTTTTTTACAAGCAGTAAATTTCTGATGTCAAAGTTTTGATTTAAAGAGTATGGGGGGTAACAACTATATTTTTTGTTTTTTGAAAGTGTGGAATTAGAACATGTCAATTTACTTATTTTATCCACTGCTATGATTACCGACTTACAGTGTACCATCTTCCTGATACACTTTTACAATATAGAAATATAGGAATAACAGTACCCCCCCCCCCGAAGGCATTATAATACTTAGTAAGGCTCAGATTCTTCTTTTGGTCTGTATCCATCATTAGATTTGGCCATGCGTTATCTTATCTCCCTGCAGTAGATAAATGAGAACTGAAGTAACCTATACTAACAGTAAGATAATCAGTCTTTATCCACCTTACCGGTTACCTAATAAACCTGCTCACCAACATGTAAGACTATGCCAAGACTAGGTCATATGTAAATATACTTGCCGTTTGTCATAATATGTTTTCTCCAGGAACAGGGATTCTAGATTAAACTGCTACCTGGACCAGATACATTTCACCAAAGGAGGCATAATTGTAGTTCAAAAGACACAATCATTACGTTCTGCCAGGGGAAAACCACCATGTATCTGCACAACCGTCACACCAAGGATGAAAAACCATTATGCAGCTTGGTTCAATTTTCTCCAACATGGACAAAAAATTCCTTCTGGTCTCCAAAAGCAATCAGATACTCCCTAGATCAATATTCCATGGCGTTACATCTTAAAATCATTAGTAGACATTCATATTGTGTGCATTCCCTTTTTTTTTTTTAAACAATCTACTGATCTTCTAACTAACTCATTTCACAGCCCTATAGTAGAAAACCTTTCTGTATGTCTAGATTTAACCTCTTTTTCTCTAGAGACCACAGAGACTGCCCCTGGGTCTTCAATATTGACCTTAAAATGAATAACTTTCTTGCAAATTTACTATGAAACCATTTATAATGTGATCATTCTCCTCAGCTGGTGAACAGGACATGTTTCTCATAATGTAACACATTTATGGATTGCATTTTCAATATATCTTGTTTCAACTAACAAAAGCATGTTAGTTTTTTTTTTCCCAAGTAATTTATCTGCATAATTTTCCTTCATTAAGTTTTCAGAACAATTGCATGCTATAATAGTCCTGCCATTGGTTTTGTACAGTCACCTTTATTTAAAAAGCTCAAAGAAACCAAATGCAAAAGAGCAACATTAGCGAAAGATTCTTAGAATTGCATCAAAACAATAGTAAACTTCAAGCTGCGTATAAACAATTTCACATAAAAACAGAAAACATTTTCTCTTCATTAGATAATGTTTATGGCAGTGAATGTAAATATTTTTACATCCTAATAGCTTATTTGCATCTTCTCGAACTCGTCTGTATAACTTTCGGCAGACAATTGTCTCGTCTGACTTATAAACTAAACATAGGTTCTTATCCTTGCATAAAAGATTTTAAAGAGGCTCATTAATTGTTCCAAATCACGTCCACATGTAAGCAACATGTGAAAAAAGGAACATGGACCTATTTAATTAGGTTTAATAGCCAATGAAAGGTAATCTTTCTCCAATCTGACTATAGTAGAGGCAAGTCTGATTGGCTGTAACTTGAGTTGGTGGCCAAATATGCTTTTTACCTGCCTTACTCAATTATCCCAATTAGCTAAAATGCAAATGCCTGTCAGAAGGACTAAAGAGGACTAAGAGACTGGTAACTGGCCATGTGCTATCAGTAATGGTCAATCAGTTTCCAGTTGAAAGACATGTTTTGAGTTGTTTTAGAGGGAAAACCAACACTTCCTTTAAGACATGCAGCCCTTTGTTCCTTTTCCTAATGGCCCTTGGACACGAACAGTTCATAGTGGGAATGGGACCACTAATTAGTAATAGCAGTCTTATGTTGATTCCGGATACAGTCTCTTACCACATCGTTTAGTATGTTATCAGCATTACAGATACTGACTCTAATGTTTCCATGGCTAGGGCCCCTTTACCTTGGAAATTCATCTGCATTGCTATAAAGTATAGGATAATTGTTGACTGAACACAGTTTATAGAATTGTTTTAAAATCTCCTCAAACATAATGACGACATGTTGTCTAGGTTTAGTTTACATTGTAACACATAGTTTGTTGTAATAGAAGTGTACATTAATATTTTGTTGAAGTATACTTCTAATAGGCATCTGATAACAATAGGGTTCTTGTTAAAGGTATCGAGCAGCTATAACTTTATCAGCTGTCAAACAGGGTCATTTCCTGCCCTCTACGTACAAACAGGACATGGAAAAATGGTGTCATGGCAGTTGGCCTCGGCTCATACAAGCAGTCATTAAAAACGCTTAATCAAAATACACTTTATAGTTAGTATAAATTGTGGAGAGGAATTTTCAGCGAAAACAGTTTAATGATCAATTCTTTCCATTTTACAGAGAACATTCTTAAACAAAGTGGTGGGTATTCCTAAAGCTGATATCTTCAACAAGCAGAAGCAAATTACAGTTCAGCTACATAACTACTCTGGTAAAAGTTTTATGACCTTTAACAAGCTGAAAATTTATATACATCACCATAATAAATCTGCGTAGACGGTAGACTGTATTTGCTTACCCTTCACCAGTGCCCCACATCGAGAGACTAAACATGCTGTGAGTAAACCAGCCCTCTCTAGGTTTACTGGAGAATGCTTTATAGATGTTAGTAAAACATGAGCAGAAGTTAAATATAACTCCATAAAAGTGCCACTTTTACTTTTACCTACAGTTAAAATGTCAGACTTTAAAATGTCCCCGTCTTCATGTAGATATTTTTCTAGCATTCTTTGCATATCACACCCAACAGATCCTTCCCACCATGGGATACATCTGTACCCCCTACTCTGAAATTATTCAGATTCGTTGTCATTCTTTCTTCTGTGAAACATGAACTCCACGTGTTCGTGATTGCACTCAAAGACCAACAAAGGCCACCCGAGCAGCACACAGCTATCCACTATTTCTACTAATAAAGAAGAATGCCAAAATATTCCCTTGGATCTAATGGAAGTGAAGGAGGAAATGGGTCCCAGTGGAGCTGCACAGCTGGACTCAGCTGTAGAGGTTTTTCTGAGACTTCCTGAATTGTAAATTAGGCAATGCACACAAAGGTATGTGGGTCATAGGTATAGCCAGCAAGTGAGTTATTAACAAGTTATTTGACAAGCTAGCAAATCAGCATTTAAAAAACCAAAACACAAGTCTTTTGAACTATGCTAACCATGTTTATTGGCATTATGAAGAAGTGTGAATACATATTTCATCTTAAATCAAGAGATTTTGTAATTCCTTCATAGCCGTAAGAAAGAAAGAAAATAGAGGAGCAAAGAGCAATAAAAGGACTGGTAATGGTAAAGGTGTATCCTGCTGATGTATGCTTTTTATACTAAGGGCCTTTGAAACATGTTAGTCCCATGTATTAGCATTGTAAAGCAGTACAACTACATATATCATTTAGACCTTTTTGTGGTCTCAAATCAAATTAAAAACAGAAAGAATTTTTTTCATCAGCAGCCATAAGAAAGAGATAAAACGGACCAGTAAACAGCAATGAAATGACTGGTAATGGTAAACGTTTTCCTGTTGATGGGTGGTTGCGTATAACAGAAAAACATGGTATGCAGATGTAGGCTGAGCAACCGATGCTTTGCTAAAGAAAATATACAAAAGCCGAAGATACGTATTAACAACTATCTGCTTAAATACCAAAACCTGCAAATTAATGAGCCTGGACACCCAACATTAAAGATTTCTACATGAGCATGGTTTAACCGTTCACATACATTTTTGCAACAGCATAGAAGCAGTTCAAGATAGTGTGACTCGCATACATTTATTTTAGATATTTGTATATTGTCCTGTTGTACACGTTCAGTTAAGTTTTAACTTTTTAGGAGTTGTGATGTCAGTTTTCTGAGATTTCCCTAGCTCTTGTGGAAGTGGAACAGGACGTTAAAGGTACATCTCTACAAAGTGAGAGGAATTGATAGCTTTCCCTTTGAACAATTGAAGATCTTCCTTCTTACATCTTCAATCTTCTTGTTCTTAGGACAACTATACCATTTTGGATTGCACATAAATGTTTGTTTTGGTGATCACAGTTGACAAATAGCAGGCCATAGTTTTGACTTTGTGAGTTACTTGCAAAGCTCCTGAAAATGGTATCATCATGAGCAACCAAATGCTGGAGATGAAGAGGGTTGTGGGGAAGTAAAAAAAAAAAGGCATATGTAGCTTTTGCATGAAGTCAAATAAAAATTGAGAGAACACTTTAAAGCTGGGAATAAAATGGACAATTTCCCGTCGATTCCCTACCCGATCTAGCGGGCGTGATGACGTCATCTTGCCCGCCCGCTAGTGCCGGGAATCGGCCGGCACCCTTTGTGTGCCGCCCATTACTAATGAGATTGGTTTAAAATTATCCGTCATGCCCGATAAATGTGCGATCCGACATGACGGCTGATATTAGCCCAATCCTGGAGGTTGGCGCACCTGATTCCTTGCCGACCCTATCCTGAACGTATGTGGGAACGCGCACGGCATCCGATCGGCAGTCGGGTGGTGTAGGAATCGGCATGTCTATGCCCAGCTTAAGACATTAACCTCCCCAGCAGTATGCTCGTACTATGTTGTTTTCGACGGTGAAACCTCCCCTGTACACATCACCGGCGTTATCGATGCTGACATGGAGGTCTATGGCACTGCCCCCCCCCCACTTCTTTGGCTTCGCTGATGACACTCAGGAGGCGGTGCTGCAATAATTCGCCTGGTCCAGAACAATTCAGAATCTCTGCAGGCTCACCGAGCATAGGTAAGTATGCCCAATGCCAGCTCGGGCACAGTTTGTTTGTAAACAAACTTTTGGGTAAACCACCAGGGAGGTTAACAATGGTAGATACACATGTGGTATTGGATACATATTTAATGCTTTAGTCATGAATATAAATGACTTTCTGTTGTGCATTTCATTATAATTTTTATTATAGATATATAATGCTAGAAATATATTTTATTCTATAGCATTTTTAGGATATTGGACATTTACATCCACTGTTCCAGATATAGCCAAAGAAAAAAATGTTATATCTATTGTGTTGAAATATAAAACCTACCAATATGTTCCTGTGTTAAATCTTTAATATTCGATAAAGTTTGTACCTGAAGCACTTTTAACTTAATATGTTCACCATGCTGAAGCTTTAAAAGTAACAATGTCAGAGATGATGTCAGCCATGGAGCTATCTGTAGGACGACATAATTAGCAAAGAGCTGCAATGAAGTAAGTTGATATACCAAGACTGGAAATCTGGTCATTCATTCAAAGTGAAAGCAACGATCATATACAGATCATTTACTTGAATACTATAAAATAGGCATAGAGACAGTAACACCGGAGGGAGTTATACAGTAAAACTCCCTCTGTTTTTATGCATGTTGCCAGATAATCTTCTCTTTTGCGGCCTTGATGTTCAATAAGGTGAGACCAAACTTGACTTTACAGGAAAAGTTCAAAGAAGACTTTAGTAACGTGCAACTTGAATTTTCTTGTTTTCCAAAACACTTCAAGGTAGCCTTGAAATTACAGAGTTTGAGGCACCCCGCTAGAGTGAGAAACCTAGGTCCCCAATACTCTAGCCAGTGGGACTTTAACCTCCCTAGCGCACCGCCCATATCGCGCCGTTTACAACGATACGGGCGATCAAGGCAGTGTACAGAGTACACTGCCTGCCATTTCCGGCATCTCACCGGAGCTCTACTCGCAGCTGTTGTCATTACTGACAACAGCTGCGGTAGGGGGAAAGCCGGCGCTCCTCCATTAACATGGAGGTCTATGAAGACAATCGCTGCAGCTTTCCGGGGAGGCATAGGGTCTCCCCGCCGGCGGCTTCCCGTGCGGTTGAGGCGAGCCTGAAGCTCGGACGAGCTAGGCTCGTCTCAACCGCTAGGGAGGTTAAACGGTAGCAGAAAAAGAAAACAGTTTTTTCGTTTAACAATAAAAATTCAAAAGTAAAAGGAGAAAGCACAGATTTATTCACTGTGGCCTTCGGCCAATATTCTCAATGCGTTTCGCGCTCCACGAGCGCTTCTTTAGGAGCCAGGCAAGTGTTCATAAGGTGACCAGCTACATATGTGAAAAAGAGAAAGATTATATCAGACAGTAAGATGTCCGGTAACTGTGTAATGGTGTGTAGAGGCGAAGTGACAGGTATAGTTATATATAAAATTTTACCCCATGTGTTGTCCTTGGACTGTATGTTCCAAACCGTTGGGGTGCGGTCTTATTCGGGGAACCTCCTTATTCTCGGTCAGTCCCAGTGTTGTGGGATCATCAACCCTGACCCTGTTATAATGTGTATCAGTGAAAAAATTGGCAAATCTTTGGATATATTGTATGGTAGTAGTAACCTACAAAAATAGTATAAGGCTTATGTGGGAAGTGTCTATAGATCCACGGAAAAAAGGGGATGTGTGTATCATGGAGGGGTCCCACGTCCCAGGAAGAAGGATAGAACCAGAGAATAGAAAAACAGGGAGCATCAGGGGTTAAAAGAGAGAGAACAGTGAACTTAATGGTGTGTGTTTGTTAGGGTGTGTGTGTGTGGGATGTGTCAGTGCGAAGTGGGAATGTTGGAATCACGTGAATACTAGGGGTGGGTGATGTGCATATAAAAAAAAATTATTATGTGAAGAGATCTAAAAAAGTATGTATTTGTGTATGTATGTGTGTATGTGAGTGATTAAAGGTGTGATGTTATTGTGTTGGGATGTGAGTGTATCTTTACTATATGTGAAAATAATTTGAAGGATATTGTGTATAAAGATTTTCGTAGTGAATGCTTGGTCACCGTGTTTGTGTATAGTGAGTGAATGGTGCAGATAGAACAGGAACACCCAAGAGAAAGGAAAGGGGAGTGATATGTAGGGTGACCCCTCATTAACCCAAAGACCGCAGCTATATTACTACCAAGGAGAGTGTCTACGAAAAAAACAGGTAAGAGCAAAAGCAAAGGCACAATCTAATTTAATCACCACACATGTGAGCCATAATAGATCCACCCCTATATATCTAGTGCTACAACGCCCCCTGTATATAGTGAAGCATAAATCCTGATACAGGTAGGTCCCACACCATGCCTATCCTCTCTATGGTAGACCCTTAAATGTATGTACATACAGGTGAGTAGAGAACCAAGTAAGGCAGTAAAAAGAATTGGTCAAACAGTGAAGGGTATAAGGGTAGAGTATACCATTACATATAAGCAGTGAGTAATACCCACATATAATGCGCGTAGATGGACAACCACAATGCATTCAAACTTCCTGTGCCCCAGGAGAAGTAATCCTGGAGTGAGTTTCAAGGTTCCTCAAGTATAGGAGGGCTAGTAAGAAGGGAATGCAAAATAAATAACGCTGTATTCCGTACTCTAAGCAGGGCATATTGCCCTGACAGGTTACTCACTTTTAGGGTGGGTTTAGGAGGGTCCCGCACTGGAGATGTGGCCGAGTAGGGGGTTGAAAAGCCCCCATTTTTATGGTCCCCCCCCGCCCACAGGCTCCGCCCCTCTACTCCCCCACCACTGAGGGGGAGGAAAACATAGGCAGATCAAACAGCCTATGGGGCGGTAGGTGCTATGGGAGGGTGCGCGCCCCCACAGCCGGCGTGCGGGCGCCAGGTATCCACCCACCATCCCCCCACCGTGGGCAGCCGCCCCCGCCCCATCCAACCCACATCCCCGCCCCCAGTGGCGCCGACAGACAGGGGCAGAGATGGCAATCAACAACCTGGGAGGTGCCATGATGACAAAAGAGGGCAAAGGTCCGCGTCGGCCATGTTGGTAACTGGCACATCGCGGACCTCGCCCTCAGTCCGTCCCAGCCGTCCCTGGGTACGGGTATTGTAAATGGTTGGTCGGATAAAAAGGTAGAGGCTTCAAGGTAGCCTCTGGTGAAAACCAGGATCATCAGTCTGCCCATGTCAACTGAGCTTTTAAGCTCTCCAATTTTATCATATATCATCATTAAACTAATGTGAAGAACCATGCCATAATGTACATTACATCATAATGTAACAAATACTAAGATGGCACCTATCTTTGGTGTAAAGAATAAGAGGTTTTAGCTTTGTAGTCTAGTGCTTGTACTGTTCTGTTTAGTCGTCCTATAGTGTTATTTTGTGGATTGCGAAATGACTGGCTGCAATGAACTTTCCTACTGAAGGTTGCTAGTAGGGTGCCTTCAACGTTTTCTCTTCCCTTCTTCCAAACCATCTTTAAAGAACATTATGAAGTCAGAGTGTATATCAATAAATTGTTGTCACTAAAGATGGTTTCCAGCGACAATTATTTGAGCCTTTACTCTGCACTTCCCAGAACTATTGCTAGCAGTTGTTAAAGATTTAACCAGTGCACACTAATCAACCGATTGTCCTTTTCTGCTCCAAGTATGTTTTTAAAAAAATATCCTGATTTCACCAAAGGGTGGGTCGGGCCTGCAGTCATACAGAGCTTTTCACATCAGGAATGTTGCTTTGGAAGCTATGGAAAATGATAAATGTAAAGTGTCTGGGACTCCTGTAAGGGTGTATGCAGGAGATACGGTATAGGACTTCAGGGATAACAGGGATATATAAGAGTCTAAAGAAGTAGATAAACTAAAGCCAGAAAGGCATCAAAACACATTTGTGAAATTCCCGGAAAGGCAGAGAACACCAAAAATAATTCTAATCTTGTATTATTTACTATCTGGTCAATAGACAAAGAACGATTACATAAACCTTTACCAATCCATTTTAGATTGAATTTTTTTATTTTCTATATATATATTCTATATTATTTGCCTAATACAAAGTTTATGACATGATGGAATGTTTCTAATGTCTGTAAATCAAAGGCAAGCCTGACATAAAATATGCAAAACAGCACAATCCTAAACTCAAAAGCCAATGGGATAACTCCCTTGGAGAAGTATTCTACGACACTTCCACCTATTAATGTTAAATACCATAAAGGCTTTTGTAATAACCTAAACTCCAATTCCAGCCAAAACCTTTTCACTTTGTTTTGGATACAGCAGCCTATTTTTTGGCTGTTGTCATTGCCTATAGACAGTGTTCCAATATGAAGTATTTGGTGAAGTTCAGAGCCCGACAGGAAGGTTAGAACTTCGATTTGGTTTTCTGTTGCTGTCCAGATCTTTGTTATAAGTTCTTCCTCACTATGATGAAACTGCCATGGTGATGCTAAATCTCTATGGAATGTCAGATACAAATAAAAACCTGAAAGGCTCTCCAATCCTACTCCAAAAATAAAAAAATGGCTTGACAATAATCTGGTAATTGGATCAATTACTGTAAATGAACCTTGAAATCTCAGGAACTGCAGTATTCAAACTCTATTCGTCAAGTCAGGTGTTTTTAGAAAAAATAAGCTTTCTTATATGTACATTAAATGTAATAAAAACAAACACAGCTGAGCTAACCACTGGTGCTCTTACCTTGTGGAATACTTCAAAGTAAATACATACATTATGGGGCAGTGTGCATTAGAAACACACTACAACTCTAAGACGAAAAATTTTGAATTCTATTACTAAAATATGGATATTATTAAAACTTACAAAGACAATAAACATATTTTGGGGGTGGGTTAAGTGATTTAAGTCTAGCTTTAATACATTCTTGGCAACAAAGTTCTGGCATTAGACCAGATTTCAGGGAAATATACAGAACAATGAGATTTAAAAATAGCAAGCCGTGTAAACTGAGAACAATGCACAGCAAGAAATCTCAGCTCTGAACTTCACCAAATACTTCATTTTGGAAATTTTAACGGCTTTCAGGGATACAGGGAAAAGTTCTTTGTAGGAAAAAAAGCATTCACAAATGTTCAATGTACAAAAAAAATGCACTGTCCCCTTAGCATACTGGATAAAGCCAAGCTAAATTAAATTTGAACACCCAAATAAATTGGATTGCTGCTAAGACATGTTTGGATGACTGAAGTGAACATTTTAAAATGTGTTAACTATCCATACCTCTGTAACAGAGTGCTTATGCAAATGTTGTTATTATCCGTGTTAAAGGTAAAAAAATTCTGTTCCATGAACCAAAGCCTTGTGATTAATTGAGAAGCTTGAAGGTGGATGGATTTCAGCAAATCAATAAGCATCTTTTGGTGGTTAATTGAAGCGGTTCTAAACTGTTGAAATTAAAAGAAAAGTACAAAACTCATATACACATAACTTACCATATGTAGTCTTAGTCCAGGCAAATCAATCCCTAAATATAAAAAACATAGACTTACCTTCCCATTTTAGTCGATCCAGCACCACCATGCTTATGGTCCAGGCCTATAGGCTCCAAGATGGTGGAGCAAGAGTCTTCTGGCCTCACAACCTTCACCAATCTTGATCTAGAGTAGGCAATTCCTGTCTCCTCCAATAACATCTGTTGGACTGCCTAGGTGAAAGAAGACTCCTTGCACCCAGAATCTATTGTGGCACTGTAGAAGTGGAGCTTTCTAGTAGAGGGCTTTCACCCAGGACAATTTTTTTCCCCTGATCTGCCCTACTGTAGGCACTTCTGGTGCCTAATAGAAAATGCTGAAAGTTCAAAGAAGAAGCAGTGAGTAGAGAGAGTTGTATGTAGCTGCCAGCTCCAGTACATCCAATACCGGCAAATTCTACCCTATTTTTCATATTTATTTTAAGGTATACACATACATTCCACAAGCAGAATGTACAAGTACACCTCTGCAAACCAGGCAGATCTCCATGATTTACCCTCTTAAAGTACCTATTGATCCTCCAAAACTGCACTCAGCTCTTAAGCTCTGTTGAATGCTGACAAAACCCAGCATTTTTTTAGGGCTGATATCTGTTAAACTACTTAACCACTCCCTATTTCAGATCTCTTTAACATAAAGTCTAATAATTGTGAAGTCCTAAGTACAAAGTAGCACAAGAGGTATGCAGAGGAAAGAGGACTGTTAGACCTGCTTCAAATGGCATTTTAAGTAGTCGAAAATGGTCTTCTTATTTTTAATCAAGAGAGGCCACATTCAATCGCAGTATTTACAAAATACATTACACCTATACCACAAAGCTGTAAACCCCCACATAACTAGACATAACAGTTACAAGTTACAATAGGCCCACCAATACAAAGGTCATTGTCTTGTAGAGCTTTTGTAGCCAACATTAGTATTTTTATGCTCTAGAAATATGACAGGAATAATTGAGCTGCTGTAACTAGACAACATCATCTACAAGAACCATTTACCAATGGTGACTGGTCACCAAATCACTAAGGTGAAACCACCACTTTCCCAAAGGGAAGTCATTGCCTTGTTGACCAATGAATTTTCACCATACCCCTGGTTGGCAAATAATGGATCAAAGCCATAGGAAGCATTCATTTAAGGCTTAACAATGCTAGTGCTGGCAAGTCAAATTACAGTACTTCTAGGGTTTTTAGGATTGTAACTGTTCTTTAATTCTGACAACTTTATTTATTCGTTTCGTTTTATTGCACCATGATTAGAAAAAAAAGTTATATATTTCCATGCTTCCATGGACAATCAATTGTCTGACAATGAAAGAGGCGGAGGCAGAGTGCTTTCCAACCTTCTAAGATATAGTGAAAACAAACGCAAGACGGTCTCTTTGATGAAGCTAAAAACAGAAGGGCATGAAGTCATTGCTCAGCTCTTTGGAAATTGACATAAAACAGTTACTACTGATGTTTAACGCCTTCAGGACAAGGAGACCTCTACTATTGTAAATAATGTTTAATTTTGGAAACACTTAGAACTGTTTCATAGATCTTAGGAAACTGGCATATTGAAGCAATTCGCTCATATTTTAACACCTTTACTACAAGGAGCTGTTCTGTCCATGTAAGACACTGAGAAAACACAATCCTGTTAAAGAAAATATACTAACGTTTAATACAGTTTGCCAGTGTCTGAGAAAATGTTGAATTATTCAATCAGTATATGGTCAAATCATGTTACTAGAGATGTATATAGTATAGTAATAAAGTGCCACTGTACGGTCCTTGCATGGTCTTAAAGTTTAAAGCAAAAGTGGGAAAACACCTTAACTCTTTTAAAAATTTAAACTGAGGATACAACCATTTTGCATACTCTACAATTGGCTCCCCCAACTATGAACTTACATGCAGTAGTTTCTAAATGTCATTATTGTTTATGTGGTAAAGTTTTAATGACATAACACCCTACATACCATCAGCTAATTTTTCAGTACGCATCTGATGGTTCTGGTATATGAAGTCAAAGGATAACTTGCCAAAATTTGCAAGTCTTATCCTGGCAAAACATGCTCTTATTTACTTAATTTAGTTAATCCTTTAATAATTACATGATTACATTTATTTATTTGTATTGAAGCAAAAAGTACCGGATTTTTCCTTTTAAGCAACCTCTTGAAATCCACTTTACAAGAGAACCATCTCAAACTATGTGCAAACACTGTCCCCAATGGATACATCTCTCTGTCTTGCAATCTTTAGGAACCTACCTATGTCCGTTGTCTTAAATCATTAAATCATGATGTAAATACTTTGAA
>CM070032.1:159159477-159179132 GCA_036250615.1 Ptychadena robeensis
CCCCCCCCCCCCCTCCAAAGAGAGGAACCTTTTGATTTTAGGGATGAACAGCAATCATAAAATAATTAATTATTGAATTTACAGGTGCCAGTACAAAGACAAAACTATAGCTGAATTTAGTCTTTTTCTGAAAACTCCAAATGATTTTTCTGTAACATAAACAACAGTCATCCTCGTGAACCTTTTAAATCCAATGTTATCAGGTAATTATTGTTCTTTCCTCTTAACCTTTTTTAAACAAAGGCTGCTCCCATCATTAGTCACAAAGAGGACCAGAGAGCAATCTCTGTAAAAACAATTAGTGTGATATAATTCTAACATTAAGAGATACTACATAATAGAAAAAAAACATAATGGTTTAGGGATCTTCGAGGTAAGACAGCATATCACATATGATGTTAGTCTTTAGTGTTAAATTAAAGTAAACCTGTGACCAGGCTATGGAAAGTCAATATTCACATATACCTATCAAGGAGTAAATTTGTTTTGATTAAACTATGTTGCTAGAGCCACTGTGGTGGGAATATGCCAGTCTGGAAGATTGGGGGTTCCTAGACATTCTTTATTTGCAAGTGAACTGTCCTGGGTGATATATTCATATTACACTAAGCTCTAAAACTGGAAGAGCTGAATTTAAATGAAAGACTTGCAGGGGACATAAAGTTGGCGAGGAAAAGGCTAGATGATCGTGGATGTTCATCAGTCAGGAAATTAATTGGGCTCTATCTGATCTATAATGCACTCTTTGAAAAGCAGTTGGCATTGAATACAATGAAGAAAAACAATTTTTGTACAGGGGTAAAGCCTGTGTACCATTGCAAGGCTAAAAGTAAGGCCGGTGTTGGTCTTTAAGCTCCACATGAGTTCTGATGTTGTAAGAAGTAATTATTCCATATAAAGCATTTTACTAAGAAATGTTTTACTAAACTGATACACTGCTCAAGGAACTTCTAATAAAATTATAGTGCATTATGCATAAGAATAAAATGCAACTAATGAAGATAATGTCTATGATTTCATTGTGAAACTCTTGAGAAGTAAATTGATGTATTCTTTGTACAGACTTGTAAAGCTATATAGTTTTATAAAGTGAACATTCCCAATGTATTATTGTCCCCATGCCTGCAATTTTCAACAATTACCCCGATCATGCCAGAAATGCAATCTTTAATTTGCTCATTTTGTGGCATAAGTACTGACAACACAGTACATGTACTGTAGTGTTTCTGGGAACTGAATATTCAAAAAATTGGTTTTAGCCAGTATTGTTTTGCCTTGTCTGGCATTCAGACAGTATAATCCTTATCCTGCTGATGGCAAAGCAACAGAGGAGGGGTTAACGTGAGAATCAAGAGAGGACCCCAACACTGTCATAAAGGCAGTGAACAGGAAAGCCATAAAGGAGCAACATGATACCAGCCAGGAGTCAGTTATACCGTCAGTAATGTGTTCTTTGGAGGGGAAGTGAATTTCCTGGAGACACTTCAAATTGTCAGCTAGATTTCAACGGTGGAAAAAGTCTCACTCCTCTTTAATGTGAAATCATCCAGTGGCAGACTATAGCCTGAACTACATTGCTCAATGTGGAGCAGTAGAACATTTTCTGTTGACATGGTCCATCAACATAGCTTATAGCAGGGAGAGCACATAAAAAACAGCTGTGGAAAGAAAGTTGTACTATAAAGAAGACTCAAAGTCTTGAACAACTTATTCAAACAACATGTACAAGAAACTTCATTATAACAGTATCAACATGGAATTGTATACACATACTAGTATTATTTTATGGTCAATGTTACACGTACACACCAGTGATCAATGCTTAGCTAGATGTTGGACCGTGCTTCACTAGCTTTTCTAGTCTCACCTTTGATATTATTCAGGGACTCAAAACAAATATTGCATGACTGTCAGCCAATGCTGATGAAGTAGCCAAGATAAGGTGATGATGGAGTCTAAAGCTACCCTAAAATACACTTGGCAGAAAAAAACATATCTAGGGAAAATGCAATCCGCCAGGTTGGATTTCTGGGCCTATATAGTCTACTGTTCTCTAAACATAAGAGCTGTGTTGGAGGTATCCGGTCTGAAAGGTCCTTCATTACACCTACCAACCATCTCAGGTCCAACTAATTCCAATTTTGGCCCTATGCCATGTGATAAAACAAAAATCCTTTACAACTTAAAGGAAATATCCCACATAACATATAACAAATCAAATGTACAGAGATGATACATACATATAAAAAACATATGGAATAAAAGAATTGTATTTGTAGGCTATAACAAACGAATTGACACACAACATATATAAAGACTACAGTAAAACTAGGTGCATTCCATCCTATCACTAGTAAACTTGTTAAAAGGTACATTTAAAGTTCCTAAGGTTTTTGGATACACTTGTTTACACGTTGTAATTACTAGACTTTACCTAACACAAGGTATATTTGTGTTTTATGTGTGGTCCATAGCAGGCTATGGACAGTGAAAGCAGATCTATTAAAGTAAAATTTACAGGAGATTCCAGCCTGTGATCGCAATTTTATTGGGGCTTTCATAACGAGTGAACATTTCAATTCCTACTGCATGATTACTTTAATGCTACTTTAAACAGTTGGTGTTGAAATCAAATATATTACAAAGTTTGCTCACACTGCGACAGCCAGGAATAAATAGTTATGTGTTCAGTGCTTATGTGTACAATTAAAGACACATTATAACTGCCTCTATCTGGAAGTTATAAAAGGACAATCTTATAAAGTTACAGACGTTAAACAATCATCTTCATTAAATACTAAACGTAATATGAACCTTTCATTTTTGCACAGCAGTTGCGTAAAGAACAATGTAATGGGTTTGATTAGATGATGGCTATTTACTTTGTTAAAAAACCCAGATCAACTAGCCCCACTAACCAACTGTTGCAGAAGAAAATGGGGAAATTGTGATGGCAGTTGTAGAGTATATGAGCCATGTCAGTCTTAAGGTTACCATACACATGTCGATAAATATAGCAAATCGATAAGCGATCGATTTGCACGTTGATTGTAAGTTTATCAAATATGCTTTCAGTATTTAGATCGATGAAAAATTATCGATATCAGACTGAATCTCGATCGGAGCTGTAACGGACATGTCCATAAATTGTTAATGATACATGAATTTTACCAACCAATCGAGGAAGCACTGTAATCGAGACATGAATTTTACCAACCAATCGAGGAAGCATTCAAGGCATGCCTCCCACTTCAGCACTCAATTCGATGATTAACCTCCCTGCCATTCCTGACGGTTCCAGCTCGTCCAGCTCTGACCTGTCAGAACTGCAGTGGACTAGCTGGGTTCGTTAGGCAGAGATCGGAGACACAGGAGAGCAAACTCACTGGTCTGTGTGGCTCCAATCTAATGAAGAGGCAACTGCAAGGAATTACCCCCCCCCCCCATGCTCTCCTATGTAACCTGGCACATCTGCACTGCTATCTAGTGGTGGCAGTGCTAATTTACCTGATAAAGTGAATTATTAAAATATTCCTTTTCTGATATTGTAAGTTATTCACAAAGCATCTGAACATGTTATTATATTCAGGATGTCTACAATGTAAAAAACTTTTTTTTTTCATTAAAGTCTATGGTGCGTTTTTGGTACAGAAATCTGTACCTCAGCAGTGCGCTAGGTAGGTTAACAGAGATCAATTGATTACTCAACGTGTTGTACATTTATAAAAAGATCAAGGTTCTACAAATCGATTTTCGATATAAAATTTAAGCTATTCAATCGAATCAAATATAGTTTCTCTTGGCCAGCTTTAGTCTACTGGAAGGGGCATGGGAACTTCACTCCTTCATACTGATTTTAGCATGCAGAACTAAAAGGTGTGCATACACGGAAAATGTATTACTTTTTATCCAACACACAATGCAATCAATTAAAAAAAATGACAAATTCCTTTCCTGTGTGCTTGCTTCATAGTACCATTGGATAGAAATTGATGAACATATCTAGAAAACCCATCATACACTTGAACGATATACTGAAATTTACCAACATGTCCCATCACTGCTAGATACTTTTTATGTATGATCACTTTTGGTCCATTGAATCAGGTAAAAAGGAAATTATTTCAAATAATCGACTAAAGCACAAAGATAAAGTCAATCTGAGAGGTAGGGGCTCAATTATAATGAAACAATTTGCTAACAATATGTTGTTGGTCATGGGTTTTTTTCCCCCACTGATTCTAATGTTCCAATTGCTGATAGGCAGGACAATATTAGAATCCCCACTTAATTCAGAAGTAGGTTTCAATGGTGGACTAAAAATTATACTTTAGTGTCAAAGAGCTTAAAAAAGCACTGGCAAAAGGACTATTCATTGAGCAAGGAAATCCTAGATGAATGGTAACATGTGAACAGTGTTGAATGCCTGTACCCCCATATTGTGCACTGTGGATCCTTCCACCAGCCCCTACATCACTACTGTATCCTGCAGTAAGGTACCAGCTGAAGAAGGAAAAAACAGGGCCCACCAAAAAGGTTTTTTTTATAGCTCAAAGAATTGATCAACTCACAATGATAACAGTGAGCTAACATTAAAAAAAAAAATTATTTTAAAATGTAACCAACACAAAATGTTTTACATTTACAAGTAAAAATAAAAAAGCATTAAAAAAAAGTTTTAGAAGTAAAAAATATTTTTATTTTCCACTACTTAAGGAATGTTCTGCCTTTATTTATGGATTTTATTCTAGTTAGTGAGCGTTCTGCTTTTACAAATTTTCCCAAAAACTACAACATAAATACCAACAACTGTAACAAGTGTGTTTGCAATATTATTATAGAGAGTTTGGAGTTCAAGTGATAAGGTGGCCATACACAGGTCGATTTCTGGCCAATCGATCACCAGGCGCGTGCACGCCGATCGATCAGTGAGCAATCGAGTGCAGTCCACCTTGACCGATCGACCCCGCCCGATCGACATGGCCCCCAAATCGGAACCAACCTGTTGGTGTTTTCTGATCGATTGAGCACACATCAAGGGGCCTTGACATTTGTGAATCGATCGACTGGTAACAAAATCGTCCAGGAATCGGTGGCCTAAGGTGGTAGGCACAGACTTGTATGGTCGATGTATCGGATGGCTTCACCGGAATCGATCGGATGGTTGATTGATCGCTCGGGAATCGACACGTGTATGGCTTGCTATACCGTTTATTGGCTACACCAAATACACTCTACTATTGCAATAATATTAGAAATACTCAGTGATTTACTTCTTATATGACCATAAGAATACTGTTAACAAAATGTTTCTTTAAAAACGCAAAGAAAAAGTGCATGGTTTCCAAATGGTAAAGAACATTTATGCCTATAATTATGCTTCTCAGACGATTTAGGTCGTTTGAGTAAATAAAATGGGTGGCACGATAACTGATATGTCAGAGATTCTTCTCCTTTACTTTAATCATAATGTATTAAGAACTTCTGTTCGTGGCGACTTTTGCTCACAGCTTGCAATTTCATCAATTGCAAAAGAAAACATTTATGAGTCAGAGCGCATACAAAGTCTTGTTTGTGTATAGAAAGCAGTTGTTAATGAGAATTCCTTCCCTCGCCGGTCTCAAGGCTTGTTTCAAGTGATTTATTTACTCCGAACACTGTGGTCTAAACCATACCGGGTCTGGTATAGCTCAACCTATTTTCTGCTGCTATTGCAAACAAGGGACTTTCTAGGCTTTTTCAACTTTCCAAAAACATTGAAGTCCCCTGGTTATGTGAATGACAGAATATATCAGAACTGTTTGATTACTTTTCATCAATTTAGAATCAGTTATTTGCACATTCGGAGGGTCAGATCAAGCAAGGCATTTAGTTCGCAGTTAGGTTGGCCTTAAGTTTCTTGTCACTCATTGTCATGATCTGTAAAACAGATTTTCTTTAAGTTTACATTTCTCATATATGTAAAAGTAAATAAATTAAAGAGCAACCCAATGGGTAAATTTTGGAACCCCTAACATCTGTTATAACATAATAACAGACTTGGGATAGGTATAAGCTTAAAAATAAAATAGAGGGCAGGTAAACTTTGCTGCCCACCTGTACATTATATGGCCTCAAAATTATAGACACTTCATTATCACATATGTAAACGATTTTTGGAAATCCCATACCAAAGCCATGGATATTAATGTAAAGTTGGCCCCTATTTGGCTAGAACATCCTCCATTATTCAGAGAAAGCTTCCCACAGGATTTTGGAGAGTGACTGTGGGAATTTGTTCTGATTCAGTGGTATAAGTATTGTTAACACAAGTGTAGATTGTGCATGAGAAACTCTGGCTTGCAACTGGTATTTCAATTTATCAGTTAATTAGGATTGAAGTCATGGCTTTTTGAAGGCCACTTAAGTCCATCCTCCCCAAATTAATGAAGCTATGGAGATAAACACAGTAGTCTTAAATGTCTTTCTCCTGCATTTACTGAAACCTTCACTGGACCGCCTGAATGCAATCATTTGAAAAGGTGTATTTGCCAGATAGCATATATCCATCCATTGACATTTTACTAGAACTCAGAATGTTTTTAAGAATGTTAGTTTTTACAATTGTTGTCTTTTTCTCCTTTTTTTACTTATTTAAAATCTATATATTGTATGGTATTGTTCCAAAGAGTACTAAAACGCTCCATAACCTATATGGTGTTAATATTACAGTTTGCCATCAGTTTGTCATGTATATACAACATCTTTAGTATTTTTTGATAACGGCTGTAGAAAAAGCTTTTATCTAGTTTTAACAGTCTCTAAAATTAATAGAGCATTATGTGTTTTTAAAAACAGAAAGTCAGAAAATAAATAAGGGAATTACAATTCTTACATTTTTGTTTTTGAATGACACACCAACGTACCCTGGGAGTGCAGTGCAATGTGAACCATCTGTGCATTGGGAAAAATGCTGAATGTCTCTGTGAGGTTTTGGCAACTAATTCAAACTAATACAACGTGCGTTAATGCAGGAAAACCGCATACTAATGCACATTATGACAACTCACTAGTGCGAACAGGCCCCTGAAGTTGCAAAGGGTCAAGGCTTTTATCCTTAGTATTGTTTCACTATCCAGTGGGTCTTTTCACACTGTAGGAAACTGGTTTTCATCTGCTAACCAGTCTCAGCTGGTGAATTATGACCCACATACAAAATTGGATTTAGTCCTGTGGAGAAAAAAAATTGCTTAAAGTAAATGGTGGAGGTTTATTATTCACACCTTCTGTAAGTGTCAAATGATGAAAAACCCTGTTGTTGTTTATGGTTCCTTTCTCCTGTGCCTGTATCACTGCAGGGCATAGGGGCTGAAGGAGAAACCAGAATATACAATAGGGGATCAAGCTTAAATTTTGTCCAGCTACTTCATAATAAAAATATATCACACAATGGAAACATTACTGTAACATAGAACAGAGGCAGGAAACATGAGCATTCTATTTACGAGGACATTCAACATACATGTATAATTTACCAATGCTGAACTTTACCCAAGTCAAGTATATATGTTATTATCATTGACAAGCCATTCTTTTCCTCCTCTTTATCTTAATGTCTTTGGTAATATCAGAGAGGTTTTAAATGGCTGACACTAAAGGCAAAAAACAATAGGAGCACAAATGGTGAAACCAGGTTATGGAATATTTAGGGTAAATGAACAAATATGTATTTATTTTTTTACTTTAGTTGAAAATTTCCTAAAGTATTTTTGGCCTGGCTATGAATATTATAATAATACACAGTAAATAAGCTTTAAAACAATGGGTTCTGTAGCAGTAGGTGCACAAGAGGAATTCAATTCTTTACCTCCTTAGTGGTAAGCCTGAGTATAGCTCTTGGTTAACAATACTTGTATATAAATCTACCCTGAGCTACACCCATAGATAGCATACCTGCTTCAGATGAGCCTGTCCCATCCTCCAGTGACAGTGCTCTAAGCTGTTATTCCTGGTTACACCTCTTTAACCTCAGTAATGATGCAGATGATGTGGAGGGGTGCTCTCACCACAGGATACACACGGGAAGCGGGTGGGAAAATATAGGCAGATTACACTGTAGTCTGTTTATATTTTCCTTACCACATTTAAAACAGCTATTGCACAATAAGCGTACTGTTAGGGAGGTTAAGCTGGTTCTCACAGAAGTTCAGCTTTCCCTTCCAGCAGCCACTCAATAGCTTTTCCATCATCTGTCTTTAAAATGGAACCTAGTATCTCACATGCATTTTTTTTACCCAAAAAGTTCACACTAAATAAAAACAAAAAGCGGAAAATGCTGTAGTTCTAACCTCGGGTCTTCATAGAACTTTTACTATAATTCAATGAAATAGTACAGCACTCGGCTTACACCCAAAGTAGTCTGAATTTATGCATTAGTATATGCTCATATGTGTAAAATGTACACTTAGTATGAGAATTATGCAAAGAAAAAAAAATTATTTGATGCTGAATGGGTAATCAAATAAAAGCACCTGACTATAAGTCATAAAGAAATGCTATATAACACTCCTCTTTCCATGTTCTCATTTTCAGCAGAATAGTTTAATTACAACTCACCCATCTCTCATGTCAATTTACATAAAAATAACACAGAAAGGGAGGAGTGTGGGGAGAAGAGCTTTTATCTAGACGCTAACAAGTATTAGTCAGTCAACTTCAGGACACAAGAGCCACTGTTCTCATTCAGCGCTTTGTCTTAAATATTGCCTTGTTTTTTCTCAACAAACCATAGCGCGGCACTACACTGCACTCTCCTTCCAAGCTGCAGCTGTCAATAAAAGGCCTGTTTACCCTATGAATATGCTGTGCAGAGTCAGTCTTCCCATGAAAATCAAGTCATTGACCTGACTACCAAACCCCTTGTGAACCAAAGAGGGACTATAATTTTTCCCCCCTTAGTTCTCACATGTTGTAAAAGTTCACTTGTTACCTAATACAAAATGCATTAATTCCTCCAATGTGAGCACACCATGAATGATTTAATTGTGAGCGATTAGACATAGTTTTTCTTACTTTCAGGGCAGAAAAAAATATCTCTGGCTATGTTAAGAAATGTTTCCCTTAAAAGTCTGCGTTAGCTTTATTATCTAATCAAGTGGAAGACAAAAGGTCTTTGTTTCTATTGGCCCATCCAGAGAGCAGCAATAAAACGTTTTCAAGATCTTCCCAACCTTTTGTTATCTAAAAGGGACTCTGCTTTAGTGAATAGATGTCACATAAAAATATATATCATGACAACCAATGAGACCCAGAGACAATCTTTTATCTCAGAAAAATCTGTTCATCAGGAGGAAAGGAATCTGATAACGACATTACACAGTTGAAAAAAGATTTGCATCAAAAAGATTATATGCAGGTTTGAATCGGGGACTCTTGCTTGTGACCATAGAAACATTAGAAATGGCAGAAAATTCAGTCCACTGAACTTCAAATGACTTTATTAAAGTGTCACTAATCAGAATCAAAGGACACAAAGTTTTAGTGTGTAGGCTAACAAACCAAATAACCTTTAAAAGCCCAATGACCTCCTAAGAGCATTACTTTAAGGAAACCTTGTAGACAGCAAGTTAAATAAGAAATCCTTCAACAGCTCTCTCCAAAAGATTAATCCCAAACAGATCACACACACTCTCAGCTGAGGGCTTGTGAGAAAGAATGAAGGATTCCAAAGAACTATTTAATGCAATTTATCCACATACTCTACACAAGATGTGCCATGAATAATAATTACAACGGATTTGGAAAAGTTCTGTTTAGAGCGTTGCAGTAATGGATACAACTGAGCAGAGTATCGTGTGCGGGCTATCATTAGAGCATGGGGTGTGCATGCATCAGGGTTTGGAGGCTTGCTTGGATCAAAGGCCAGATCCTTTGGCTGATGCAGGCCTAATTTTCCCAGGCATATGGTTTTGGGTGAATTCTGCATCACTGCATCAGATACAGATTTTGTTTCATCTATCTTTCCAGTGTGCTGCTGCTATAAAGTGCCTATAACCAATAATTTCTTTTGCATAAAAGAACGCCAGCTTGGTTGGAAGTTGAGTCAATTGTTTGTAAAAAAAAATAAAAAAACTGTCATCATTTATAATGAGCATTTGTGTACACTTACTTTTATTCTTGCTGTTCTTTCTAATAAAACATTTAATTAAAAAACAAAAGTAAAAAGGACCCCCTACCCACATGAATGATAACAATAAAATGACCAATTTCCTACTTAACTGGTTTAAAGTGTGCATGGTGTGCAGTATGGTCAAAAGTATTGGTCACTCAATAGAGAGAACAAAGAGACGGAGTTTAAAGACATCAGCCTCATGGTAAAAAGGAGGATCTTCATTCACAGCTTTGTGTACCAGTGACCTTGTGGCAGTGGTCACTTTAATGGTAGCCTTTGTGTGTATTGTTTAGAGATTGCACACCTCACAGGGCACTTCAATGAAAAGTATTTACTGCTAAAGACACTATTTCACCCTTGTTAATTTTGGCAATACTCTTTAGTTTTTTCCCTTGTGGTTTTACTTTTAAACGTAAAAAAATATATACAGAATAAATACATAATGAAAAGCTATATTTGAAACAGACCATTGTCTGGGGGGTTATTTCGGCTGGGGCAAGGTTCATTGTCATTGAAATGTAAAGTTTTAAAGAACGTCTGTCGCCATGACCTGACATGCTGGCATAATAAATGAGTATTTTATAAATAGGGTTTGTGGACCGATATGATCCAATTTTAAGGCTTTTCATTAAAGCTCATATTCAGTGTAAGGCCACACAATATTTTATGTCTGTCAGGGTTAAGGGGTTTCCAGGGCGGCATGTAATACTTCTATTGCCTTTAAAAGTGCTAACTATCTTTTCTGAAAGCTTAAATATGGTGTGTTCAACCCCGCCAAAAAGTTAAATTTCAGTTTAAAAATGTATGTTTTTTATATATATGTACAGGAGCACTTTCAAGTCTAACTTCAAACTAGCTTTGCTACTAGAATGAGAAGTAGTTATTTTTTCACTTCCTGTCTCTATGATTCCTATGTAAGAAATGGCAGGAAAACTTGTCACTAGAGACAAATAGGAACAGAAAGCAATTGCCAGTATTTTTTATTCCCACTCTAGTATAAATGTGTTGTTTGTGCTTCATTGTGTCTATGTTGAAGAGATTTACCCATTACATCTGGTCATGATGAACAAACATGAGCAACATTGACAAATTCTTCCTCACACTATTTTAAAGCAATATAATCATCTTGACTGGGCTTGAACTTTAGTATTAGTTGTCTGTAGTCATTAGGAGAAACCTTTACTCATTTTGGTGCCAGTAAAAGTATAGTAGGTGTATACTTTTCCAAAATCAATGTCAGTTTTACTTACCTTTTTTCGGTTTCTTTCATCACTAATTACGTAAAAACCTTATAACAGATCAGAATCTGACGTGTATATGCATATTACTGCACAAGGACAAAATGACCCATCTAAACGTGAATCCTTTTAATTTTTTTCCCATTAAGACAGATGGACAGATTGATGGATGGCCACCTACAATAAAGTGAACCCAACACTAGCAAAACACCACCATTAAGTTCTACAGCACTTTGACTTCCAGTCAGCTCAAAGCCTACTTGTGTCATGGCATGAAGAATCCATACAGGAAAGGTAAAGAAGGATAAATATAGTAAAGTTGTCATTATTTCTACTAAAAGTTGAGATAAAGAAGACTTACCAAGTACATACACTGTATATTACACAAAGACAGCATACACTTGGAATCCAGAATACCATTTTACTGCAGCCAGGGTATTTCAAATATCTAAACCATTAAACAATTTCTTGTAGCAGCAACTACTTAAGTAAGATGATCCAGAATGTAAAAAAGGCTTAATTGGTGACCATTCATCTGGAATGAGGGGAGATCTGATACTTATGTTATTGTTAGACCATCACTTTAAGTGGCTTGTTGAGAGACCCTTCCCTGAGTGAAGACAGTTCCAAGGACGCAATAAACAAAGCAATGTGATCAGTAATGAAAAAAGATTGATACAGCAAACCACCTGCTTTGCTATATACCCCATCTATAGAGACATACAAGATATTAGAATATAATTTTGTGGTGTGCTGTATAAAAAATGCAAAATTAGGACATAGGACATTTTATAAGTATTGTTTTAGTTTAACCTTTATTATATAATCAGCATTTGATGTTGGCAGTCATTGACGTTTCTTTGAATATCTTCCCTGTAGCTGACCATATATATATCATAATATTATAATTGAGACAAATTTTTTTTTAATCATAGGCCAAGACATTCATCATGCAACATAACAGCATTTACTACATGCAAACATGTACTAAGCCCTTCTGCTCCTTCCAAGCTAAGACCGCACTTTAGGGTCATAGCAACTTACAAAACAGACCCATTAAATTCTCCTGTATGTCCAAGGCCAAACGGGACAGAATCTTGAATAAATTACTCTTACATGAACCAAGTGCACTAAAGTTGTCCGTAGCTCTTTTTCAGCGGCCATGCAAATCTAATATTAAGTACCTGTCAGATGATTATCAGAACACTGACTATGCCCCACAGCACTTACAGAAAAATCACCACACATTAAATCATTAAAAGTTTTCACATTGATTTAATAATATTGATAACCATTTGGGGGGTTAGCATAGATGTTGCACACTTTTTGCACAAAGTATTTAAACTAATATTGTCTTCATAGTACATGAACTAATTCAAAGGTTTAGCATTAGGATGAAAGAAATATATAGGATACATTGCAGTCTTTGTGAAAAAAAAATAGTAGTTGCCTGTATGAGGGACTAAGACAACAATGGTCTTGAATCTCATTTCTACTGAAAAATAATATGGGGTCAGAAAGCCAGAAGGTATTGAGGTCAGGGACAGACTGGATTTTTCAGAAGAAAAGGTCAGCTATGGCCGTCTGTGAGTATAGTTTCCTGTAATCGTTAGGATTAGAGGTGAATTTAAGTTTCAGTACAGATTTATAGATTGGGTTAAGGTTTAGGATTAGAGCTTGGGATGCTGAGGTTGGGAGTAGGGATTTTGTAAAAGTTAAATGTTAATTGTGCACTCTGTGGACTTCATCTCAAACAAATTAATAAGTAATAAGATTAGAAATTGTAAATAAAAGAAGAAGAGCTGTGGAAGGTGAGAAGGAACCTTACAAAAGCATATGATTCTATTAGAGAGATGCAAGTTGAACCAACACTAGTTTCCAGGAGAGAGGTGAATTTAAGGGTGACATGGGCAACGATAAAAACCCTAACAGAAATTTTGCTTTCCTACTGTATCCAATATTTAAATTATTATATTCATATACATAATCCATCCACAACATTAATACAATTATTTCATTTATTTATTTATTTTCATTTTTTTTATCTTATACAGTTATCAGGACACTATATGGTTGTGTCCTTTAATTAAACAAATAACAGCTCATAATATTTGTTGTAGGATTTATAACAATTTTAAGAGGAATGAGAAATTCTGTTAAAACGATTAACTGCACGTTTGTAATGCATGAATTTCAGTAGGAAATTAAAGTAAAACAACTTGGCCATGGTTCAAATTGGGAGGATTCTTTCCATTCTATTTAGCCAGATAAGATCCAGCAGCCTGAAGCCCAAACAGACGAGGAGTGAACACTAGAGGCAAAGGGAGATTTTGCATCTGATACTTTCAATTCATAAATAATCTCTTTCAGTGAAGTCCAGGCCGCACTGTGGAAACGATCACTTCCTCACACATAAAAATATACTTTTATACAAGATGTATTATATCGAGATTTAAAAACAAACACTAAGCTTGATGCCATTAAGCTGGAACCAGAAAAAGAATATAAATACAATCTACACTATGTTTCTTTCTTTGTCTTTCAAGCGCTTCCCAGGAGATGGAGCACTGAAGCCAACTCCAAGGTATAATTATTTAACATGCACCGAGCATTTACACAGACATATAATTCTTGCAAAGTTGGCAACGTAGCCCTGGAAATCATGTGGTTTTTGGATGCTGTGCGGAAAACAAAGACTGATATTTCATTCCCCCCAAAAAAAAAGATTCTTCTCATGTTCTCAACACTTCCCAAAATATCATTGATCAACATCATGAGTGAATTAAGATTCTGACAACAGAGCAAGGCTGTAGTTGGTCAAAAAGAAATGTTCAAACATTCAAATTTTTATGTTTTTAAATGTTGAACTAATGGATTTTGTACTTATGTACAACTAAGGGGAAAAAGGTACAGAGCAATAATTTGGTCCTTTGACAGGTTAGATTTAGATTAGCAACCAAGAGCTATGCTAGATTTAATATATACAGTATATATATCTATATTTATATTTGTTTCCTGTTTCAGTTCAGAAATATAGTCCCCTTTTACTGGCCCCGCCAGTGTCTGGCTGAGTCCTATATTCCAAATAATTGGAAGTACTCTGTAGTATTATTGGGAATTTTAGTGATTCACAGATGTGTATAATAATGTGTATCGTGCCTTATGATAATTTGTGTCTGGAAATCTGCCAAGCATTGCACGCATAAGTATGGGCATAAATGTACTTTGTCCTTTAACAAATAATATCCATAGAAATAGAGTATACAGAGACTTTATAATCAAATATTTCTAATATACTATGCCTTAACCTACAAAACATTATCAATGAGTATGACTCTTAATAAGAAATGATAACATATGAATATACAGCAGAGAATCTGAGGCTAAAGCTAGCCATACACAGTTCAATTGACTGTTCAATCGATGTAATTCGATCGATCATTTTGGTGGGTCGATTGAAAATTTAATCATGTCCACATTGAACGATTGCTACCACATCGAGTGTAAATTAAATACTATTCCTTGTCCTGACCAATTGTGATTAGATCCAATCAATTAGCATACTGTTCTCTCTACTGGTCGCAGAATAGGATGTTTGTATGCTTTTTTTGCATGTAGTCAGACCACTATGATTACTATGCATAGGTTAGGTTATTTTGAGGCTGCTGTTGCAGTAATGGAAATGTTTACCCATGAAAATAAAGTTGTCATAATAGGTAGTGAGCTGGAATGTGATTGTAGTAAAGTATGATGCAGCGGAGACTGCATAGAGAGACTACATACTCCCGTCCAAGTAATAAACCCCGATCTGTCACCACTACAGTCGCCACTATGACTGTAGTCAGACCACTATGATGACCACTCAATGTGGTGTGTCATTCAATTAAATTACAATCGATGTACGATTCAATGGTCGAATACTTTGATCGAATTGATGATCGATTTTTTGCAAATTGAACCATGTATGGCTATCTTTAAGGTGCCCATACAGGGGTCGATGCCATGCTCATCACTTTGTACAATCAATTCCTGGCCGATACTGTAGTTGGAGACCCTGGTCCCCATCCAAGCAGCGATTTACTAACATGTTGGTTCATCATTTCTTTATGCGGGATCGCATCGAAAACAACAATTTTTGAGTTAGATTCCTGAACGATCATGCATGGCGTTCGATCCTTTAGGACTCGAACCAAAAATTGACCCGTGTATGGGTACCTTAAGTTACCAAATGAGACATTATACTTATATCTGTCACTTTAGATACCCAACCAAATTCAATAAAAAAATATCATCTGAACTTAATAGGCTTCTAAAGTTCACACAAATTACAATGTGAACTCTAATAAATCTAATTGGGTATTTAATCAAAAGTAAAACTAGGGGAAAGCGTTTCTTTTATTATATTTATTTTGTTCTGAAACAAAAATCAATCTAAAAAATCTCCCCGATATCTAATCTTTCTGACACTGAAATCAATAAAGAATTGGCAACAATAGTGCAAATGATATGTGTTTTCATCAACAGCATTACCTAAAGTAAATAAAAACGACAAAGTTAAAAGAATGTATCCCAGCAATGTACAAAGAGAAAACAATTGGATAAGGAAAATATTATAAATGATAAATTGTGTATATGCTACAAATAGAACCCTTTCATCAGAAAGCTCCTGCAGGCCATTTGCTTGTGCTAATTCTAGAGTAATTGTTTGTACATCAGAGTGGTCCTTTATGCCAGAAGTGAAATGCTCTTCATATAATCATCCATGAACCTTCCACATGTGCCTTGTCAGGACTATAATGGTAGCATGCCGAGATAGTTCAGTGCCAGTCTAAGGCTCTGCTGGGGTTTATTTCACACAGCGGGTGTGGTTGACACTGCCAAGTATTCATCTATCATTATTTCATCACAAATGCTAAGAACCCCTTCCATATCAGACGTCTACTTCTTTTATCCATTCACAAATACATTCGATATTTAATGGATTAAAAACTGTAGTTCAGAACTCTTATAACAAAAGATGGTGACAAACACAATATAGCAGGACCTAAGCTCACCACAACCTTTTCAACATTAGATCGATTTCCAACAAGAATTACTTTATGATATTAATGTGGACCGAAACTGTAACCCATAAACTGCCTTAGAATAACCAGAAATGTAAAATCATGGTTGAAGTGCCAAGATTACATGATCACTCAGCACAATGTTCACAACCTTCACAAATTAAAATTGCTGACCAAATTTATATACAGTACAATAGAACCTGGAGAAATCTATTTTGGTTTCAAACAGCTTAAACAAGGACTTAAAGAATACGTTTCCCATTCATACTGAATGATTTTCATAATTTGCCTATGTCTCCTCTGAAATTTCTCAGTGCCAACTCCCATTTTGCCCAGGGAAATTGGCTGTACTGGTTACAATGTCTTACAATACACAGGCAGTTTCCTAAAGTTGAGTATACAATATGGTGTTTTGGCAAGCAACCTACCTATGAAATTGTAAATTTTGCCATATGGAATAATAGGCTTGACCTTTTAAGCATAGAAGGGCTAGACTTTCCTTGCACAGTCACCAAACACATACCATTAGTAGATGGTACAGAGAATTTCCTAAGGCTTATAGTGTTTTGTTTTAGGTGAAGACACCTATTATGCAAATCTGTGTGACATATGCTAGATATGGTTACATATTGCCAGGTAAAAGAAAATTAATACTATGAATTGAATAAATATAATTCTTCAAGTGTCCCCTAGTTTCAGACAAACCATACAAATACATAACACAAATATGTCCACAATTGACAATGGTATTCTGAACACAAAGATGTGCGCTCGAGACAATGTCAAGCATGCAGTCTAAACAAAGGATATTATGTCATAGTTTTGTTCAATAAGTTATTTCCTCAACTGCATGCAGTGCTCAGGCCTCATGTCAGCTGGAAAAAACAATTGACATTTTAATAAGGCACAAGCCTAAAGTTTTACCTTAAAGTATATTATTTAGCATCAGATATTTTAAGGTGACCAAATCTAAAACACAAGTTTACATAACAGTGAGAAAAGATATATCGTGCTTGTCTGCAAAAGAGGATGTATGGGTAGACAGTTTTTTTTTATGTCTGTAGGCTTGAAATGAATGTGCTGGGGAGATGGAGAACATGAACATTTTAGGGAAACTTTAGACATCTACAACTTATATAGCTGGGGTGGGTTGACCTCCTATCTGATAATGCTTTCATAGTACCGGTACCAAAGATGCAAAACCATTGGACTTTTCTTTTCAATAACACAATTGTAAAGCACTGTGTAATCTGTACCTGTTTGTAAGGGCACCTCTGTTACCCCTGGTACAAATATATGGGAGACATTTGTGCTAGGCCTGAAAGAACTTGGACAGCAGGGTGTATACGGTAACGTGTGGGATTACATGGAGTTCCATGGAGAGTTACATGGAGGGGCAGGGATGGAGTTCCCGGGAGAGAGGGGGGGGGGGGGGGGGGGGGGGGGGGTGAGGCTCCTCTACTCTCTCCCAAGGTGAGCGGATAGCAGAGAAGACATCTGGGCATCGGAAAAACATTTCCGATTGTTTTTAAGATGCCCACATGTTGCCCCTGGCATGTCCTAAAACCGCTGCTGTCCTTATGTATGAGTATCCACTCATGAGTACAGCCATTGTGAGCAGGTATTCATGTATCAAAAAGTTATGTCACTATTCTATGTAATACACTTTTGTGAAAGGTGGGTCTGTTTCCTGAACATGATCTGGGTATCCTCTTTTCTCTTCTCAATGTGTGACCAGTCAGAATAAAAAATGTTTGAATACCATTGACTCTGAGACATTTGGCATCACTCTTCGGCTCCATTAAAACAGGTGAGGAAGAACAGGCCATTATTATTCGTGTTGATCATTTCTATTGAGAATATCAGCACTTTGAGAATTCTTAAAGTCCCGAATATAGTGTTGTATTTGAGATTTTTTACATCAGTACCTGAAACTACAACGCATTCACAATATGCACATGTACAAGTGCCGATTAGTGCAATGAAGGTAATAATCACGGGAGATCACTGATTCTTGAATTTACAAATGGGCGAAACATTGACTATACAGTACTGCTCATCACTGATTATGACCTCGTGGTGGTTGCCATGGATCTTACAAGCAGGCTAATGTACTACTGTACAAAACTAAAACTGACAGTGTGAATGGAGCCTATGTATATGGTAGACAGCCATGGGTCTACTACTATGTGTAATTACAACCCATATGCAATCAGTTACACTTCTCTGTTTGGGCACTAAGATGCAAGATGCCATGCATCAGCTACTTCATTAGGGTAAGACATTATCATTCTATTATATTGCTTTCACACAGGTTTCAGAGTAGAAGAAAAGAATATTTAGTTAATAATTAACCTTTCTCCATCAAAAACAGACATGCTAACTGTCCTAATTAATCAATGTCTTTGTTGATCACTGGAGAGAATGCAGTGCCTCCTTTTCTTGAATTCATCACCCTACCCTTCCAGTGTCAAGCTTCCTTTGTGATAAACTATGCAGATTGCTGCCTCTTTATTCACGAATGGAAAGTGATTGAACATTGCAAGACTACTGAGAAAGATTCACACTAAGTAAAAATAACTGCCTTGTGTGAAGCTTCCAGGCTAGATGCATTGCTAAGCAGCCACATCTTCAATGAGACTGGGCAGAGTAATTGTGGCTGTACAAAGTGCCGTGTAGATCATGTCACTAAGAAGAGAACTATAGACGAGTTCCAGAAGACGGAACATATTCTGCTGTATACATCACTATATCTTTCCTTAATGAACTATACATTGTACTCATACATAAGCATTTGCTTTCAACATGTTAAATAGTTTTGCAGAAATTATTTCAAGTTAACAAACTTTCTATATTTCTGGCCTTTACCTGCCATTTGTTTTTATTTCTACTTTTATCACCAAATAGTGAGATTTGTTTCTACAACTGTGTCTGACAGCCTTAACAGCAAGTAATGGTGATACCTTCTCAGTGTAATATGGCCATCAATAAAACCTGTGCTTGGGATAGAAGAAAAATCGAAATAAACAAAATCATGATAAAAGGTCACAAATGTTTAATTCAAAATGTATTGGTGTCTGTGAGGGATATGTATTTACTTCCTGGAATGTCTAACATGTCTAAAAACTTCAATTAATGATACACAATAGATTAATCCAGTGTTTCCCAAACAAGGGGGTGGGCCCCCCCGGGGGGGGGGGGGGG
>CM070032.1:159186524-159212871 GCA_036250615.1 Ptychadena robeensis
ATTCACAGCGGTTCCACAGCAGTGACCAGGCAGAAGATGGTCGTCCGTAATTTTGTGAGCAGTTTAGAAGTCAAAGGTAGGGTAGTATCCAAAGATTAAGGTGTTCCCTTCTGCGGTCTCAGCTACATCCCGGATCGCTGCCTATCAATAAAAACCTTTAGTCACTTTGGTTGTTCACCTACACTCGTTCGCTGCTCACAGCTTTTCAATCTGGCTCGTGCTGCACTATCCTCTGCTTGTTTACTGCAATGGTGTCCGCACATCACCATTGGATCAACCCATAATCAAACATCCAAAATAGAAGAACATGGGGGGAGGAGGGGCTAGTTTCCTCTGACCAGGTTTAAATTTTTCCCCTGTGGGTGCAGGGGCGGGGGGACTTTAAAGGTCACGTGGGTGGGGGCAATCAAAGTCGTATAAAGATATAAAAGAGTTACATACACAATTTAATCGAGATAAAATGAAAAAACAGAAAAAACAAAGCAGCACCAAGCTGCGTACAGATAGTTGATCAGCATACATGCATAAATATTGAATACAATCAAATGGCCTGGTACAGGACCATCTCACAATAAGGATGATTGCTACGCGATCAACAATAGAATACCACACTTGACGTGCCACTAAAGGCGCCCCAAGCACCGCTAAAACACCCCGCAATGCCAGGGAGGATCATGGATACCCCAACGCGCGTTTCGTAATGATGTAAATAACTTCCTCAGGGGGAGTGATCACTGGCATGATGTTGCAGGTAAGTAGCGGGACATCTTGGTGTGTAGTTAGAGTTGTAGAGCACCCCAGCCTACAGGCGGAGGGCAAACGGAACGGGAGGCTCCCATTCTTCAGAGACCGCGGCGACCATACAAACAGCCTGGTGATTGGTATATTAATGGTAAAAGAAGATTGGTAATTAAAGTAGGTCAGTAGGTCTGGTCGGCGTAGTTACTCCCGGATAGGTTACTGGTTGAAATCAGCTGTCTGCACTTATGCATAATCAAGAATCCCCATGAAGATGTTCAGAAAATAAGCAAAGGAGAAGGCAGCATGGGCCATATTAAAAGCTTAATGACTGATCTATGTACTGCACCCTTATACTCAATATTAACCTCCCTAGCGCACTGCTGAGGTCCAGATTTCTGTACCAAAAGTGCACCATAGACTTTAATGGTAAATTTTTCTTTATGTCGTAGGCCTGTAACTTCCCAAAATATGTCTGTACAAGGGTCCAATAGACATCCTGACTATAATAATGTTTGAAACAAACAATTATGTAAAATAAAAAAAAACATTTTTAAGAAAAATAATGAAAAAAACCCCACAAAAATTAGGACACAAAACTAGGCTGCTATGTACTAAGTATCGCCAAAATAAAAAGTCTCTGGTGCCCCAGATGTTCCCATTTGCACTTAACCCTCTCTAACCTGGTGTGATAAAATCACACCAGAGAAGAAAGGGTTACTGCAAATGGGCACATCTGGGGCATCAGGGACTTTATTCTGGCGAGATTTAGTACATAGGGGGAGTTTGAAAGCAGTTTTCTACATAGAAAACTGCTTTCATGCTATTTACTGTACAAATCTCCCGCCGCCTCCCCGAGTGACGTCATCACGTCACTCGGAGCGGGGGGGAGGAAGACACGAGCAGCCGAGCAGCCATGTCGCATGAAGGGGACACAGGACAGCGTGAGTATGCGCTCTCCCAGAGCCCCGCATTGTACTGGACAGCAGCACCTCGTCCAGTGCGATAGTAGCAGTTGGAGCGCTGGACGAGGTGCTGCCTTCCATAACGCTAGGGCGGTTAAGCAGTGTTCTGTTGTTACACATGTTACGCTTGAAAGTAGTCCCGATAAGGTCCATTCTGCTCCATTAGTCTACCAATGTTGCCTACATACTTCTAGCTTTAGCTGGCCATAGACGTTAGTTTCTTCACCCATTCTCTGGCAGATCTACTGTGCGTGATGACGTCGAACGGCCGGTCGTGCAGACAATAGTCTGCGCACCCCTTTGTGTGTGTACAAGCATCCCCATCCAAAGTAATGCAATTGTAAATTCTTAGATCGATTTCCTGGCCGAATTGAGCTTTTAAGCATTAGATTTGGGGCAGATTGACCTCCGTGAGAGCAAATCTAATCTATGGCCAGCTTAAAGCTGGCCATAGATTAGATTTGCTCTCACGGAGGTCAATCTGCATTGGTAGATTCCTCTGCAAGCGACCGGTGATCAATTACAGCGTGGTGATCGCGAGTCATTCGTATGGTAATCAAAGTGCACCACATGGGCACATCAATTACCGTACGATGGGGACCCGGTTTCTGGGTCACCCGGGTCTCTTTCCCCAGCAGGAGAAGCAGCCAGCCTGCACGCCCCCCCCCCCTCTTCTGACAGAGCTGGGTCCGTGCTGGCTACGCCCTCTACACACACACACAGACAGTCGTAGCTTATCACAGCCTGTGTGTGCAGCTCAGCTGTCAGCCTGTCCATTACATTGGATGGTGACTCGCAGTCCCCATTCAATGTTATGGATTTCGACCAAGGTTTCTTAACATGTTGGAAACCTGTTTGGTCGTGTTCCTTAGAGCAAGGATCCATTGATCCTGCTCGAAGGAACCATGGATGGCTCAGGTGAAGAAACAGATTAGAGGAACATCGGGAGCCATGAGCGCACACGGCACTGGATGCTCCTCTAAACTGTTACTTCATCGAGCCGTGTGTGGCTAGCTTTAGTCTTGTGTCCTACCGTAAAAAGTCCCAAGTCCCATTTACTAAGGTGTCCAAAATTTTTCCTGACCTAGCTAGTGGGAGTTAAGATGTAAAAAGCTAAATGGCCAATATTCTCTTCTCCTCAAGCTTAGTATCCACTTCTACTGAGAGTACAGTGTGCAAAAACAGTCCACTGTCCATCCTGCTATACATACTAGGTTTAATATAAGTAAAAACATACTTATTTTTTAATACATCTAAGTAAAGCTGATTTTTTGGTGAAGTTTAATATTTACTATTATAAAATAAAGTTTAAGGATCACACATATTGTGTTTCAAACCTTAAGCTTGCCATTATAAAGTAAAGGAAACATCTTAAAACTATTTGATAGAAATAGAACACCAGATATCAATATATCTAAAAGTACAATGTTGTATTTGTAAAATATATATAGCTAGGGAGTACCTTGTGAGATTATATTCCCCCACTTTTCATATGGTAACCAAATCTTTCTATAACTGGAACAAATCTGCTGAAAGTTAATATTGTAGTGAACATTATTTGGCTGGTGTCCTGGCTGATATTTTTAACAGACATTTTTTACTGACTTGGCAAAATAAATAAGGATTACTGCTTATAATTAAAAGCCACTGATTAAAGAATCAATATTAAGTATGGTAACAGATATGAAATATTTTAAGACATCTTTCCAAAGCATGGCAGACTTCTGCTTGCAGAGATGGCTGTGCATTGAGAAAACATATTGTGAATTACTTTGTCATCAGGTTTTATAAAACTAACTGAGGAATTTCATGAAGTAAACTATAGTCTCCCTCCCCTAATCCAAAAGAAGCATGCCGCCATCTCTGACTTCATCCTTTGGCCATGTAACAAGTACTGGAGGGGGTGTGTAGCAGTGTTTTCTCCAGAAAATATAAATAATTTAACCTTTTTATTATTTTTTTTTAATTCATATCAACATAGCAATGAGATGATAGCGTCAAGAAGAAACAAATGAGTCTGGATCAGCAATTGTATTGTACAGCGCTGCGTAATATGCTGGTGCTATATAAATAAATGTTAATAATAATAATAATAATGTAGTAAGGCATTTCTGCATTGCAAAAAAAAAGTGAAATGCAGAAGTAAGCCTAAAGTACACATATAAATTACTTTTACATTCCATATATACTCTTCTATAAATCCATCTGCATGTAAGCCAACCTTTTCCTGTAGATTACACGTTTTTTGCATAAGCGTAATTCAACTTTAAAAAGTTCAACTTGAATTGAAGTAGAACAATATTTATTCTTTTAAATTTTCCCACAGTCTTTCTTTGCATATCCATCAAATTTGGAGATGAGTTTTGTTTATGAGTTTTGCAATTAGCTGACAATGCTCACCTGCAAGATTTCGAAATTTTCATCTATTGACTCGAGTATAAGCCAAATTAAAATTTCTGTGCTGAAAAATTCTGCTTTATTTTTCACTACCACAGGCTTTAACCACCTAGCGGTTGAGACAAACCCTGTTTGTTTGCAAAACTCTGCCCTAATCAGGATTGTCAAAATTTGCCTGTGGTCCTGAAAGCTGCGGCGATTCTCTGTGCAGCAACCACCGATCCATTCCATGACTGCCTGCGTCACCAATAACGATGGAAGGCACGCCATAGACCTCAGTTAATGGAGGGGAGTCAGTTTCCCTGCCCACATCGCTGGCGTCATGTGTAGAGGGGAGGGCAATATAAACAGAGTCCTGTGTACTCTGTTGCGTTAATGACACGATACGGGCGCTAAGGAGGTTAATATTCTATCACACCCATTCCCACAAATGAATGCATTGTAAATGAGGATGCAGAGGGTTGGACTACAACCCACAACATTGGAGAGAAGAGGAAAGCGCCAGCTAAAGCAGTAAGGAATGGCTCTTTGGTAGGCAAAAGTTATCATTTAACCCTTCCAGTGTGGGAATGATAAAAACGCTGCGTTTTTAAAAACACAACGCATACAGTGTGAATGGCAACATTGGTTGTCTATGTAAAAACGCATGCAGTAGAAAAAAAAGTTTTTTTACCGCACACGTTTTTAAAACGCACTGCAATACATATAGTGTGAAATGGCCCTGAAGCACAAGCTTATAAAACATGAGTAGCTGCTGCTTTGCAACAGATCCATATGTGTAAATTTCTTTAGCTATTAGCTTTTTAGCCATAAGGTCTGTAAACAATGGATACAATATTGTTATGCGATTGTTCTCTGCTGCTTGTTCATCACCAAATAAGACAAATTCTGATTAATTATTCACATTATAAACTAGGATCACAGGAATTAGCACTGCACAGAAAGTCCAATGTGAAAGTAATGGAAACCAGGATGACATTGAATGACATGTCCAATAACAATCATGGATATATTCAAATATTTTTAAAAGACTGCATATGCATATGCAGATATCTATAGTAGGCTCCCTGTGGCAAATTTTCAAACTGAACGGGATCGGGAGTAGACCGCTGAACCCTGCTTTGTTTTTTTTATTTCATAATCATTATTAAAATTATGCTTTAATAACCTCCTGTGCGTTAGGTAAGTTTGCTTACCACACAAACTCACCCCATGCTATACTCCGCTATCCCAGGCAAAGTGAGCCCTCTGATTTTTACAGGTCCGCCCTTTGGGCATCACTGATGAAGCCAAAGAGTCAGGAGTGGCGGCGTTGACCTGCATGATATTCAGGCAATGTTTGTTTTCCGACCCACATCCCCGGCGTTATCGTTGTGAAGGGGGTTACATTGTACAATGTAATCCACAAAAGACCCAGATGGATAACACATGTTTTTTTTTTACACAATCTACATTTTTTACACATCTAACACAAAACTGTTTTTTTTATTGTTGGTAGATCATTTTGACACTATCATTTTAAAAGTACCGCAGCTTACAAGACCAAAAGTTTGGGCACCACTGTTGTAGGGCATAGTAAATATATCAGGCTCATGTTATCCTACACCATCAAGAAAACTATGTTAGCAGTACATTGAGAAGTATATAATTAGTGGCACTTAATTGCAAGTTGGGAGGCCACATCATGTTTATGCTAAAGCCCATACTCTAAAACTTGTAAAGCATAAGAAAAGAGTTCTCATAGAAGGGCCGTAGATAACCTCATAAAACCATGTCTCCATGAGTACCTCGAATGTTTAAAATAGTAATGGTTATTTATTCAGCAAGGCCCATTTATTTTGCCTTACTATTATTTTAAAGACTAGAACTCTAGCAGGGTCGTACTATAAAACGTAAACCCAGACATGATCCCGGCGTATTTTGTATATTAAGCAGTTTTTGTTTACCTCATTTAGTAAATTGCTGGCTCAGTAGCAAAACGCAGATTTTTCACCACAGCGGGTGGTTAGAAATTGGCGTCAACCAATGCTAAATTACAGGAAATAATTTATGGCTGTTTAGACCCACATAAGAATTTATTACCCTGCCTCGCACTTCTGTATTCTCTCCCCATCACAACCTGAATAGTAACCATTCAGGTTTTCTTATATTATACATATATTATAGCAAAATGTCAACAACTAGTAGCTCATTTCAACATAATAAAAAGAGGGAACGTGTACACAAACCAACCAATCAAAAGCCAGCTGACATTAGTTGTCCGCTTTACAATGATTTTTGGATTAGCTTCATATTCTTCAAAGAGTGTGAGCAATTTATGAGAATACAATCTTTATATGTTTATTGTAGGTGAATTTAGATCGATTGTCATAGATTTCTGCACATCCAAATCTTTTTCACTTTAGTGTATGAAGACAAATATTCAGCAACAGCCTATGATGTGTAATAATCCATGAAAACCAAAGTCAAAAATCAGCTTTCAACAGTTTGCCATAGCAAGATTAATAAAAAATGAAATGTAAAAATCTGGTTTTGTATGTTCTTCGCTTCAGTGCACAAAGTTATTAACAAAAGCCCATCGTGCTTTGGGATATGAACGAGGCCCAAGACTGTTGGCAACAACACAGAGTTATGTTATCAGTATAAATTTAATAGAGATGCACTTTTGTTGTTAAGTCTGGCCAGAAATAATTTTACAAGTTTATATGACTGGAGTCTTCCCTAATATAAACAGAGGACAGAAAACTGAAGAGACAAAAGTGTAGGGTGAAATCACACTGCGTACAAGGAAGCTAGGCCTCGTTCTTTGCCAAATCTCTGTATTGTAGTGAAGGAACACAGATGGCTGTTGGTGATAAAGGTCCAGCATATTGTTCTCTGTACTCAGCGCCCTGAATTAAAACATCTACACTTCACTTCCACTACTCTAATAGGTCTTCAAAGGCATAGAAAACACTGCACCATGGTACTTGTGACTTAGCATTTCCTTTCCCAGGTTACACCGTACATACACTACTATACAGCAAACATCAGGCTGAGTCTATGGGCCTAACCCTCAACATATAGAATAAAATGCATTTTATATATGATAACAAAAATCCAACCTTGATACAAGTAAAAATTGTTTTGTTACATTTGTATATGGATGATAACACATCTATGACAAAGATTTAAAAAATCCTTAATTGCCTCTAAAACTATTTAAATTGTTAAACTTAGTTCATCTACGGTTTATCTTAGTCCATCTACCCTCTGCCCAAGATGACAGTGCTGCTGTCCAAGGGTGGCTACATTGCTACTCTTTAACTACAGTGATGTGAGTGTAGGTAGCCTACTGGATGGATCAGACTGCGGGAAATCCACTGGCAATCTACACAACCCATGATACACACAAAACACAGTGTAGATATAGCAGTATCATGTTTGAAGCGGACCAACCATCTCCACATTAGCTTTCTTTTATCGGCATCGAAGATACAAAAAAGAATACCAGGTTCAAACTGTCCAAATTCCGCAGTGTGACGTTGCACCACAGAGGGCCCCCGGGGACAAGGGGACTTGAGTCCACCTTCCCCAGCCCCTTTGCATTCAGCCACATCTGAGTCTGGTGTAGGAGGGGCAGAGCATCACCAGATACAGATCAGGATTGGTGGAGGCTCCATTTTGCTGCCGGAGGACCAGACACTCCAGGCATTGTGGCAAGAAGGAAAGGTAAACATATCTTTTTAATTTACAGTTTGCCAAGGGGTTATTTATGGAGCCTTACATCGATCATTAACCCCGCTAGTGGCTGAGACGAAAAATAAACTCTTTATAAACCAGGATCGTAAAAAAAATGGGAGTCTGGGATCCCGAAGTGGCGGGGGGGGGGGGGGGGGGGGGGGGTGATGTGTGGATGTGGGGGCGCCATAGACCTTCCTTATAATGGAGGGGCATTGGTTTTGATAGCCTACGTTGCCGGTGTCATTAATGACATGGCGTTGAATTCAAGCAATGTACAGCAATCTGTAGGGGTGGTAGGGGCTGGCCATTAGGAAGGTTAACATAAATTATAATATAATTTTTACCCTAATTGCATGCTTTCTGTATCCAGAGACTAAACATCAATATGTGTATATATGTGTATTACTACAAGTAACCATATAAAAAAAAGAACACAACCTACTGACCAAAATGTTTTATTGGTGTGTTTCTGTGCTCAGGCAAGGGCTCTGAACAAATATTTAAAGCAATAGAATTGTCCGTAACCATGCACCAAAAAATAGAACATGCAGCATTTTCCGCTTTTCAAAGATGATGTAATGACAGGCATCCTACAATCACATTTATTCTAGTTACCCACATTAATGCTTGCATTAAGCCCTTAATAAAAGGGATATATTTTTGCAGGTTATTTCAGAAAACATATTCCAGTTCCTTCCTTAAATAAGCTTGAGCCATTTTTCAGCTGAGGTAGGCTCAAAGATGGACTGACAGAATAATGTCAGATTTAGTCATAGTTTATTGCTTTATTGCACATGTGCCATGGCTCACTTCATGCTATTTGGGATTAAAATAATCTTATTAACTTGCTTGGAGCTGTTCCTTAATCAGTAGTAGATGTGTCCTCCTGAGCGGGATACGACTTTAAATTGGCATAATCCCACAGGCACATTTACATAAATAAAAATATAAATTAAAGTTTACTTGAAGAGGGATTTGGTAACATCCACTAGAGTCAATATCAGTCTCAGTCACTGTCAGCATCAAAGCCTAACTTTAGAAAGTGACCAAAGGTCACAGCCACCCCTAAAACTACCTGCTAAGGAAGTAGAAGAGCCGTCCAGTCCTATTTTATTCTTCTATGATCAAAAACTACTGCCAACGTGAATGGTTTAGCACTGTAAACTGACTCAGAAGTTTAAGATTGTGAAATGTGACTTCAGTGGAGACCTCATATGATCTTCAGGAATTGATTTCGGTAACCCCAAAGGTAAATTGTAAAGCCACGTGGAATTTACTTGTTTGTTTCGTTCAATTTAGCAAGCTTATATCGGTCACACAACAATCTATAATAAGAATCCCATCACTAAAGTTTGAGATGTGATAACTGGGCATCTGTGCCTTACAATAACAACAACAGAAACCATACTGTTGGATGGTCTGAAGATTGTTCCACCAGCTTTGTTTCTGTTGACCTGGATTTATAGATCTATTGTGATAAAAATATATATATATGTTTTTATGGAAGTGACTACAAATTATTCAAAACGGATCCCAGTAATGCTTTAAGATTGGTTATGATAGGAACACACTGACTTAAGAAACACCTTTAATGACACTCTTATTAGACACAATATTGGTAATATGTAACACATTTATAAACTGCAAATGTGGCACATGGTAAATTCGTAAGAACACGTCATCATGGATGTAATAACCAGAAGTCCTAATTGAAGCTTATAGTCAGAACTCAGTTCTGATTCCAATGATGGGGGAACAGATGATAACTTTCAATCAGTGCCATGAATTACTGCCACACCATTACCCATGGCTCTTTGTCCATGGGCAACCATAACTTTGGCTAGTGGCCAATGCTATGGTGTTCGTTCCTTTAAACAATCCATTCAAACAAACTCATGCATACTGAGAATGGTACTCCAATATCTATGACTGCAGATGGGCAAGTAAGAAATGAGCAATAATAGGTAAATAAGCAAACAATAATAATAATATTGTTATGATGAGTAGTGTTAGGTACGTTATGAGAACAAAAGTACTCGGCACACGAGCCAGCAGATACTGAATGGCAAGGATGAAATTAATCGGCAATGGCATCTGAAGTATGTGTGACAAGTTTATTAAATAAAAGTGCCAACGAGAACCGTGAACTAGTAGATTGCCTAGCAACATCCCCCCGGCTGGATATACTAGTACTGTACAGCCTGGAGGCCTTATTATACTACACAGACCCAGAGATATAGATCTATGATGATCATGACCAGCTACTAGTGATTCGGGTCTTCCTACATAGGCATGTAGTGTGATATTTTGTGATTTGTAACAATAAAGACGTGAACAATTAAACAGGAAGAGCATGGTTTCCTCCCGTTCTCTATTTTATTATAAAAGGAAGCCCTGGTCACTCTCCTGCTAGAGGCCTCTCCAGACAGGCACTGAATTGTAGCCTAGGCCCAGTCTCAGTGAGCAAATATTAAGCCCATTCATGCCGATTAACAGATGGGTGAGAATAAAACACACGTGAGGCTTAGACATAAAGTGACACAGCTCATTCTCAACACCATACAATGGGGTTAGCCATGCAGTGTATACCCAAAGGAAAATATGCTACAAAAAGGGAGATAGAGGGTTACTTTAGGTCATCAGGTTCAGGTAGACCAACTAAATATATTACCATGTGTATAGAAGAAGTTGGAGCGAGGATTACAAAGCGGGTGATTATCTGGGGTTTCACACAATATAAAGGCCCCCATACATCTTACAATCTTACCATACAATTTCTGTACATTCAACTTTTGTTCTACCAAAACCATGTATATGATAATGGGGACCTTTCTAAACCTTCCAATCACTATGTATTCTATCAGAGAGGCACTATACTACAAAGTTGCTGGTAGATCTAAAGGAAATGAAAGGTGTATGGTGGACCAGGATTGTTGCTTTTACCTGGCCCATATGTTTTAAACTACACATCACAGTTTGTCCTGCAAGCCATGTAAATAATCAACGTTTTTACAATTAATATTTTTTTTTTACTTAATAACTACAATTAATATATTACCTATTGTTTTTATACACAATATTTTCTGCTTTAATGGTGACATCTTCAATTAACTGAAAGTTGGTTCCATGTTGCCCCTCTCTGACACCATTCTAGATACCTATACTGTAGGTCATTTAATGTAAACCAGGACTTCAACATAGTACTTACGTTAAAGCAACAATAAATGTTCACACTGGAAAAATATACCCACAATGAATCCAATGCAATTTAGAAAATGGAATCACTAGTGGCACGTGATATAGTTTATCCCCATTTTTACTATACCGCAATTAGAGCCTATTACACTTTACGGAACTGCATGTTGAATCTAATTTGTGTAATAAAACAAATGATGTTTTTTACAGTTTAATGAAATTAGCTTACAAAGTCTAGTAGTATCATTAAAACATAAACTGTGGCTGCTGATGTATCAGCTAAAATGAATGCACATAATGGGAGTGAGTAGTAATTTATGAATTTGTACTGCCTGCACAAATTGGATTATTCATGTTTGGCACCATGTTGTGTTCTTTCTAGATAATAAAAAAAAAAGATTTTGAGTTAATTGCAAAGCCCCTGAACATGACATCATCACCATAATTGCTGGAGATATAGAGAAGGGATGTCTAAAAAGTACTCTCTAGCATAAATAAGTTCAAAATCACGTAAAAATCTACTGCAACAACTACACTTTTTTTTACAATGTTCCCACAACCCTTCTTTATATCTCCAGCAATTTTGGTGATGATACCATTTTCAGAGGCTTTGCAATCAGCTGACAAAGTCAGGTAGTCGAAAAATTTGACTATCTCTAGTTTTTCTAGGTGACAAAAGAAATACTATTATTGCATGAATGCATATGTGAAACTATCATATAACCTGGTCATCCAATCTAACCTATTGAGATCTGCAAGGATATATACTGAAAGGATATTACCACCCAGATGAGCATAGTTAAGGCTCCCATACACAGGTTCATTTTTCATTCATTTTTTGACCGATCAATCACCGCGCCTGTTCACGAGGCGATCGGCGATCAGTTCTGCTCATCCTGAACGATTGACCAAACAAAATTGAATTTTGATATGGAATCGACTAAATATCGGATCAGACATTGAACCGACATGTTGGTTTTTTTTGGTCGATCGTTTGGCAATCAAAGTACGTTGGTGGACCCATAGCTCCCTATGCAGCAGCCTTTCTGATCAATGTATTTTGTGGAATCTGCCATTTTGGAGATCGGCTCATGTCCAAATGGACCACAAATCGGATTCCCAAAGTGGTGTTCCATCAACTCTCAATCCGATCAATCACCTGAAATGATCAGATCGGAAATCAATCGGTGACAAATCAACCTGTTTATGGCTACCTTTAGACCAATGTTCAGCAAATTCTGGCTTACTTATTGCCCAAAGTTGTGTACCAGGATACTAAGTATGAACAAATAAATATGAATATATCAAAATAAACCAATTTATTCTAAGATAGGAATAAAAGAGAATGTTAACAGGGATTTAATTAAAAAGGGGGTTTCAATGGGGAAACCTATACTCATTAGTAGAGTTGGTCAATGAGATGGTGAAATTTCCACAATAGCGTGCAAATGTGTGCAAATTGGATGCAGACTGAAACTGAGGCAATCTTGTGCAACAGCAATTTTGTACTTGGCTCAGTTTTAGTCTGCAAACAATTTACAAACATTTGCAAGCTAATGTTGAATCTTTGGCATTCTATTGACAATCTGTACTAATCATTAGTCATGTATTTTTTTCCCCACAGAACACTAAGATATACACATTGCAAATTCCAGGTAATTCTTACAGTAATACAAAAGACACTCAATAAGATGGTGTTAGACATTATAATTCATTTGTATAATCTTTGTACAATCCAATGTTTATCAGGTCTGACACAGTCCATTCAATTTAAACTCCAGCCAAAGCCTTTTTGTTTGTATTTTGTAGAGGTATTAAAAATCAGAGCTTCTGTCAGACTTTGTATGACTGTCTTTGGTCTGAATGTGGAGATGTTTTCTAACTTCCTTCTTTGTTAAGGCCCCTACAAGGAATTGGTGGGTGCGGTTGTCTCCAGAACAGGAAGGTCCGCGGTCATGGTGCTTGATTGTACTCTGTTTCTAAATCTACCCGTGTGTGCCTTCCTCAATAGAGCCCGCTCGAAAAAAACTCGATCGAATGAGGTTCCAACATGTTGGAAACCCCGTTTAATCTCCATTACTTTGCATGGAGACGTGAGTCTTCATGCAAAGTATTGGAGGAGCTCCTGTCTCCTGCACAGCCGTCGGCTGTGGAAGCGCTGTTTGAAGCGCTGAGAGACAGACTGCTCCTCCCCAGCTTGTAGCGTGTTGTGACTCACACGGGCTGCAAGCTGGGGAAAACGGGTCCCCATTGAACAGGAATCGATGTGCCCATGTGGTGCACATTGATTTCCGTTTAATTGATCTCTGATCAATCACAGCGTGGTGATGTCACCATGCTGTGATTGATCAGGGGTCGATTGCACGGGAATCTGCCCTTGTGTGCCAAGCTTAGGAGTTCCTAACCTGCCACTAAAGCTGGGTACACATGATCAATTTGGTCACTGGGAATAATCGTTCTTGGTCATTCCCAGTGACCAGAAAATTAAGAAGAGCTGTACAGTGCTTATTCTTTTCCTTGGAGAGGGTCTGATGAAGGACAAGAGAGTGGGTCCCCACCATAGGACACAATGGAAGTAACTGGTTCAGCTGTGCACACACTTAGTGTTTCCATCTAGTGTATATACAAAGCTAAAGTCCCCAGATATCTCCCTCAATTAAACATCATCAAACCACTGACACCGGCGCTGATATACATCACAAAATTACGTTTAGAGTTTGAATCCTTCAGTAGGCCTTCGCACTACAAAGTATTGCTTGGGGGAAAGTGTGGGAAGCAAGGATCCCGGTGTTCCTACATGGAGGTAAAAGAGATGGAGGTCCCTTATTCAAGTCAGAACCGAATGAAAGGCAATTCATTCTGCTGCTGGATTTAGCTTTTACTAAAGAGCTTTTGTTCACTCTGACATAATGGACCCGTGAAAGTCAAACGTTCCTGCTGCAATGAAATGCAAAGCTGGCAAATTTTTCTGCACTTTATATGTACCTTTCCGCTCCATGGTACAGCTGTGTGTTTATGTACAATCTATAAAAAAAAAAGATTTAAGGTATATGTGTCACGGAGATTTCTTTAAACTAAAGTAGAAATTAAATTGGTATGTATCAACTACATAAATAAATAATAAATGGTGACATGCTACAAATAACCAAGCATAATAAACATGTCCTTACATATGTTTCCAATAGTAACATAATACTAATGATCACAGGCTCATGAATGGAGCAAGAAAATGACCTAAACATTCCATCTAGCCACATGAAGTGCACATGAATGCATGTCCTATGTACTGTATACTGGTAGGAGCCACTCCATTCTAGGTGATCAAACATTCCTCTTGTTTCACTGCTTCGTATGTTATTCTATGTAAAGACTAATGGTTGGAAAATGCAATAATCTCATTAGATTGTATTGGCAGTTAAATCGAGTTTCCAGTATAAAAGGGAGTTCAGACTGCAACATACTTGGAACATACTATATACCAATAAGATATATTGTACTGGACTAATGTCAATGTACAATGACACATGGGAATTAAATTAAATGCTACTAAATCGTTTTATTAGCTAAGTCTAAGGAACAGACAGTTAACAGTTGTGTGTTCTCTGGCATTGTTCTCAGATATATTCAAAACCCTTAATATGGACCCTTACCCTGAAAAGAAGAGTGGAGAGGGATCCGTTCTGTAGTTCTAACACCGTTTCTGTCCTAGAGTCCTAGAGACACTATTCTTCAAAGATAAAGTTCAGTGTAAAGCTGGCTACACGCGGCTCGCAGATCGATCGTACAGTGATTGCAGTGCACACCACATTGGGGAAACGTAATAGCGATCGACCAGGAAAAAAACAACATGTTGGATCAACTTTTGGTTTGCTTCTGGTCGATTGCTCAAGGTTGGCAGCATTCAATTCCCATCGTGGTCGTTTGTTCTGGTATGACCGGCTTTACTGTGTTACTGGCAGGATGACCAGGAATTAAAGGAAAATAGCAGGATGAAAAGAAAACTATAGCAGCCAATACTAGTCAAATACAACATGTTACATGATCGCACATGATCAGCCGCCCCGTGGATGATCGCCTATGTGGGAACATAGCCCTAGTCAACTGGACCACAACTTTAGTGACCAATGACTCAACTTAATGCCCTTTATTTATATATAAAGGGCATTAAAATATATATATGCCGATATATTATATACCGAATATACAGAAAAAGCTATCAATATGAAATCTTCATCACTGCTTCATAAAGGATAAATTACTACATAATGTTCCTATAAACCCCCAAAAATAGAGTGAAAGTATTAGAACATCTGTTGTTCTTTAACTCTTGGTTGAGGCTACTTTACAGAGATTTAGTGCCACTTTCTGTTTTGGTGACAACATTTGCAGCAGGGACACAGACAGAAATAATAATCTGACACAGCTTTAAAGTCTTCCCCTGTTCCATGGTTAGGTAAAGGGATTTTTATTTTGGTCTCTGTGGCTGTTCCCTTTCCCTGACTGTTTAAACCTTGTCAGCAGGAAAGGAAGTAAAGGGAACTTCCTGGCTTTCTGTCTGGCAAATTGTTATTAGTAGGGATGGCAAATTCTCAAGTTCTCCAGCAAGAGAACTCAGAAATACCTGATCAGCCTATGAGAACAGTACAAACAAATCAGCTGATCACATGCTTTTCTGTGAGTTCTCTTGAAAGGGGAACTTTGCCTAGGAGAACTAGATATGCACAGGACAGAAAATAAGCATGAAATCCACGGTAGCAGTAAAATGTTGATACCATGCAGTGCTAGAGTCCTAGGTTTAAATCCCAAACTAGGAACTATCTGCAAGAAGTTTGCATGTTCTCCTTTTGTCTGTGTGGGTTACCTCCCACACCCCAAAGACATCCTGGTAAGTTAAATGGCTTCCCCAAAATCGTCCGCCACTCGGTGCGTGTGTGGTGGCCTTTAGATTGTGACACATGACACATTAGTTAGACCCCCCTTCCACCTCTAGATTTCTCTGTCAGATTTCCTTTAGATCTCCTTTTGTTTTACAAAAACCATGTAATATGAGGGACTTCCTAAACAATCAAGTCTACCTGTGTTAAATCACAGAGTACCCTATACTACATAGCTGTTAGTAGAGCTAAGGGAAATCTGACAGAGAGATCTAAAGGTGTATGGCCAGCTTTACATATACATAACTATGGTATGGACATTAGATAGTGAGCTCCCCTGAGAGACAGTTGGTTATATGGCTATATATACTCGTAAAGCGCTGCGTAATATGTCGGCTCTATATAAATATATGGTAATAATAATAACCATATCCACTCTATCCAAAACTAGAACAAAAGTTTTTGGCTTCACATACAATTTGATCTGTAGTTAAAATTATATTTTTTTATTAAGTTTTTTTCATTTTCTCCCAGACTATATATTTAAGTTACATTAGTAGATGGCAATGCATTACAACTGCAGAATAATAATAATTTAGAATATAAACATAAATTATTTTAAAATAAATGGTAATGCTAAGCATGCATCCGGCTAAACTCTGCAGAAATGAATAAATATGGCACCAGTAATCAAGCTCCAATGACCTATATTATACTACAATATCCCACTGGAAAGCCCAAACAGAACATGTATTTTCTGCTTTTCAATGTAAGGGAAGGAGCTGCTGGTGTATAAACTTTAGCCTCTAAGTGAAGAACTTAAAATGCTTCAATAGGAAAACATTTGTTTTTCATTTGAGGTAAGGCTTGTGCTAACCAGTAAAAGCCATAACTTGCTTGTAGAATGACTGTAAGCAAAGAAAAACGTTTCACAGGCTACTGCGACCAAGAAGGGTTCAGAACATTGGCTTGAAACCTGAGAAGTTCATTCTGGAACTTCTGCAGTCAAACACCGCCTAGCTAAAGCACATCGGCTATAGAACTTGAGTGCTTCAAAATGTTTTCTCTAAGTACAGAGAACCTAATCTTATGTTTTGTTTAAGGCCACACAACTTTCCAGAGGTTTAGTCAGCACAAAGAAAGGTTACTGGCATTACAGGGGATTGTAACAGGGGAAAAACGTATTGCATAGCAGAAACTAGAACACAATGCATGTAACCAGGCTTTACAAAGAGCAGGGGTACATCTAAACCAATTATCACTATAGGTTACTCTACCATGTTCAATGCTCTGCTTGAATAAATAACATTGTTCTGCTATAACAGTGGTTCTCAACCTGTGGGTCTGAACCCTCTCTGGGTCGCTTAACCATTTCACAGGGGGCAGTCATAAAAAGCGTCAGAGCTGCTGCTAACATGCAGCAGTGCTGAAGCCCATAGGTGGGGTTGGAAGTTAAGAGGGAGATTAATGCCGCCTCTCTCCTAACTTTCCACCTACCACATCATCATCACAAGGGGGACATTATATTTATCTGAACAGTATTCGCATAAGTGTCACTCAGCACTTCCATGTTCTAAATACAGGAAGTGACACTTCGCATTACTTCTGGGGCCGCGGTTCTAAAAGGTTGAGAACCACAGAGCCATATTAAAATATATAGCATGGTTTTTGTAGCTTTTGATACAAAAGAAGACATAAAAACCCTAGAGATGTCAGTAGGGAGGCCTTCCCTAATATGCATACATCCATTTTTAGTCTACCTGCCTTTGGGCCTACATTACAGAGTTGTGGCCGAATTGGCATCATAGATGGGAAGAATGTAGGAATTAGGATTAAGGTAACTTTCCTCTTTACCCTCTAGGACAGTGATTCTCAACCTGTGGGTCGGGACCCCCTCCTAGCAATGCTGATGCCCACAAGCGAGGGTGGGAAGTAAGGAGAAAGAGTAACTTACTTAGGAGGGAATGAGCATGACTCTCCCTTCTAACTGCCCACACTGCACATGATTTCCACAAGAGAGGTCGGAAAATTTAAGGAAAGGGGCATTACACTTACCTGAAATGATGTCGCGAAGTGTCACTTCCGGAACCAAATACAGAAAGTTACACTTCAAGACATCACTTCTGGGATTGCGGATCTAAAAAGGTTGAGAACCACTGCTCTTGGAAATATAGGAACTTACTCTTGGCGTGGGTCCCCTTCATAACTGCAAGGGTCCCTACTTTAACCTTCTAAGACAAGCATTTGAATATGTGCTCTAACGTTGTGATGCTACCCATACACTTGAAGATATGGCCACCTGCATAGACAATAGAGAAATAGGACTGATATGCCCACTCTAACCACACCGGCTGCTCATATATTGCAGAGAAATACAAGAGTATTCATTTGAGAGCCATCAATGTGTGTGAATGTGGTTGATGAATGATGGCATCTTGTGTTCCATCCAAACCCTACTTGAGCAGATAACTCTCAAACAGATAATTTGGAGACAGTCCATCCATACAGAAACTATTAGCAGAGGTTATAATGTGTATTCTGGGAAGCTCATGCAGGTGTAGGATCATCTTTACTGATCAAACTCCCTTTACAATGCTTCCACATCTGTCTAGCTCTTCCAAGGAACGTGTTGCTGACTAATGATATTTGTATCCTCTGTGAAATATAACCCCCTAAATATTTGTGGTGGTTGGTAACAGATACTTCGGATACCGATTGCCTTGTGATATAACTCAACCCATACTCAGACACAATATAAACATGTATCACACCGGGCTCATACTTTATTTTTGAAGAACATTTCCATTTCTGTCATCCTGTACTACTGTAAGTGCTGAATACCATGTGCTCCTCGTATTATTATCCTAGGGGGGTGTTACAGCATGATACCAATCAACCTGTCAAGGACTGTGTACAGAGAAAATAAACCTTGTAAATGGCAACACATCGAGAAGCAGATTTCCTTTCACCATGCTGTCTAGAATAAATCAATAACACCTTGTACCTACATTGCATGATACATACGGTATATTGGAATACAACACATCTTTTTGGTGAGATTCACAAAGTGTGAACTTTCATAGAATACTGAAATCAGCAATTCTTAACCATTTATATAATATATACTTGTTAACTTACAGCTGCCCATCAAGGGAGTTTGTGCTACCCAAAACCACCAATCAAAGCTCTAGCAGGTTGACTATGGGGGGGGGGGGGGGTTTGGGAAACCCAAACATTTTCTGATACATTCTAAAATTATACAACTCTGTATTGTTTTCACATATTCAGCAATTAATTCTACAGTGATCTACCTTTCCAATATCTTATTGGTAGCTATGAATGGGCACAACTGTTTTTCTTGACAAAAACGCCAATTTGCCATGATCATGAAGTTTCACCACCTTAAAGAAGAGTTCATATGTAAAGTCTCTTACCTGTGCCTTTTGGGTTTTGGGATAACTGGTTTCCTTCTCAATGGCATACACATCCAGGTGGTATAGACATGCTCCACGTTCCCGATCCAGAACTGCTGCAGTCTGAATGTCACCTGTAAGGCGTCCTATAGTGAACAGACGTCCAACAGTTTTTCCTTCACACTTGATGGATACAATGAAGTATTCCACTTCAGTCTTTGTGCCTCGGGTACTAGATGCCGCAATAGATAGCACATTTGTTCCAACAGGCTCTCCCTCTTTTAAAATGGTCACATACTTTGGCTGTGAAAAAGACGGTCCATCTGTTCCCTGCAGGAGAATGGTCAGTTCCGTTGTGGTTCTCCTCCTTTCAGACCCTAAATCAGTGGCGGCCACTATTAAATTGTATATGAGATGGGATGGTACCATTGGAGAGGCTACCCTTAGGTCACCACTATAACGATCCACAATAAAAGTTTCAGTGTCTCCATTAATGATTTCATATTCTATTTCCCCATTCGGACCTTCATCTGGGTCAAAAGCTGTGACTGTAGTAAGCACTGATCCTATAACAAGGGAAGGATCAGCAGCGAAAGCATTCTGGGACACAAATATGGGGACATTGTCATTTAGATCACTCACTAGTATAGTCACATTTTTTAAGGCATATCTCCTGGTCTCCATGGGCACTGCTTGGTCACTGGCCCTGACAGTCAGTTCAAACAAGTTGGAAAACTCCCGGTCAATTTCTGCATTGGTATAAATCGTGCCACGAATCTCATCAATGATGAAGTGGTTGCCTCGTGGCTTCTGCTGAATGATAGCATAGCTTAACTTGCCATTAATATCAGCATCAGGGTCAGTGGCGGTAACAGCTAGAATAGAAGTACCAATAGGGATATTCTCTGTTACTGATTTGAAGATATCACCTTCTGAAAAACTGGGTGGATTGTCATTAAAATCTCTCACTTGTATGACCACAGACATTGTAGATGAGCGAGGAGGCCTGCCATTGTCCTTAGCTGTGATGTTTAATTTAAATAGTGCATGTGTTTCAAAATCCAGCTTTTTGGCCAGAAAAATACTCCCGGTGTTGGGACTGATGCTAAAGGTCCCATGGTTATTTGTTCCCGTAATACAATAATGAATGTCAGCATTATCACCAGAATCAGAGTCTGTGGCTGCAACTGATGCCACCAATTCCCCAACCCTCATATTTTCCAGCACATCCACAAATAGAGCAACCCTGGGAAAAGAAGGTATATTATCATTCTCATCAAGTACATCGATGCTTAGTGTGCATGTTGAAGTTAAAGGGATTGCCCCAGAGTCCACAGCTTGGATGATAAGAGAATAGGAGGCAGTGGCTTCGTGGTCCAGCTTTCCTAACAATGTGACCTGACCTGTGCCACTGTCTATTGAAAATTGATTTTCTTCATTCCCTTTAATAATAGAGTAAGTGATCAAACCATTGTTTCCCTCATCCACATCAGAAGAAGAAACCCTTAACACCTGGGTCATGTTTGTTGCTAGCTCCGATATACTGGCTTGGTAGAGATCTTTGGAGAATTTTGGAGCATTGTCATTGATATCCCTAATAAAAATCTGCACAGTAGCCTGGTCTTTAAGAGGCTTGGGTAAGCCTAAATCAGTAGACATAACTTTGAGGGTGAAGGCTGCAGCTCCCCTTTGCCTCATGAGGGCCTCCCTGTCAAACTGATGAGTACTAGTGATGTCACCTGTTATTGTATTTAATTCAAAGTCAGGTTGCATTGTCTCAAAAGAATACATGATATCACCATTCGAACCAGTGTCTCTATCCATGGCATAGACTTTGCCAACAAATGAACCTCCTCTTTGTTCCTCTTCAAAATAGAATACATAATTAGTGCTGTTGAACAGTGGCCTATTATCATTAACATCCTCAAGTATAATTGTGACATTTACAGTGGCACTTAGAGGCTCAACGGCTCTATCAGAAGCTGTAACAAGCAAAACATAGACATCCTTCACCTCTCTGTCAAGTTCACTTTTCACATACAGCTGTCCATCTGGGAATATTCCAAAAGCCTCTCCCACATTTCCATCTGTGATGTGATAGGTGATTTCTCCGTTGGCTCCAGAATCTTTGTCAGAAGCATGTATTTTAAAAAACCTTGAGTTAACTGGCTCGGATTCTAAGAGTGTTACTTCATATGAAAGTTGATCAAAGATGGGAGGGTTGTCATTGACATCGTGCACTGACACAGTTAGTATAAAGCTGGATGTGAGTTGTGGAACCCCCATGTCTGATGCTAGAATTTCTACTTGGTATGACCCAGCGCTAACATCTAAAACTCCAGTAATGCTCACTGCACCGCTAACGCTATCTACCTGAAACAAACCTAGTGGATTCTGTTTTAAGCTGTAAGTAACCCTTCCATTTACACCTTCGTCTGGATCCACAGCTTTTGCCTCAAATATATTGTGACCCGCTTTCCAATTTTCTACCACATTAACACTTTCTACTGCATGTAAAAAGTGAGGAGAGTTATCATTTAAGTCTTTCACTGTGATGTTCACAATCGCTTCCCCAGTCACTGCCCCACCACTGGCCACAACTTTCAAATGATAATTACTCTGGTCTTCTCGGTCTATTACACCAGCGGTAATAATCAGTCCTGTGGTCTTGTCAATTGTAAACACCCCTTTTTGGTCACCTGTGATTATCAAATAGGTTATATTAGTATTGAGATCCATAGTAGTTGCTGTAACAGTCCCAACATTGTATCCTAATGGCACGTTTTCAAACATAACAAAATTGTATGTGTCCTGGGTAAACATTGGTGGATTGTCTTGGGTATCCAGAACAGTGATGGTTACGATGGCATGATTGTGCGATTGTAGGCCTCCACCATCAGTTGCTACAATTTTCAGTTGGTAAGCAGTTTTTTCTTCCCTATCCAGGGCGGTTTTTGTAGAAATGGCTCCAGTGTCGGGATTTACCTGGAATTTTGAGGTGTCACCTGCTCGGATGGAATATTTAACCGTGCCATTGATGCCCATGTCAGGATCAGCAGCTGTCACAGAAACAACAAAACTAGCCGGTGGTTCATTCTCCTGAATGTTGGCAAAGTACTGTATGGGGTAAAACACAGGACTGTTGTCATTAACATCCAAAAGAGTAACAGTGATCTTGGCAGAGGAAGACAATGGAGGGGTTCCCAGGTCAGTAGCCAGTACTACTAAGGTACAATTTTCTTGTTGCTCTCTGTCCAACTCTTCTCGGGTACTAAGTTGCCCAGACAAAGGGTCTAGTCTAAAAAATGCTTGACATTGGCTCGGGCTCTCAGAGTCAAAATAAAAACGTATGGTTCCATTGCTCCCAAGATCCCCATCTGTAGCCTTTAAGGTTATCAGTTCAGTGCCAGTAGGGGAATTTTCTGGTAGGGACACCCAATGACAATCAGTAGCTTGGAGACCAGTAAAAGTAGGCCTCTGGTCATTTACATCCAAAAGACTAACAAGAAGGGTAGCAAAACTGGTTTTGGGTTGTGGCCCCTGATCTCTTGCACTGATGTTGAGAAGCAATTGAGCTGCAGTTTCACGATCTAATGTTGAGGTACTGGTTACTAAACCACTGTGTTCACTAATGGAGAACCATCCCAATTGATTTCCAGACACAATAGAGTAACGAAGGTTAGCATTTAGGCCTGTATCCCCATCAGTAGCTGAAACTCCACAAATATAGGATCCAGGTGGGAGGTCCTCACTTATTTCTACTTTGCTCTGAGGCTCTTGGAAGACTGGTGGGTGGTCATTGATATCATTTACATAAATCACAAGGCTGGCCACAGAGGATCTCGGTCTAGGGAGGCCCTGATCAGATACACTGACAGTCAAGTTATAGGAGGGAATGCGCTCACGGTCCAGTGCACTAGCTACTTTGATAAGACTAAGGTTGGGCACTTTGGATGTTTGTACCTCAAAGTGGCGTTGTTCATTGCCTCCCAGGATAGCAACTGTAACATTACCATTGGCGGCAGGGGAGTCTGAGTCAGTGACAGTAAGTAATGCCACCACTGTCCCAACCTGGGCATTTTCATCCACAGATGCATAGCGAGATGTAGCAGGGAAATAACGGAATTTGACTACGGGGTCATTATCATTAACATCAATCAGGCGAACGATAGCTTCAGCACGGCCAGTTAGCGGCGGAGTGCCCAGGTCTCTGGCCTCGATGCTTAGGGTATACTGCCGTCGACTTTCATAGTCCAGTGGCTCCCTGATTGTAACAAGCCCACTTTCTGGATCAATCTGAAAAGGAGTCCCTTCTGCTAGCTGATACATAATTGCAGCATTATCTCCCTCATCCCTGTCTGTAGCCTCTACTTTGAGAACACTTGAGCCTACAGGAGCATCTTCTTCAATCTTAGCCTGGTACTGAGAACTGCTAAATACAGGTGGGTTATCATTGATATCTTGCACAGTAACATTAACTCTTAAGTGGCCAATTTTTTTGGGTGAACCTTTGTCTTCTACCTCTACCACCAAGTAATAACACTGAGTAGTCTCTCTGTCTAGGGGCCCCTGGGACATTAAATGCAGAAAGGCACCATCTCCACTTGGGTTGACTGTAATACCTAATTTGAAGCGGCCATCCTGGTTTCCAGACACAATACGATAAGATCGATGATCTACCCCATTAGTACCAGCATCTGAATCTGTTGCTGTGTCCAGGATAACCTGCCTCCCTCCTTGGGTGTCCTCTTTGAAAGATACTACAATTGAGGGCTCAGGGAACACGGGAGAATTATCATTGATGTCTAGGACAGTTATGCGAACCTCAGTTGGGTATGTTGGCTGGCTGGACAGGACCACCAAGTTGATCACATCACTGGCAAGACTTTCCCTATCTATGGTAGAGGTGGTGTAGATAGATCCAGAAGTAGAATTAATTTTAAAAAGTGCATGGGACTCACTCAACCGGTAAGTGAACCCTGGCTTGGTGCTTATGGTACCTACATATGATCCAGGTGGCTGTTCCTCCAGAACTTGAAACGTCTGACGGGGCTGATTGCTGCTTAATGTCCCGGGAACACATATCAGTAAGAGGATTACAAAGAGAGGCATCACTGACAACTGACTCAGGTATGAGGTCCTCAGAAAGTTCATGATGATCATGGATACTCTGCAGAGTGATCAAAGATCTAGGAACACCATCCAAAACTTTATTCCAAGATGGTTAGTTAGAAAGATGCTGCAGGAGGCTTTTCTCCATCCACAGAAGAGTTTTCCCTTGGCAACACTTGAGTAAAGAAATTGTACATCCAGAAGAACATGAGAGCTGAGCATTCCGCAGTCCGGGTCCACCACAATCCAGATCGGTCCCTCCAGATGATAGATCCGTACCCCCACACACCTTTAGGGTGTCCGATTCCCCGGCCGATCCATGCACAGGAGATCCGGAGGACTTTCCTGGAGTCCCTGGCACTACACTGTGTTCTGAGATATGTGCTCAGCGCTGGAGATCTAGCTGCCCATCAATGTAATGTCCTGCCACAGCATCAGGGTATCCAACCCCCCGGCCGGTCCATGCAAGGGAGATCAGGAGGACGGAGAGCACTTTCCTCCGGTCTGTCTGCATATGTTGTGAGGTATTTGCTCAGCGCTGGAGATCTTGCTGCCCATCAATGTAATGTTCCCGCCCATTAGGCTTTGCTCCCTGTAATGTCCCCGCCTGCTATATATTCCTACTCTTCCTGAGCTGTTCTCTGCGGAGTATCTGCTGCATTCCCTGTATCACTAGTCTGCTATCTGCTGCATTTCTGGTATTATACTGGCCATGTGCTGCTCACTATTAACTCTTCCTCATCTGATATACTGTTATATGCTGGGTAACTTGTATGATATATAGGTCATGGACTGACCACGGGCTGCAGAGTATTAACTCTTTGTGAGCTGTCTGGTTTTAGCCATTATACTGTTATATGCTGGGTTCCTTGTATGATAGATAGGACATGAGCTGCTGAGTATTAACTCTTCCTGATATGTCTGCTTTTAGCCATTATACGGTTATATGCTGGGTTGCTAGTATGATAGGTCATGAACTCACGGGCTGCAGAGTATTAACTCTTCGTGGTCTGTCTGCTTTTAGCTGTTATATGCTGGTTTCCTTGTATGATAGATAAATCATGTGCTGCTGAGTATTAACTCATCGTGATCTGTCTGCTTTTAGCTGTTATATGCTGTTAGTTCATGAACTGGCCATGTGCTACTGAGTATTAACTCTTCATGCTCTGTCTGCTTTTAGCCATTGTACAAGGAACCCAGCATATAACAGTATAGCAGCTTGAAGCAGGCAGATCACAAAAGTGTTAAACACTCAGCCGCTGCATGTGTAATCATACAGTTTCATGCTGCTACATTCTTTGTATAAGGGCTAGGAGCAGACAGATCATGAAGAGTTAATAGTCAGCAGTGCATGTGTAATCATAGTTTCATGCTGCTGGACTCTTTGTATAAGGGCTAGGAGCAGACAGATCATGAAGAGTTAATAGTCAGCAGCGCAGAACAATAGAGGGTAGGAATATATTTGCATGTATAGCTGTGATATGTCCTCCCCTAGATGCCAGGCAGGGGGTTAGGTGGGGGCATACACAGGGTAAGAAAATATTTCAGGGTAGCTGTGAGCTATACATGTGATCCCCGCATGTCACCGTGCCAGCTTTCCTCTCATCCACACTGCTGGGCAGGCAGCACATTGTAATCCCCATAGTGCTGGGCACCAGGAGAGCATCACACGACCCCATCTCCTGCCGCCTTCACTGAACAAAAACTTTCTTCTCTCATTCATCCCTCGGAGCCAAGACACGCCCCTCCCCTCCATGCCCCGCCCAGACACACGCCTGTCACTTCCAGCATTGGGCAGCGGCTCCCGGACAGGCTGCCAACTTACAGCCAGCCTGGGGGCACCTACACAGGGGGCTAGATACACCCTGGCACTATATACAGCTAGCCTCCAACAGTGCCCAGCCATGAGTCCTGAGATCAGATTGTGTAT
>CM070032.1:159216096-159237248 GCA_036250615.1 Ptychadena robeensis
GCCACTATGGATCCGCTCCCATAGAGATTGCTAAGCAAGAGCATTTTGACACCCTTATCTATGGTTTGTTAGGATTGTGGTAAAACTTTCTTTGCACACACCCTATCATGTGGTTGTATAGAAAGGGCAGTCACTGCACAACCTAATGTGTTAGGATTGTTTTTGAATATGGTTCTGGTTGGGCCATTACTGCAAACTCTATATATGGTGTACAGGATGGGGTACCACTCTCTTTGCACACCCCTATATATAGTGGATATGAATAGGTAGTTATTGCACCACCCCTATATATGGTGTATTTGATGGTCCGTTCTTTGCACACCCATATATTCTTATGGTAATATAGATGGGCAGTTATTGTACACCCCTGTCTATGGTGTATATGGATGGTATACTCTTTTCACACCCCTATACAGTGGAGAAAAAAAGTATTTAGTATCCAACAATTGTGCAAGTTCTCCCACCTAAAAAAGATGAGGGAGGCCTGGTGTTTTTGCTCCTGTTATTGTGATAATCCCTGGGGTGAATGCCGTGGAGCCCCGGATACAGGAGATTATCAGGGTCTTGGATGTCTCCATTTTTTAATGATTGCTTTAACAGTTGATTTCTCACAGCAGCAGTGTTGACAACCTTGTGCAGACTTACAGACAAACATTTGACTTGTCATTGCCAACAAAGGGTATATTATAAAGTATTGAGCTGCGCTTTGACATTGACCAAATACTTATTTTCCACCATCATTTGCAAAAATTCTTTATAAATCAGACAATGTGATTCCTGGATTTTTCCCCATTCTGTCCCTTATATGGAGGTGACCTATGATGAAAATGACATCCTCTCTCATCTTTTTAAGTGGGGAGAATTGCGCAGTTGGTGGCGACTAAATACTTTTTGCCACACTGCTAAGGTGTGTATGAGAAGAGCAGTCACTGACACAAGCCTTGTTTATTTTGTATAGGGAAATAGAGATGAGAAGTTCATACAAAATTCATGAGACCTCTAAATGGTTGGCAAACAGTGATCAAGTTGCTTTTAGTCATACTTACTATCATGGCTTTGGAATAAAAATGGTAACCCTTATTGTCTACCTAGTTTGTCTTGCTTTTCTGGGTGATATTTCAGTTCAGGGTCACGCTAAAGGCCCCCATTACACGGCCCCCCCCCCGGGATTTCTCCATCTGATCGATTAAAAAACAATCACGTTTTTTTTGAATCGGTCATGCCCACATGGTGTTTAGACCGAGTAACTTCGATCGCAGTTTTGGGAATAATCGGTCGGAATGTGATCGGACATGTGGAAAATTTTTATCGAAGACGAATATAAATTGTATTCAATCGGCTTACTATTTTTATGACCTGACCATTTAGGTCGATTCTAAACTAATTATATAACTTTGACTTCCTGTGTCAAAACATTGATTATGGTGTGGTAACATCATCTGCCAGGTGGTGCTTAGGATGTATTGTCTGTAACATTCTCCTGTATTTCTCTTCTGTGACTAAACTGAAGTTGCGACTGTTTTCACCTATGTAGATTAGCCATCCCCACAAAGGCAAGCCCCCCACCCCCACCCCCAGAACAGACAGCCACAGATACCCTAGGCCCTGCCCAAAAATCCCTTCGGGCGGTAAACTGTGTGCCTCAAGCCTGATCCGGCCATAACCATTCCACCTCGATCCAACATAAAATCGGCCGATGGAAATGTTCGATCGAAGTAGGTAAAATGGACAATAATTGTTGCTTATTGGGGGGTTTATATAATGAAGACAGTCGCTCGACAAAGATCCTGGTCTCGATCGGACGGAAAAATCGGGCATGTAGGGGGGCCTTTACTCCCCGCAATTTGGGGGCCAGGGCTTATCCCAATTGACTCTTAATGGATTGCCGTAGTAGGAGTCTTTAATAATAATATGGTTGTATAGGCGGTTGGGACAGTCACTGCAAACTGCATATGATATGGTGTACATGGATGGTTAACCACTCATATGCCAACAACCTCCTGATTATATAGTGTATATGAATGGGTAGTTACTGCACACCCCTATATTTGGTATTACGCAGTGGTACCCATTCTTCTTGTACACCCCTCTTGACTGAATATTGGTGGCTTATAAGGAGTGGTACACTCTTTGCAAGATCTCTCTTGCACAGTGGTTTGAGCTTCGGAATATGTCGAATGATGTTTAGCTCGAATATCGCCATTTCGTGAATCTTCATGTTCATATTCTCGGATATCCGCCGCAATTGCCAATTTTGTGTTAATAAGTTGCGAGTAGTTTTTGGTGATCCCATTCATTGACAATGGGATTGCGATTTATACATCGCAATGCGATATTTTTGTGATGGAAATTACGAATATTCTCCCGTTGGACATGTTCCGTTGACCACAGCAGCGGATGATTCTCAAGATTACGAATATCCAATCCAAGATCATGGTCGGGTATTCACGAAATTACGCAATTTGTATAGTGCCCTAGTCACGTCATCACTACTCATGATGCACACCCCATGTTTATTGTGTGTAATGGTGGTACCACTCTTTGCACACCTGAATATTTGTGTATATGGATGGGCGCCAGTCATTTTCAACCCCTCGGGTTACAATGTGTGATATGGATGGTTACACTCTTTGCACACCCTCTCTGAATCGGAACTTGTGGATATGGATGGTACACTCGTTTGCCACACCCCATGATATAGTGTGCCATATGGATGGGGCACTCATATTGCACACCCTGTATATTGTTTATATGGATGGGCAGTCATTGCCACCACCTTGTATATTGTGTATATGGATGGGCAGTTCATTGCACACCCCTGTATATTGTTTTATATGGATGGGCAGTCATTTGCACACCCCCTGTATAGTGTGTATATGGCATGGGCCAGTCAGGTTGCACACCCCTGTATATTGTTTATTATGGTATGGGCTCGTCATGTGCACACCCCTGTATATTGTGCGTATTATGGATGGGCATGTCATTGCACACCCCTAAATATTGTGTATATGGGATGGGCAAGTCATTGCACACCACCTGTGATAGTGTTTAGTATGGATGGGCAGTCATTGCACCACCCCCTGTGTATTATTGTGTATAGGGGATGGCGCAGTCATTGCACAACACACTGTGATATTGTGTATATGGATGGGCAGTCATTGCCACCCGGTGTATAGTGTGTATTATGGATGTGGCTTAGTCATTGCACACCCCTCATAAATGATGTGTGTATAGGATGAGCAGTCATTGCACACCCCTGTAGATTGTTGTATATGGATGGGCAGTCATTGCACATCCGGTTTTTGTGTTTGGATGGGCCCGCTTGCACCCGGTCTATTGTTGTTTTGGTGGCGGTCTTGCATCCCTGTATTGTTTTGAGTTGGGCGTCTGCCTCCCGTTGTGTGTTTGGATGGGCTTCATTCCCGTTCGGTGTATCTGGGGGACCTCTTTGCCCCCCTGCATGGTATTGGTTGCGTTTGCCACCCGTGTTTTTTTTTTATGGATGGGGCAGTCATTTGCACCCCATCCTATGTATATCTGTGGTATATGGATGGGCAGTCATTGCACACTCCCTGTTATATTGTGTATATGGTGGGGGGCAGTTCTGTTTGCAAACCCCCCCACCCTGTATACTGTGTATCATGGATGGTAACGCTGTTGCGCACACCCCTGAATATATTGTGTAGTATGTGATGGATTGCAGTCATTGCCACAACCCTGTATATTGTTATATGGAGTGGGCAGGTCATTCTCCACCCTAATATTGTGTATATGGATGGGCAGTCATTGCAAACCCCTGTATACTGTGTATATGGATGGTAAACTCTTTGCACACCCCTGAATATTGTGTATATGGATGGGCAGTCATTGCACAACCTTGTATATTGTTTATATGGATGGGCAGTCATTTCACACCCCTAAATATTGTGTATATGGATGGGCAGTCATTGCACACCCCTGTATACGGTGTATATAGATGGTACACTCTTTGCACACCCCTAAATATTGTTTGTATGTACTATTCGTTCCCAGGCTATAGGCTGCTCTGTGTGGATGCAATGACATCCGTGTACTTGGGGTTATGAGTAGAAAGCAGGAGCCGGAATCACCATTGCAGATCCTCGCTTCTTCCATCGGACACATTGCAGCGTTCCATCGGACACAGGTGTGTACACACCGCCCTCTAGTGGCCAGAAATGAGAATAGCCGCGTCATAGCAGTACAGTGTGAGGAATGGGTGACTATATGACTTTCCATTACAAGGAGACCCAACTTACAGTTTTATGACTGATTCTCCTATTGTTGTCTATGTAAACCAATCATATCTCTGTGACTAGACGTTTACGTATACAAGGATCATCATACATGATTTACTATGACAAAGGGCATGTACAGAGGTTACCCTGAAAGTCTTTTTATCCAATCACAGGAAAGTCTATTTACAGTGCAAGGACCAGTATTGATGATGAGTTTTGAGGGTTTGTCCATGGCATTCAAATGGTGCATAATATATTGGCATTTTCCAACGAAAAACTCATCATTATTTGGATTTTTTTAATGGTTACTAGTGATGAGCTACTAGGCAATATTCGAATTCGCGTAATTTCGCTAATATCTGCCATAATATTCGATTACATATTCGGAATCTCGAGTATCTGCACTTGTGGACATGAATTGCGATCTACAAATCGCAATTGCGATCACTTATGCGCAATGCATGCAAGTCAATGGAGCTCGGATATTCGACGGGAGAATATCCGTCATTTCCATGTTAAAAAATCGCATCGCGATTATATAATCACGTTCCATTGCAATGAATGGGATCGCGTTACAATCGCAAAAAATCGCGATCACGTCGGATATCCGATTGTATATTTGCGAATATTCGCGAAATGAGGAAATAGCGATATTCGAGCTAAATATTCAAAAATCTAATATTCAAGCTCAACACTAATGGTTACTAATGAAGTGATTCTGCATCTTACCTGTTAATGAAAACAAAAGACCATCAACACAGATAATCCCAGTGTGTGAAGTAGCTAACATCAACCTTCTTTTATTTTTTCCTTTGGCCATGCCAAATTAATGCTGTGGACACTACTTTATGAGGACATAATGCCAAAGTTGGAGTAACATAACCTTTATTCTACAACTGTAGGAATTTTTTCAGGTATCCAATATTTGGCAACTCTGCTAATTTTGCTAATAATTATCCATTAATGTGGATGTATACTGAAAATCTAAAAAATATATATGTAAAATCAAAGTTTACCTCTGAGATGGTATGATGTTAGTGTAGTGCTCCACAATCCTAAAAAAAATCTACTTACCTGCTGCTCCCTGGAATCAAATGAGAGATTCCATCTTCACTTGCTAGGCTTCCAGGGGTTAACTTCCGGTGCAATATTGCGAGTGGCCACAGGGGACGTTTATAATGGTTTCCTATGGGAAAATATGTCTTATTCGTTTTAATGCAGAAATTAGAGATTTACCCATTAATTACTGCTCTGCCTTCCGGAGGTGTCGTGGCGTGAGTCATCAGAGCATTAATGCATTCCGTCCTATTATCGCCACTTCCAGTGCCATTCATGTAATGTTACATTTCTGGTGGTAAGTCCGCTTTAACTTTTACATTTAACTTTACTTGCAGGGCCCCTCTTTTCTATTTAGGAACATTATGGAGCCCCCCTCCCTATTCAAACACAGGTTAAGAATGAGGGCCAGCGCCCCCCTGGAATACCTTCACTGGTTTGAGCAAACAAGAAACAGATTGTTTAGATGTAATTCTTCTTGCTGCTGGCTGACCACATTATTGAAGGTAATGGAATGGAAATAATAGATAGTGGTGGTGCAGACACCAGCCGGGAACATGTCTGGAAATTATAGCCTATCAGCCAGGGGCACTTAGTGGTCCTTAGGAGGTGGCCGCCACCTGGGTCATCTAATTGCATCTATGTATCATTCCTGTGATAAAGTGAACACAATAAGTTCACTTTAATTCAAACAGGCAGATAGGCCTTGTGCAAAGAAATAAGAATATATTCATCAAGCACCTCACATCTGAAATAGTTAACAAAAAGAGTGTAATAGTTGAACAGCCTTGTATGCCGGCCTTTAACAATATGAATGAAAATGTCATAGTACAAAATATAAAGTTTGTTCCTTCAAGAAAGAATTGTGGAAGCCCAACTGAAGTTTTCATTCCACACAGTGTGTTTAAGGACAATAAAACTGTACTGTATTCCTCTGCTGTTGATTGTCTCAATTATATCCAGTGCTATGCATGCTGCTATTATTATCATGGTGTGGGTTGTACCCTCTGCCACAGTTATGGCCAAAAGTTTAAAGAATGCAACAACTAATGGTTTTCACTTTACTGCTTCACTTTTTATGATGGAAATGTGTTTATACCCCAGAATATATTCCAGAAACATTTGCACTGCATTTTAGCCCTGCCACAAAAGGACCAGGAGCACCCTCAGCAGAGGGTTACTTGACTGGGTGGGCTGTGGTGAGGAGAGAGTTACGTTTTCCAGGAAGTGATGTTGAGCAGGAGGGGGCAGGCTGCGGAGAGTTTAAATTCCAGCATTCAGTTCGGATACTACCTCTTTGCAGACAACAAGCTTGACCCTTCCTCTATCTCTTTATTTGTAGCTAATTTGGGGTTTTGTGGGGAATGTTATATTTATTTTGATTGCATTGTTAACTTTTTTGTTGTTGGCCTTTTTTCTTTGTCACAGCAGCTGGTGGGCCCCGGGAATTTCCCTTAAAGAAAATCTATGGACGATTTGGTGACGTGTTGGTCATCACGACGGACAGTCTGTGAGTTAACTTGGTTAACTTGGTTTGGCTAATGGTGCGGAAAAGGAATCACAATTATTTGGGTACCCACCAAGCTGTAAGTGTTTGAGGCTGGGGGCTGGTACCGGTTTTTGGGAGCAATAAGGTTTTACTGGAAATTTGGGCAGGCATATAATTATGTAATATATGTTTTTGACTGGCTGTGGCCAATGTTATATTCCACTTTTTCCATTGAATTTGGTGTCACTTGTCTTTATTAATGTTAAGAGAATTTAATGGAGGGTTTCTCTCACCTTATGTATCTGCCCTGCCCAGGTCAAGTCCAGCAAGTGCCAGGACCATTTCCTAAAGATGATTTAGCTGCAGGATCTGGGGGCCACCAGATCAGAGTTTGCTCAGGAATGGCAGCAGGAGGGGGTGAATGCATCATGCACACGCAGTAAGGTAAAGACTTTTGGAGGTTGGTCTGGTGTCAAGAAGGGCAGCAACGAAGCGACTTCTCTCCACTTCTCTGGTGTTAGGTCATTTCATAATGTTTTGGTATCTAGATATATGATTATTCAGAGGAAAAAAAGGTGAGCACTACCATTAGTCCTGTCAAATGCCAACAGTAAAGCATCGTGACACCATTCAAGTGTGGAGCTACTCATCCAAGGCTGTGGACTCTCTTACAATTTTGCCTAAAGGCCCCCATACACGTGTCGGATTCGCACCGGATTCCGGCACGATCGATTCCGGGCGCGTGCACGCGAAACGATCGTGCCGGAATCGCATGCAGCCCGCATTGTCCGATCGATCAGGTCCGATCGTTCAGGGGCTCAGAATCGGATCCGACAGAGAACCAACATGTTGGTCTTTCTCATCCGATTCTGCCCGGATCAGGGGGAGTTGCCATTTGTGAGGTGGAATCGGAGGTGGAATCGCACACGGAATCGTGCCGGAATCCGCTCGGACAAGGTGGTATGCTGCGATGGATACTCTTAATTGGCCAATTGATCACACCTGCGGTTCCCGGCAGAATCGCCGGAATCGATCGGATGATGAATCGATTGGACATGGAATCCGACACATGTATGGCTAGCTTAAAACACAGCAATGATTGAAGAATGGTTTTGTGTACAACAGGTGGCTAGTGGCATAGCATAACGTGGTATAATAGGGGGATAGTGGCAGTATGCATAGTATAAAGTGATACAATAGGGGGATAGTGGCAGTATGCATAGTATAAAGTGATACAATAGGTGGATAGTGGCAGTATGCATAGTATAAAGTGGCACAATAGGTGGTTAGTTGCAATGTGCATAGTACAAAGTCGGCCCTGAAGGTGGAGGGAGGTAGACCTTACAGCTTAATCCTGGTTCTCCCTCTTCTTTAAGACTCCTCATTAGAGATGGTCGAATTTTTCTAGCTGAGCTGTGAGCTGATTGCAAAGCCTCTGAAATGGTATCATCTGCAGAAAGGGGCTGTGGGAACATTGGAAAAAAAGGTTTTGCTCTAGCAAATTTCGAACATTTTTACTTAATTTTACTTAATTTATGTGTTAGTGCAATACTTTTTTGTAGTATCCCCCAAGCCCTTCTTTACATCTCCATCAAGTTTGGTGATGATACTGTAGTGTTGTGCGAGTTTTGTATGTAAAACTACTCACGACACCAGGTTCTTTAAGGGGGATGTCCTCTTGTCCGGCCACTAAACACCTTCAGCAAGCCAATAAGCCAAGGTCCATGCACGCTGATAGGGGGCTATTTACTGTTTTATTGAGGAATATGTACAGCATCTCCAACTCCCGAGGGTGGAGAAGGGGGTTCAGTGGTTGGGATGATTGTTAATGTGCTGCTACCAAGATGCTGGAATCCTAAGGCTGGGTGCAGGGGGTCGCTCTGCTGGGTCCAGTGCTGAGGCTGTGGTACTCCAGGGAGAATCAACAGAAGAAGCCCAGAACATTCTGAGGACTGCCTATTTATGCCTTCAGACAGGGGCTGGCTTAAGGCTGGTTACTAGGCAGAAGTATGTAAGCTACTTCTTGGAGGGAAAAGTACTAACCCAGCCATGACTCATGCTTCCAACATCTTGTCAACAACAGGTGCAACCCTTAAGGGGATACACACACATAAATACAGAACTATAAGTACATATAATATAGTACCTATAATACAGTTATGTGGCACTTTCTCTGGTCACTACAATACCATGTTTAGGGGCTTTGCAATTAACTCGAAATGGTTGAATTCTAGAAAAAAAAGTCAACAATCTCTACTCTTCATCAGTGTTATGAGAGTCCTTGCCTAGAACCAGTGAGGACCGGGCTCCAGCTGGCAAGGAATGGCAAGTAAGTAAGTTGGTTTTGGATAACTGGACCGTCTTTAAGAAACCTTTGCAGGTCTACAGCATTACAACCCGGGGTGGATTTCAGAAAAGCAGTCTGCAGCCCCTTGAACATTTAGTAACATGATCAATAAGGGTCTTTCCATGGCTAACTTACTTTTCATACAGTCTAATGAAAATAAGCTGATTTCATGTATGAATATATACTCACCGGCCACTTTATTAGGCACACCTTGCTAGTACCGTATTGGACTCCCTTTGCCTTCAGAACTGCCTTCATTCCTCAGAGACATTGCTCCATATTGACATGATACCATCACGCAGTTGCTGCAGATTTGTCGGCTGCACATCCATGATGCGTATCTCCCGTTCCACCACATCCCAAATGTGCTCTATTGGATTGAGATCTAGTGACTGTGGAGGCCATTTGAGTACAGTGAACTCATTGTCATGTTCAAAAAAACAGTCTCAGATGATTTGAGCTTTATGACATGGTGCATTATCCTGCTGGAAGTAGCCATCAGAAGATGGGTACACTGTGGTCATAAAGTGATGGACACGGTCAGAAACAATACTCAGGTAGGCTCGGTTTGAACTGCAGTGGTTTGTCTTGACCATGTCAACATGCCTAAATGCATTGAGTTGCCACCATGTGATTGGCTGACAGTAATTTGCGTCAACGAGCAGTTGGACAGGTGAACCTAATAAAGTGGCCAATGTATGTTTAGCTATAAGTAAAAATTTGCTGAATTATTGTGGCACAGTATGAGGATTTTTACAGCTTGCACAGCACAGTAGTAAGCATTGTACAAAGTGGCACAACATAGATATTACAAACACAATTATGTTAAATCTATATGACTATATGTCTGTTTTCCTGTATATTTGCCACCTATAATCCAGTGCAGTCATTTGTACTCAGATTTGTCATACAGACACATAAAATAGTAAATGGTGGGGCTATATTCCAGAGGATACATTTATGAATCAAGTCTTACTGCTCCTCGAGCAACCTATTGACCAATGCACTGATTTTTTGTTAGATTCCTGAACGATCGATTGCCGTGCATGTTCAGGAATCGAACCCTGCCCACCTTGAGGGATGCAAAATGTTGTAAATTCTTGTTCAATTCTTGTGCGCATCAATTCTACGAATGTTCATCGATCGCACGCAAATATGTGTGTATGGCTTCCTTAACTGCAATTGGCAATGTATACCCCTAAAACACATTAGTTGAGAATCATCTCTGCATTATTTATTGATATAATAGGACAATAGTTATAAGAAATAGATCTAAATCAACACCCAGGAAAACATAATTTGCCTTAAATAGCCTTCATGTGATATGTGAGCAACCCAACCTTCTGCCTTTATTTATTGGTGGTTTATAACTTTAATGTATCGCACAATGCTGAGTGAGGAGCTTGGCCCTACTCTGATACAGTAGCCGGCAGGGATAGCCACGGCCTCATTTCAATTCATGTTTTTGTTTCAACCCGTCATCCTCAGTGTTTTATGTGTGGGAAAATTTTGGAAAATTGGGCACATGATAATTAAGGTTAGGGCTAGATTCCTGTCCTAACCACATGGAATTGGTGACTGAGCGATGTGTTATAATCATCCTGCCACAGCCTGGTATTGGCCTGCTGGTAAGGACGGTGTATTTATATAATGGTGACTAGGACTAAAATAACATTTATAACAACATACATGTTAATTAGTCTGTGGGTTCAGGCAGTGTCTGTGCAAGCGGTAATATATATATACAGCGTGAGAGAGAAAAACAGCAATCATGGGTCATTCTAAACATCTTAATGGGATATCATTATGCTGTGTATAGGATTTAAAATAAATAACTTATTGCTCAAACCAAAGATTTGTACAATAGACTATTAGGCTGCTCAGAGATAACGAGCCCTGGACTCATTATCTAACACTATGAACCTGTAAATGGCCATAAAGTGTATGTTAAAGCTTCTTTGTCTTTTTGTGAATTTAAAAGTGTAGTGGGGGGGGGGGGGTTAGGGTTAGGGCTCACATTCATGTTCCTCTTTTTTTTTACCATATCCCCATTTAACCCATTATCTACCATTGTCCTTTATAGGACAGCTCTATATAGGTCTGTATCTGTTAATGTTAAATTAATGTGGGAGATAACAGGTTAAGGGTTCACCCCCATTATTTGTCATGGTGACCACTCTCCCTAAACAAGGGTATTTTGTATTTTATACTAATAACCATTTAGCTGTTAGTTCAGTTTAGAATCATTATTGTACTAAATGAGGTTCATTATATTTTTGAAGGTTTGTAGAAACAATTATAAACTTCTCAGGACACTTCTTTATCCCCGCTTCGCTTGTTTATTCATTTATTTCTATTATACCGGATAATGTATTTTTAAAAAGACTGGTTTATATGTCATTCAGTGTTTTGTATAAGGACAGTATTTTTTGAGAATCAGCTTAGCAATGGCGTTTTCCATACCCCTTTTTCACATGCATGGTCCTTGCAGTGATTATAGGGCAGCAGAAGCCCCCTAGCAAATCCCAGCATCACCCCCTTATGTTTGAATTCCTAAGAGGATTTGTACCTTTTGCCCAAAGTTGGGCATTGAAGCTGAACTTCAGTTAAAATTGTTATTATCCTCTGCAGTGGCCCCCATCATACTGCATGAGTTAAGGTCTATGGGGTCAGGGAAAGATAATTCCTACCTGATCCTGTATTCCCAATACTGTCCTTGTTCTCTTTGTGAGTCGGCCGGGAAAAAATCGCATCATGGAGATCCCACCATGAAAGATCAAGTGGTGCTGCTATGAAGATGTGGTAGCCCGCAGCTTCAAAGCAGCACCGCGGGTGTGCTAATACGCAGAGTGGACACTGTACCATTCTGCGCATCCGCAGTGGGGAAAAAGCAGCAGTGGACACAAGCCCTTAGAATCCTTCCTCTACTGCATGAGCTATATGGTCTGAATTCTGGGTAATGGTGTAGCTGCCTCAGAGTATTGGTTAGAGAGTACATGTGATGCTTGATGAGAAGGAGTTGGGTGCTGGATCAGGTATAAAACCCTTGCATTATGTACATCTTTTACCCAGAGGTGTGTTTAAACCTCCTGGGAGTTCCACACGTGGCAATTGGACAGACGTAAGTATATTTTCTGTAATAAGTAACCAAGTATGAAGGAAAACGTTCTGACTCACTTAGTTCGCTTTCTATAGAAATTGGTGATAATTCAAGCCTAATATTCATGCATGGCTGTGGCGTCCTCAATGAGAAGGCGGCGGCTTGGGCACAGGGGGCATCCACCAATTAATTATATCAGGTATTTGTTATGGCCACTAAGGGCAAAGTGAAATAAATGGATATTTCATTACGGTCTAGTCTAGTTACTAGTCTGTTCAGTACTTGGATGGGAGACCGCCTGGGAATACGAGGTGCTGTAGACTACTGTAACAAAATATCCATTCATTTCACTTTGCCCTTAGTGGTCATAACAAATACCTGATATGATTACTTGGTGGATGCCCCCCATGCCCCAAGCCGCCACCTTCTCATTGAGGACACCGCTGCCATGCTGGAATATTAGGGTGGATTATCACCAGTTTTTAAGGAACTTGGTTTAATAATTACAGATAATATACTTACGTCTGTCCAATTGTTTCTGATTTAAGCTAGCCACACACGGTTCGATTTTGGTTCAATCGATGCTCGATTAGATGAATTTTTTCATCGATTGAACGAAAATCGAGGAATGCCCACATGGTACGATCGACTATAATTGTTCGATGAAGGCAGAAAATCGAATCGAATTTTGATCGGACATGTTGGAAAATCATCGTCGATTGTGCCAAAATCATTTTATAATCGTCGATGTTTGTAGTGTTTCTCCTGGATCGATTAGATTAGATATACATAACATAGACCACTACAATCTGGAATTCAAACGTTTCAATACCAAAATCGACGATTTTAGTAATATTTTGGAATCGAAATCTCACCACAATTGCAAACTCAATGTGGGGTGTATGTTGATGCGATTAAGATCGATTTTCCTCGATCTAATCGAACATCGATTGAAAAAAAATTTAACCATGTGTGGCTAGCTTTACTCCACAGAAAACAAGATGATCTGTAACTGTATCTCCTGATGAAGCAATTCTTTGCGAGACATGTCGAGACTACAATACCTTGTGACAACTTGCGATGTGGTGATGTAATAATATGTATGAACAATAACGTGATGTACTTTTGACACATATGGATTAAAACATTGTACTTTATTTTACACAATTGGAGTACTGCCTGGAAAATACCTTAATTCCTACCCTCTTGGTAGTGGTAGGAAAAAGTTTTTCGTTTTTGTATATGTATGTTGGGATGTGGCAGACGTTTGAATTCCTACTCTTTCTTAATATTTTATATGATCTGATTTCAAATTCTAGAGCGGACTACATTTGGTTACTCTGTTAAATGTGTAAATGAATGAATGAATTTTGATATGCTAGCACATATGAATGTGAAATATGAATGTAGTAATTACCCATTGCTTTTCCTCCTAATTACATTTTGACAAAAACATCTATAGGTAGCCATACACGGTTTGATATTTCCATGATATCGACCACAAACACAACCTGTTTGTGTTGATTCAACAGGAATCGATTTCTGCCCACCTGGTATTAACCAAAAGTGATTGATTTGATTGAGCAGTGATTGGACATGTTGGTAAATTTTTGTTGAACGTTCAAGTGTTGAGCGCTTCAAACTCAGGAAAATGGATCAGTTGTGAATCCAAAACAGTGTGTGGTGGTACAATCGGTCGATGTTCACTTCTTTACTGTGCATGATTGAATTAACGATGGGATTACTAAATAATTGACCCAACTATGGCTACCTAAGGCTAGAGACAATGCATGCTTTTTCCCCTGGGATTTCACCCAGGTAAGAAAGGGTTCTGTCTGTATTCCTATAGTAATTGGCAAAAGCTGAAAAACATAGATGGTGGCCTGGTGATTACTGTCATAGAAAGTGGTCTCATTGAAAGAGTCATTTGTATGCATACCTCTTTATCTAACTATTGCTGTAAAATTTATTTATAAGTGGCATATGAAACTTTTTTATACACCAAACATCTAACATCTTATGCCAGAAGAAAGGCTATTTTGTACTGCAAAAGATTACTCAGAATGGGCAGTTCCTAAACTTAAAGGCTGTAAACTGCCTGGTCTGGGGGTGAAGCCATGAAATGAAAATGCTGAATTCCATTTAGTTATTTTGTTACGTGAGACTGGAAGGGTAGTTTGGTGCCCTCTTGTGGCCATTGTAAAATATTGCACTCAGACAACCACTTATGGTAAACATCACATATCATTGTAAAAGGATACGGCTGGTGAGCTGAAAAATTATATTTTGATCAGCTGAGAATGTAGTGAAGAAGGAAAGTGTCTGAAAACCTTTTTTTATATTGCAGTTTAATAAACAGCAGCTGTGAAACAATTGTATTGTGAAAAAAAAAACAATATACAAAGTTAAATTTTTTGTATCTTGTCAAATGTTGGTTGGAAAGAATTATTAAGCTGTGAATTCCGTTCAGTGATATCACAGGTCTCAATATACCTCATTAGTAAGCCATCCAGGAATATGATTGATTGGAAACTCTTGTGTGCTTATTTGTTTGGTCTAGGAATTCAACGCAGATTCTTTTGATTCATCTGATTCATCCAAAAACTGGCTAAATTTGGGGTGAGATGAAGACCGCATAAACCACTAAATCCTCCTGCATTTTCAAGGTTGAGTCAGAGGATTATCCACGTTTATTGCTTGGAGATTTCTTTTTATTTAGTTTTTCTTTTTAAACAGTGAGTTGTTTCTCTTTGTCCTCTCATGAATGTACGTGATAGAGATGTCAGTAGGTTATGGAGCGTCATTGTGTGTCCAGTGAAAGAGCTCATACACTTTTCACCACCAGCAGTTTAAAGCAGCAGGAATAATACATATTGCTGGTACATTTATATAAAACAATCCTATTTGTCTATTGTTTTGTTATTGCCTGCTATAATTTTATTATGTCAGTAGAGCATGTCTGCCCTACCTCTGTTTCTGTTTAGTTGATAGGAGTCATCGGTACAAAGTAGTCAAAGTAGGTACATTCTACTTAATTGGTAACACTGAAGGCAGTAATAATTTTGCAAGGGTTAAAACTTTTTCCTATTTCATTAACACTCAAAGTTAAACTCCTGGGAAAACCTCAGTCCATATCAAGGTTTGAAAGATCATCCATTCTTGGCTGTGGATTGGTACTTCGAGTCTTCTGTTTACAGAGCAGAATTACAAACTTTGCATGGTAGCAGATAATGTTATTGCCTGTAACTGAAGTTAAGAGAAGCTGAACTGAGTTTAATTGCAGGAAGCCTGGGGTCATAGTTGAAGAAGAGAACCCTCTGAGGGAGTACAGGTTTAGGTAAGTAAATCTCTTCTGAAGCCCTTTAGACCTATGTAAGCACTCAAGCCTTACAGTGGGGGGCCCACTTCAAGAATAAATAAAGGGGTTTCTTGGAGTTCAGGTATAATTTTTAGCATTAATATACAAGGAGCATTCACACATGTGTTTTCAAGGCTGCTCCTGTGTGCAAGCACCCCCATGTTATCCGTATACAGTGAAGTGCATCTTGGCACTAAAAATGCAGCTTTCCATGCAGCCGTGTGAATGATCCCTAACAGTTATCACTAAAGCCCTCCATACACCTTTAGATACAAACAATTTCCATTAGATCTACCAACAGCTATGTAGTGCCGGATCCTCCCTCATTTAGGAAGGTCCACATATTACATGGTTTTGGTAGAAGAAAAGTACAGAAATTGTATGGTCAGATTGTAAGGAGTATGGGGGGCTTTAGTAATAATTGCTTTAGGATGTTCTGTTTGGAGGTCACCTGTGCCACTGTGAAATAAGAATTTCAACTTTATCTCTAATGCAGCATTATACTGTACACCAGTGGCCCCAGAAGTGACAAAGTGTCACTTCCTGTATACAGAACAAGGAAGTGAGGGTGTGACATGTTACTACTGCATGCATTTTTACATAGACAACCAATGTTACCATTCACACTGCATGCATTGCGTTAAAAAAAACGCAGCGTTTCCGCATGTGTTTTTTAAAACGCCCTGTTGTATGCTTTTCTAATAAAATTTTCATTGATTTGTTCAAAAACGCAAATGCAAAATGCAAACACAGATGTAATTTGAAAAACACATGCGTTTTTGTATATATGCAGACATGCATGGCTTTAAAAAACACAAATAGTGTGAATGGGCCCAGAAGTGACAATGTCCCTCCCTCCTATTTTCTCACAAGACTTTTGCAAATGATGTGCAGGTGGAAAGTAAGAAGGGAAAGTAAAGGTAGCCATACACGGCCAATTTGTCACCAATCAATTGCCGATCAATTACCGATCCGATCTTTCCAGGCAATCCGGAATCGGCAATTGATCGGATCGGGAATCGATGCAACACCACCTTGGGAATCCGATTTGTGGCTGATTTAGACATCAGCCGATCTCCAAAATGGCCGATTCCACAAAATCCATCAATCAGAAAGGCTGTTGCATAGGGCTGTGGGTCCACCAACATACTCCAATTGCAAAGCAATCGACCAAAAAAAACCAACATGTTGGTTCAATATCCGATCCGATTTTAGTCGATTCCGATTTTGTTTGCTAGATCGTTTAGGGTGGGCAGAACCCGATTGATTGTCGATCAATCGCCAATCTCGTGAACGTGCGCAGTGATCGATCGGTCAAAAATATTGTAGAAAATCGATCTGTGTATGGCTACCTTAACACCCCATCCCTCCTAGATTAGGAGGACATTACTCTCCCTCCTTTCTTCCCACTAGTGTTAAGCACGAATATTAAAATTAGAATTCGCAAAGATCTCGAATAAAGTGCTATATTTTCATAATCGCGAATATTCAGGTTGATTATCTGGTGGTGCAGCAAACAATGGATAGGTACAGACTTTAACACAGCAGGAAAAGAGGGCCCTTTTAATCTAAGAGGTTGGGGAACCAAAGTAGGTAAACAAAAACGACTTCCGATAGTAGAATATAAATATCTGAAGTACTGAAACCTTCTGCAATGTTCAGTTGAAGCAAAACAATGTGTAAAAAACAAGCAAAAACAATGCAATCCTGTGCTCAGAAACACACAAAGAACCATGTCAATATACAGCGTTACCACATGTAGAATTTGACTTGGTAAAAACACCAAGGGTTGTCTGAAGATTAAGATCATGGTTTCTAATGTAGCATGTCAGTTCTACTTCAGGTATAAATCAGCATCATTTCTTTGTAAGCTTTATAATTGGACTTCAATCTCCAAAACTCTCCATATATGGGGAATTCCTGGCATCCTTTTTTCTGACTAAACAAAGCGTGGCAATTTGCTAAAGCAGCTTTCACTCGGTATGGCACTTTGGCCAATCCAAGATTTGGATGTCTTCACGTTGTATTATACACGGACATACTGCACCTTTAGAACCAATATTACGCATATTGGAGTTGGGGAAGGCAGGCTATATTTGAACTGCCTCTACTAAAATAATTGGTCTAGTACCATTGGCAATGAGGAGCATTGTCAATGTACTGGAATCAGCAGACTAAAGCTAGGCACACACGGGTAGATTTGTAAAACGATTCGAGTACAATCAATCAACGTGCGCGGTCACGGTGATTGATTGTACTTGAATCTGCTTACAATCCTTCCTGTGTGTGCTGTCCTTCGAGGGGGTTCAATAGAGCCCCCTCGAAGTACATCGATTGAATGGGTTTCCAACATGTTGGAAAACCACATTCAATCACATTCAATCACCAGCACTCTACATGAAAGAATTTTCATGTACAGTGCAGGGAAAGCCGACATCATCACAGAGAAGTGACAGCCCGCGCTCAGAGCAGAGTGTGTGTGAAGGGGGCGGAGTCAGCACTCCACTCTGCAGCCGGACTCTATGGGGAGAAGCAGGGTGGATTTCTCTACAGTTTCCAGCATGTTCGGCTTTACACGCTGGATGCCGTAGAGAACTCTAGCTAGCCATCTTCATTGAACGGTAATCGATGTGCCCATGTGGTGCACATTGATTTCCATTCAATTGATCCCCGATCAATCACAGCGTGGTGACGTCACCACGCTGTGATTGATTGGTGGTCGATTGCACGGGAATCTACCCGTGTGTGGCTAGCTTTATGGTCCTTAAGGGAATAAGTAAAGCCATATATAATATATCTGGAGGAAGAGAGACAGTTAAGAATTAATCATTGTCCTTAAACTGTGCTGTGGTCATTATTGTCTAGGTTTCACACAATACCAGATGCAATCATTAAATTAGAAAATAAGACAGAATACCTATCCAGACAAACCTACCTAATATTCACTTGTGACTTGTTACTAGAAGGAAGAGACAGAAATGTTCAGTTCTAAATAAATGACCAGTATGAGACTCTATGTCACTCAAACCTACTAGCCAGAAAATGTGATCTGAATATCCTGTTTATAATATGTAAATGAATATGCCATTTTTCCCCCCAAACTATAAGATGCACCGGACCATAAGACACACCCAGTTTTTAGAGCAGGAAAACAAGAAAAAAACCAAAATGTTCTAATCAATTGGGGAAAAATCCCCTGCAGTGCCCAATTTCAGCCACAAACATGGTGTCACTAGAGAGCACACTACAGGCAATCCTCATTTTCCTCACACAGGGAGAAGAGAAAGGGGGCCGTAGGGGATTTTGAAGTCATGTCTACCTTCTAGCCAGCATGTGAGCTGCAAGGTGAGCACATCTAACACACAGGCATACATAGATTAAAGCTACTGGCTGCATCTATGTCTCTCTGTTTAACTGCTTACATCAGCAGAGCTGAGTACAGATGAGAGATCCGGCCCTGGCTGCATCTCTTATCTGACAACTCCCCGGTTCTTGCTGGGAGAGCTGGTGGGAAGCCAAGGCGTGACCACCCACGGTAGGTTGCGCATTCGGATCATAAGACGGAGGCACTTTTTCACCCTGATTATGAGGGTGAAAAAGTGCGTCTGCAAAACAAGGTAGATGTCTACAGGTATTTGGAAGTCACGGCCAGGATAAAATGCCACTATAATGTATGGTCCTATAGTTATCCATCAACAAATTCAGATTTTCAGATTCACATAGGCCAACTAAAGACTGCATGAATATCACTGGACATAAATACCAGTGTATGGATTAAGGTGATTATATACTGTAGCGTATTATGACATGGCAGAAGATTTAAAGTTATATTTAATAAAACTGTTGAATAACAAGGGCATTTTCATAATTTTTTTATTTATTAAGTACAAATCACAAACTTTCCTGGTTGCTAGCATTCCAAATGAAGGTTGTTAGACAGTGTTCTCCAATAATTATGGCATGTCAATGTGTGTATGGCAAAATATAAGGTAATCAGTATTCGCATGATATTCACAAGTTCACATTCTGGATAGGGAGGATCACTGGTTTCGGAGAGGCGTAAAGAAGGTCATATATGTGAAAATGGAGAAACCAAGCTTGAACAGGGGGTGGGGGGGGGGGGGTACGACATCTATTGTCATCCACATACAATGCTTTTTTAACATCTCTTCCTGAGTGGGCTAATACTGTAAAACCTCACAGCTCCAGATGACTAGCGAAACGTCTTCAAGAAATTAGTCCAGTTTAAATTAAACACTACAGATAAGCAATGACCTTGATAAATGAGAACCTTTACAGACATGGTATCAATCGTTTACCTGATCATGTACCCCAGTGTATGGCCACCATTGGCCAATGTATTAGACCATTAAAGGGGCCTTCTGTCTGAATTTTGCATGTTTATTGTATCTGTTAGAAGCATGAAATCACCTCCAGGCATGTTTACTCTCAACATTTTCATTACTATACATGTAATACTTATATCTGAGACGTGTACTTATTGATCACGGTCACACTTCATCTAGGCTTGTCTATTGTGGCTTCCATGTATTTTTGCAAATGCAACGGAAACGTCTGTATTTAATAAATGTTTGAACCAGGATTTTATTGGGCTCCCTTTATGGTTGACAAGCTTGAACGCTGTGCAATTTTGGTATTGTTCACTCAGTAGCGGAAGCACAAGGGAATAACCTCAAATAACTTTTGAATAGAAGCTGTACATGTCACAAGGTGTCACATGGATAAGTGAATAGTAGGCAATCCGCGTAATCAGTTTAGCAATATCTTCTCTAGGGATCCTTAAGTCACACTGATTAAAAGTGATAACAGCTTACATTGTAATCATATAAAGTACGCATAGGGAGTGATCTAGCAAGGCTAAAATCTAGACCCTCAGACTATTTGGTTTCACATTTCGCTGTAGAAACATGTAATAACATTCAGATTCAATTTTAAAAACAATGCACAACAAAATAAGTACAATGTGGCATCAAAACATCCACGCTTATAAAACAGATACTTGGTTTTGAGATTAAAGCTGGGCACACATGGGTTGATTCAACCAACGTTCAAGCAACCCTGCGATTGATTGCGGCAAACATGCGTGGCGATCGATCGTTGGTCGCACCTAACTGTAATAAACCCTTACATATGACTATTCTGATTTTCATCCCCCAGATCTCCGCCCTCCTTAGAAGTCCAATCTTTTTTTTATTATTATTATTAATTTACATTCCAAATTTCACACCTCTAACTGCAACCTTTCATAGTTATTCATATTTCCCAGTGGTTATCCAAGTGACATACATTGTAAACATTTAATATTAAGCTGCAGCCGTCAAGTTGCATATGAGCTTAGTAGTGGCCGTGGGGTCCCGCATTCGGTGTATAAGACGCAGGCACTTTTTTGCCCCAAATTATGTGGGTGAAAAAGTGCGTCTTATATGCCGCCAAAATACGGTATGTGCACCCCTGACTAGAAGTATAGAGTGCAGAATTATTAGGCAAGTGGTATTTTTGAGGAATACTTTTATTATTGAACAACA
>CM070032.1:159244470-159257651 GCA_036250615.1 Ptychadena robeensis
TCCTGTCCCTGGCCCGAGCAGCTAAGGGGGCCCGGTTGTCACCCCCCTCAGGTGTGAGCCTCATGCTGTATGGGAAGCCGGTTGCGATGCTGACCACATGAGAAAAGTGACAGGCATGGCACCCAGCTTCCCGTACAGCGTGAGGCTCTGCTACTCCATCTCTGCTCTGCTACTCCAACCCATCTCCACCCCACCCCCCAACCCGGCTCAACAACTTGCTTAGTAATATTTTTGGGACAGCATTGTTTTCAGTTTTCTGATGGTGACCCTGCATGACTTACCTCCTCCATGCTGTTCTTTTATCAATGCCTGGCTAGAGAAGGGGGCAAGACAGATAGCTGGGTGAGTGAGTGTGTAGTGTGAGGTTCCAATTGGCTAAGGCAGCCCTCTGATGAACATTCAGCTATGAGAGAAAACAAAGCTACAGTGGGCTACTCTTCTATCACACATGATTTATAAAGACATAGATGAGCAAGTTTGGTGTGGAGGAATTTGACTGACTTGCACAGAGCCCTTACCTCATCCTGTTAGAACACCTTTGAAATATTTAAGTGTGGAGTGCGTGAGCCAGGCCTTCTTGTCCAACATCTAACCTCACAAATGCTCTTCTGGAAGAATGGTCAAAAATACCCATAAACACACTCCTAAACATTCCCAGCAGAGCTGAAGCTATTAAAGCTGCAAAAGGTAAGCCAACTCCATATTAAAGCGCATGGATTAAGAATGGGATGTCATTAAAGTTCATGTTTGTAAAGGGAGACATTATATATATATATATATATACAGTATGTACTATTGGTCCAACAGCCAGCTCCCTGCCCCCCAGGTTGTATCTAAGTCTTTTTCATTACGAAGTTTCAACAGTTTATTGTTTACTTGGAAAACGTAAATTTAGTTTTTTACTTTTTGAATAGCTTCATTGTACCATTTTAGGCATCAGGTTTGCTATATGTTGTGTTCCCTGTTAAATGCAGCAAAATTAAATATATAAGTACATGAAGCCTGCGATAGAAAAACTGTAAATCCCTATTGAATTTCTACACAGGATGATTATACATCCATTCACCATGTGAGGAGGATTTAGTTTATGAGTGTACTGAGATACTAGATTTGTATTGTGAAAGAAGGTACATTTCAGCCAAGTTATCTGGGAGCTAGCCAGTTAGCTTTAATATAATAGAAATGAAGTGAGCCTATACAAGTTTTTTCTATGAAATAAAGTAATATGTAGAATCTAGATTTCTGTCTGAGGTTCCAAAACTTTCCCTGCAGTGCCACCCTTTTCAAGGTAGGAGCATCCTTGGGGCCCCCCTCTATCTCTCTTCAAACTGCATAGGTTCAGATTGAGGTCTGTTTCACACTAGGCGCCATGCCATTGTAGTACCACAATGCTAAAATGCAAAATGGCCTGATGCATTTTTGCACAGGTATGGAAGACGGAAACGCAGGGTTTTATTACTGATAGCGGATGGGATTATGTTACTGCTAATGTCTCCATTACCAGTATATAAAACGCATCACATTGCTATTGTGCTATTGTAGGCCCTCAACTTTTTTTTTGAACTACAACTCCCTTTTTCTCCCTCTTATACACAAACCAAACATACAGGGACATGCATAATATCCACACACCAATCATACAAAAACACAAATCAATGATATAGAGACAAAAACCCATGCAGAGATGTAAATCATAAATATAAATAATCATTTTTTGCACAATTTGAAGCATTGTGGACTGTCAGAGCTACAGAGAGACACAAAACAGAGGCGAAACACTCCCTGCTTTCTGCTCCTCCATCCTCCTAAAGGCCCCCACACACACCGAGTGGGGGACGACAGAGCTGCTAAGATCAGCTCTAGAAAGCAGCGTGATGACGTCATGACGATGCAGTGCCGGGCTGTAAGCATCGGCGTGCACCCTTTGTGTGCCTGCCGTTAGCTTCAATGAAGATGCCGGTCTTCATTGAAGTTAATGGCTTTGGCCAGAGAACATCGGACATGTCCATTCTCTGGCTGGCTGAGCTGTGCCACCGACCGATGGGCATGTGTGCTCACGGCCGTCGGTCGGCAGCAAAATCGGCCACCGCTCGGTGGGTGTATGGCTAGATTAAGTGGCAAACTGATAACTGCACTGATAAAGTCCTCAGGCAAACAGATTTGTTTTTATAAGTGCTTTGCGGGGGGATCTACATCATACAGGGCCCCTAGTGTTGTTCATGACTGGGGAAAGCAGGCAGCAGAATATCTGGCTGGGGACAGGAGCTGGGGAGCTTTTTTGAAAATGGGAACTCATGCTCTCCTGGTTCTCCCCATATAAAAACAATTAGAGTTTGTGTTAGGAGGTTTGTGCTAGGGGTTAGAGTGTGGGATTTTGAGGTTTGTGTGGTGGGATCGGGGGGGGGGGCATAATTTTTTAGTCCCATGCACCTCCAGAATCCTTCTGGAACCGCAATACTTAGACAGTCCAGTATGTTAGATCCTTATTGTTCCCATTCATTTGAAGAGGGCTTGTGAAGAAAGACTTTCAATCCCTTTGCTCATGAATTTGACACTTTTCATTTTTCATTGAGAGTTGATGGATGTCACATGGGTGCCCACAAGAGGGCAGGATAGTTCAGAGGGAGCGATGAAGAGTCAGAGAGGGAGACGGTTACAAAGCAGGCAGAGTTGCAGGAGACAGGAGGCAGAAATGATCCACTACTACCAGATAGCAATGACAAGGCTCTGCAGTTTTGTTAAAAAAAATTTTTGCCATGGACAACAGCATTGCCATGTGCATCATTTGGCATAAGAAACTCATTCAAAGGCCAAGACCCACCTAGGTAATGTGCGAAAGCACATGAGCTCCCATCACAAAGCCTTGTGGGAGAAACACCATTAGACAAATAGCAGCCAAAGGGAAAGCCACCCTCCTGGTGTTCCACCTTATGTCATGTCTCATTCTGCCTTCCCATTCGATATTCACACCACCTTCCACTGTGCCTGGTTCATGCTTATCTGAAGTCAGGCTTCTATTAGGGATTACTGCCAGGGCAAAAAAAATATGAAAAATTAACCCGGTTCAACTGTCAGGTATTATAAGGTTATGAAGCACAGAGGTAAGTGGTGATGCTGAGGTGGTAAATCTAAAATGGTGTTTATATTCTTTTAGTAAAGTATTTCTCAGTGGGAGGTATGATCCCTAAAGCATCGCATTTAAGTGAACAGATGCATGCATAATCATTCTATTTCTGTCCATTTGTTGTATAGCCATTAGTGATGGCCGAACATCGGCCAGGACTGTCCGCGAACGGGCGGGTCGGACTTCTAAATACGTTCGCCGTCCGCATGTTCGCGGACAGATTCAAATTCCCCGCCTCTAGGCTGGGAATTTGAATCGGAAAAAACGGATGTGACGTCAGTGACGTCACATCCGGTCCCTGGAACGCATCCTGGAACGCATAGTTCCTGGTTTAGGGAGCCGGATGTGACGTCACTGACGTCACTTCCTGCTCCGACCCGGTTTTTTCAGTAGGAGACCGGCTTTATGCCCGGTCTTCTAGTGAAAAGATTCTTCCTCCGGCACGATCACACAGGTTGTGATCCTGCCGGAGGAAGAATAGAGATCATCTTCTCGCTGGCGAACGGAGCGGGTCGAACACCCGCACTGCTCGCCGGCGAGAAGATGGGCGAACATCCATGTTCGCCGCCGAACTGTCCACCTTGCGGACAGTTCGGCCATCACTAATAGCCATAATGTGGTACATAATGCTTGTTGGCGCACATGTGCTGCCAACTAATAATTACATACACCCAACCCTCCCTGACATGTTGACACAAAAAACCTACTGCCTTAAGCCAAATATATTATATTTGCCCATATAAAATTAAGCAATTGCAATAGAAAACTTTTATCAATTAATTTATACAAATACATATAACAGCTTTGGAGGAATCAACATTTTTACTCCGGTTTTATGGCCTAATAGTAAGATCTTATGTCCTTTTTCATGACATTAATATCCAATTTATTTGTTTAAATAATGATGGAAAAATTTGTTGATACAATGCAATATATTTTGAAGTTATATTTAATGGCTGATGTACACTGCCTGTAATCAAAATGTCTATGAAAATAATCAAGTTCATCTGCTGAATTATTAAAGCATATCACTTCTGTGATATCCTTATATACCCTGACAAAGCACCATAGGGATATTTTAAATGTTTGACCATGTACAGTGCACCCAAAAATTATTCACAGTTCATAACTTTTTCCATGTTTTGTTATGTTACAGCCTTGTTCCAAAATGGATTAAATTAATTTTTTCCTCAGAATTCTACACTCAAAACCCCATAATGAAATGAAAAAGGTTAACTTGAGATTTTGGCAAGTATTCCCAGCTCAAAATTTAGCTCAGGGGCATCGTGGGGCATCGTGTTTCCCTAATCCTTTAGATCTTTCTGCAGCATGGTGTCCACTTGTGATAAATTCAGTTTATTGGACATGATTTGGAAAGGAACACCTGTCTATATAAGATCCCACAGTTGACAGGCCCTGTCAGAGCATAAACAAAGCATGAAGTCAAGACAGGGCGATCAGGGGAGAAGGGCCTTACTCAGGCAGATGACCTATGAACCTCAGTGTGGTAACCAAGAAACCAATGGTCACTCTGTCAGAGCTGCAAAGTCCGTCTGTGGATAGAGGAGAACCTTCCAGAAGGGCAACCATCTCTGCAGCAATCCACCAATCAGGAATGCATGGTAGAGTGGCCACTTGGAAGCCACTCCTTAGTAAAAGGCACATAGCAGCTCACCTGGATTTTGCAAAAAGGCACTTGTCTGATGAGACAAAGATTGAAATCTTTGGTGTGAATCTGTTAGGAACCTGTGACCAGCAGCATTCTGGACAGTAGCCTTGCCCACTAGGCTGTCTGCCCTCCTGGACTTTCCTTGGTACTAATTCATTCATCTCACTTGCTCCAGCCTTGCCTTGCTAATTGCCCTCATCACCTGCACCTGCTACTTCCTCTGTTTTTATCCAGCCTCCTGCACCAGGTCCTTTCTGATTATTGTGCTTCTGAACTCTGATCTAGCTGCATCTCTTGCATCCTATCTGCTACTACTACTGAACTCCTGCTGCCGACCCCATATCGTCTAATGACCATTCTTCTGCTTTCTCCATTTATCTGAACATCTACCGCTGCTGACCTGGACTGTCTCACTACTCTGCTTGTCGCTTGCCTCAACTCTCTGCCTGTTATCTCACTACTATGCCTCCTGCTGCCCTTGCCACTGGACTCCACTCCACCAGCCTGGTGTCCTCCTACTCAGGTGAGCCAGATAGGACACTTACAGAATCTCAGGTGTCACATTTGAAGGAAACCAGGAAATGTGCATCACCAGGCACATAGCGTCGCTACAGTGAAATATGGTGGTGGCAGCATCATGCTGTGGGGATGTTTTTCAGTGGCAGGAACTGGGAGACTAGTCAGGATAAAGGGAAAGATGACTGCAGCAATGTACAGAGGCATCCTGGATTAAAACCTGCTCCAGAGTGCTCTGGTTGTTACCCTTGAACTGGGGCCACAGTTCATCTTTCAGCAAAACAACAACCCTAAGCACACAGCCAAGATGTAAAAGGAGTGGCTTCAGGACAACTCTGTAAATGTACTTGAGTTGCCCAGTCAGAGCTCAGACTTGAATCTGATTGAACATCTCTGGAGAGATCTTAAAATGTCTCTGCACTGACACTTCCCATCCAACCTGATGGAGCTTGAGAGGTGCTGCAAAGAGAAATGGGTGAAACTGGCCAAGGATAGATGTGCCAAGCATGTGACATCATATTTAAAAAGACTTGAGGCTCAGCTTCAGTTTTTAATACATTCTCCAAAACCCCAAGTAAACTTTTTTCACATTGTCATTATGGGGTGATGTGTGTAGAATTCTCTGAAAAAGTGATGCACTACAAATACTTTCTGGATGCTCTGTATATCTATACCTTTAACTTAATTTATATTTATATCAAATATTTGAATATGAGCATGATCTAAAGGATCAATAGGTAATACAAATAGTAATGGTTGTATGCCATTTAAAATTGAGAATTATGATGAGTGGTGGCTGAACATCTACCTTGTTCATTTGCGCACAGGCAGATCAGACTTTTAGAAAAGTCTCACGTCTGCCTGTTTGTGGGGTATTTGAATCTGTGAAACCGGAAGTGAATTTACACATAAAGTGCATAGTTTTGTGCTCCAAATACTGGAAGTGATGTCACTTCCGGTGCATGGACTGCACAGTTACTTATGCCTTTTTTTTGCCCGATTTTTCACCTGTACTCTTCGACGGCGAGAATAAAAGCAAACATGTGATGTCCCTGTGGACAGTTCGTCCACATCTATTTAGAATGTTTATGAAATGGAGTGTGATAATTTAACTGCTGCTGTAGGGTGGGTGCAGAGTCCTCTAATCGCTGTTAAAGAGGCACCCAACAGTTGTGCTTCCTTATTAATGACAGAGCTGCACAGAGTTGCACAGTACAAAAGTCTCACAATATGGGGATACCCCTGAATTGTTTTTTTATAATTTATTTACAAGTGTGCTGCACAGCATACATGTCTCATAATATGAGGATACCCCTGAAAAGCTTTTTTGTGGCATTTTATATTTTAAGTGCACTACACTAGTCAGAACATCTGAGCTGCATATTACACAAGTCTCACAATATGGGGATACCCCTGGAGAAGACTTCTGTTTGTAGTTTACCATCACCAACTAAAAGAGACCCACAAAAGTTCTGTGTTCAATGCAGGGTTTTAAGTACAGTATAGAAACAATCTAAACAATGCAAATCTAAATGTCTATGGCCAGCTTAAGATATTTAAACAACTTTAAAGCAAATACTGCTGGATATTTTTAATATCTCTTCACCTTTTGCACTCCTTTATTTTGTCAATCTAAAGCAATCCACTAACTAGGTGCCTATTACCTAACAGATTTACAGTATCCTACTGATAACCGTACTGATCTTGTTAAAAAAGTGGCTACCTTTTTCACTAGCTCAGCTGAGCAACTTAATATCCAGATAATGAATATCATCTCTTATTACATATAATTTTACATAAAGCTGTCATAATTTTGCGGCAGACACAAACCTCTTTCGCTGCTTTTAGTCTTGCCATATTACCTTTTCAGCATTGCATTCTCCCAAATATAAAATTCTGACTACCCACCAGCTGTCAAAATTCAATATTCCCTGCCCCATTCCTTTGTTGTCTCATCCAGGACTTCTAAAATGGATGTAAGATCTGGTATCGATCACACCATAAGAACCACTCCCCCCCCCCCAAAAAAAATCTCAGTTGGTGCCTTAGCCATGGGCGGATCTTATCACCCACTAAACCAGGGTTGTTTCTTCTAATTGTCTATATTTCTGGCTAGGGCATGTAAGAGTTTCAAGTACTATACAGACACCTCCCACCCCTTAACCAATAACTACTTAACATCTATAAAGGTTCCTTGGCCTGCTATATTTTCCTGTGCTCCACTTTAATATGACACATGTTAATAACATAAGACCTGCTTTTTCCCAGCCCTTGCCCTCCCAAAAATGGCATTAAAAAGTAATTTAAAACAATCTGTTCCCATAAAAAGAGGAAATATTATGAAAATAAATCACTGCGAAAGGCGTTTCACAAGCTAAAACTATGTTTCTGTGTTTATTTTAAAATATATATTAAGGCTTTTTTAAAATCCTTAATAAGGCCTCTTGGCAGGCAAAGCATTTAAAACATTATCCATGAAAAGTCCATTGCATACCAAACATCTAAGTTTGATCAAGTTACAAATCCTGCCATTAGCCCAGGACATAAGAAGCCTAAGGGCTTGTTTCCACTAGAAGCGGAAGCCCGCGGTTGTGCCCATTCTTTTCAATGGGCTATTCCCCTGTCCGCGGAATCGCTCCGATTCCTCCGGTCGACCGAGTTTTTAGGCGGCGGTCCGCGTGATTCCGCGGCCGCCCAGCACTGACCGCGGCCATAGGGGTGAATGGCCGCCGCTAAAAACCGCATGAGATGCGGTTCTTAGCGGCGGCGGTTCTAAGCGGCGGCAACCGCGCCGCCGGCTTCCACACAAGTGGAAACTAAGCCTAACATGGCACAACCACTCTAAATAAATTTGTATACCATTATTTCATATTAGGACACCAGCGCTTACTCATAAAAAGTAATGAACCAATAAAAAGTCACTAAAATAATTATTTTATTATGTGAACACCAAAGACACCTAAAACAGGACAGAATATTAATATTTCTTATTGTATCATAACTGAAAGAAGTGAGCACTGAAGTTTTTAAGCTATACTAGCCAGGGTTTTAGTACCATATACCTATCCCCCATATCCTCATCTCCTCTAGCTATAAGTCGTAATAAGTTAAAAGAAAATACACTACAAAATTACAATTGTTAACAATTCTAATTAATTCAATTCATAAGGAATGTAAGTAGGTGTATTTTAGAAGTGTATTCTAGCACAGTGTTGCAGTCTATATTTGATCCACTAGAGGTCAGTATTACAATTGTAATTTTGAGGCTAAAGCTAGGGATTGCTTTTCTTCGTTAGAATTTAACATTCATACACTTCTTCAGTATAAAAGTACCTAGAAAACAAGATTTAGTTTTTAATGCTTTAGTCAGATAAAAGCCAAAAAAATCAATCGTACCACCACGCAATGTGATCAATTCAAAACTAGAGATGGTCGAATTTTTTGACTAGCTGACTTTGGGATTGCAAAGCCCCTGAACATGGTACCAAAATTTCGCCAGCTTACAGAAAAGAGCCAGCAATTACAACCACCAGCATTAGGGTCAGAAACAGCAAAAATAAGTGGAAGGTTGTAATGTTGTAATGATGAGAAAAATTGGCAACATTCGTGTTCGCAAAATATCACAGTTTTTCGCCTAATATTCTCAATAAATTTGAGAATTTGTGATCTCCAGTCATTATTACCTTCATTGTACAAATAAGCTTTTGTAATTACACATATTGCAAACGTAATGAACGGTAGTTCTGGGTACTGATCTAGAATACTCGCAATTACGAACATAAATCATATCAGAGATTTTCAGGAATTTTGGAAGTCCTGATATTCACAAAAAAAATTTGCCATAACAATATTTGTGATCACCACCAGTAAGTGATACTGAAATTGACTGTAAGGAAGACACAAATGTCTTTGTACTCTTCACCTGGTTGCCACCACACTCACTTGCACCATCTGAACCAAATAAGACCACAGGACATGGTACAAGTAGTTCATGTCTTAATCTACTTGTCTGTTACAAGCTTTCTTGTGCATCATATTTAAAAGAGACTATTTTCTGGGATGACAGCCATGCAGACCAGTATGCGACTTACTGTATGTTCCGAGGACTGACAAGCTGGCTGCCCCCCCTTCCCAACAACCTCTGCAGCAATGTGAGAGGCATTCATACACCCTATGTATATGATGTTTAGCATGTGCACTCAACTTCTTTGGTGGATCATGGCGAGACCAGTGTCCTGTTTTACCACTGTATGGTCTTGGCATCCAGGCTACAGCTCAGTTTCAGGGTGTTGGCATTCTACTTATAGCCCAGCCCATCTTTATGCAGAATAACAAACAAACCATAAGGTGCCATGCTGAACTTGCCAGTAACCAGTATGAGAGCATGTCAGAGCGGTAACACCAAATTTAACACACCTGCTCCCCATTCACATATGAGACCTTGTAACATTAACAAGTCACATGACACAGGGAAGGGAAAATGGCTGATTGGGACATTATTCACGTAGGGGTGTACTCACTTTTGTTTCCAGAATTTAGACATTAATGGCTGTCCGTTGCGTAATTTTGAGGAGACAGCTAATTTTTTCAAGCTGTACAATGACTACTTTCTCTCCATTAGAGATGATCAAATGCAAGAAAGTTTTGATTTGTCTACCCCTTCAAAAATTCAACTCTACCTGGAAAGAAAATGATCTTCCACTTTGTCGGTGTCAGCTGTTTCAATAAAGACAAAAAAGTTTCATGCATATGTTTGACGTTTGCGACAGACTGGATTGATAGGGTTGGATGACTGGAAGGAATCCCACTGTTTCCTCCCCATAGGTCATGGCATTCACTATTCATTGTCTGTGATTTGGCAAACTGTATCGCTATTGACCAATAAGGGATCTCTGTATAGGGGATTTGTTGCATTTTTTTTAGGACAAAATGTAGTATTTGTTTAAAGATTATGTTTTTTTCAAGCTGTACATTAATACCTTGCTATTAATTGGTTAAAATTCCCTACACCTTAAAGCGGACCTACCATATTGTAGGTCACTTTCCACTATCGGCATCAAGCTGCCGATAGCTACTGCAAACACTGCTTTAAAAAAAAGATTTTAAATCTGAAAGCACCAGTTTTTCGAGGTAGCCCCTCCCACGTTGTGACATCACGCCTGGGCGCTTGTCATAGCTGAAATGGCTCTTGGGAAATCATCCCAGCTTCTCTGCAGCCCCATAATGCTCTGCTCTGCCTGTCCTCTGTGACGGCACTGTCACAGCCGATGAACTTCTGTCTGCAGCTCCTGCTCTGTCAGCAGAAGAAATACCCCCTCCCTCTCCAGCTTGGGAGGGAGGGGGAGGGGGGGTTCTTCTGCTAACAGAGTGAGGAGAGAGAGCTTGTGCTGCCAGCTGTCAAAGTGTTTGGAGGATGGAGGACACAGGAGCTGTGTAAGGGGCAGTGCCCCAAATCCTCCTGTGTCATCCACCATCACCTCCTATCTACCTAACCTCATCCTCAGCCTACCTGTGTGCCCCCAAATCCATGTCACCCCATATCACCTCCACACTGAACCCCTTCACCACCACTTATCATCTCCATCCTCTCCTTTTCTTTGTGCTTTCCCTGTCACCTAGTGTCATCTTCATCCTTCTTCACATCAAATCCCATCCCTCTCTGTCACCTAGTGTCATCCCCATCCTTCTGTTACACTTCAGTCTCAATCTCTCCTGTCTCTTACAAGGTCATCCTTTAGGTTCACTCCTGTCTCCTATGCAAACTGCAACACACGCATGCAACACATGGATCTCTGGAAGGACCAGAACTGTCCTCCCATACCAAACCCTTTGGGATTGGTAAATATGTCTGCAGGGAAGGGGCACCTTAGTAATGTCCAACAGAATGGGCGGAAGTGGCTTCAGGTGCCAGTACTTAAGATGGTGCCTTAGGGAATGAGGAAGTGAAGATTGTAAGTACCTTATGTTTTTTTTCTGTGTAGCAGTTTTCACAAATGGTTACTGCTAACAGGTGAGTATAATGTCAATGTAATGTATGTGGGGGATTTTTTATTTTGAGTTTACAACCGCTTTAACTAGAAATGTGTATAAATATGTGGAAACCTAAGTACATCAACACTAATATAATATATCCCCCAAATGTTAATGTCAGCACTCTAACAATAGGATTAAAATCAAGCTGTTCATTTGCAATGTATTTGCCTGAAATAAGCTATTTTAAATCATTTCAGTGTAAGGATATTATTCATCATTGCTCGCTGTATAGGAGTTATTATTGCCTCAATAAGGGGATGCTGTAGGGCTCATCTTTATTATTGGTTTGAGGACGCTCAGGATGCTGACAAATGCATAAAGCACATTTGTATTCCTGCAATAATGTAATTCTCTTCCTGTACAGATCAGCATATATCTATTTTAAATAATTCATCCAATTGTCGTCAATATAATGAACATAAGGAAAAATATACAAATATATAACATTCAGTCAAACAGACATACATTTTTAGCCACATACACCTTTCTTCAAAAATGTTTTACTCGCTTTAGGGCTAAAAGTGTATACAAGGCAATCATCTAAAATGATGAATTACCAAGGCTTCTCTGCTGTTGACAATACTGTTGGTGATTACGTGCTAATTTTCTATAAATATTACATGGATTATTATACACCAGATGACAGATGCCCCAACACCAACCACTTTAGAAGGATGAACCATTCCTACAGTTGTGTTCAAAATTATTCAATGCCCAATGCTGTATAGGGTTTTAGGGAATTCAGTGTACATTTGTAATTGTGTTCAGAATAAAATATTACAAGGACTTTTTAAAGAACCAAATGCAACTAAAATGGCATCAATTGTTTTTGTAATACAGTATAAAAAAGACTGACAAGTATAAAATTGACACAATTATTCAACCCCTTAAAGACTACCACGCTTAGGAACAGAGGTTCATTTAAGTGTTTTCGATCAGGTATTGAAAACACCTATGGATGTCAACGAGCAGCAATCAAGCATAATAAGCACCAATTAGGCAGATTTAAAATGACTGTAATATTCAGCTCCTTCTAGACCTTAAGGCTAAGTTTACACTGGCGTTTTTTTACCGCCAGGTAAACGACCGTTTAGCGTGAGCGACAGGCGGACGCCACATTAGGCGTCCGCCGGTCGGTTTTCGGGCGGCTGTGCCATAGGACCTCTATGGGGTCCTTAATTAGCCTGCACTGTTTTGCAGACAACTACAAGGAGTTGTTTATCCCGCTGCTGCGGGAGCGCACCGGCGGTTTCCGAGCTGAAAGCAGCTTGGGAACCGCCAGTGTAAACTTAGCCTTACTGGTGTGTTTACAAACATGGTGAAGTCAAGAGAATGGTCCAGGAAGACAAGAGAAGAGGTGATTTCTATTCACAAGAAGGGTAATAGCTATAAGAAGATTGCAAAGATGTTAAACATACCAAGAGACACCATAGGAAGCATCATTCACAAATTCAAGGCAAAGGGCACTGTTGAAACGCTACCTGGTCGAGGCAGAAAGAAGATGCGGACTTCGACTGCTGTGCGCTACCTGAAGCACAAAGTGGAGAAAAGTCCACATGTGACTGCTGAGGAACTGAAAAAAGATTTGTCAGATGCGGGTACTGAAGTTTCAGCTCAGGCAATAAGGTGCACACTGCGTGATGAAGGCCTCCATGCCAGAACTCCCAGGCGCACCCCCTTTGCTGTCTCCAAAGAATAAGAAGAGTCGACTGCAGTATGCCAAAAGTCATGTGGACAAACCACAAAAGTTTTGGGATAGTGTGGACTGATGAAACAAAATTTGGGCCCATGGATCAACGCTATGTTTGGAGGAGGAAGAACAATGCCTATGAAGAAAAG
>CM070032.1:159266546-159284536 GCA_036250615.1 Ptychadena robeensis
AGTCTCGAACCAGAGACATTGCCATATTTATACAATATAACTCCCTTTAATCTGAACACCTGACTTATGATTCAAGCTGGTCTTCATATGTATTTCTCCTGAAGAAGCGAGTAAACCTCGCGAAACGCGTCGAGACTAAAGACATATGATTTCTTTGAACTGTATCGTTTATTCATAAGGAATGTTTTTTGCTTATGTTACTTTGTGAATTTGAACTATACGTACATAAACTTGATTGTGTTTGTACATTTGATTTTTTCTAATTACACATTTTTGCCGTGAAAGTCCCTCAAATCGGTGACATAGGGGAATTGTTTTCTTCCCCTTGTCACACTGGGTGCAACTTTATTTTTTATTGCTACAAACAATAGCTCAATACATGGAAAGCTTATAAATTCTATTAGCTCTATTGTAATTTAAAAAAACAACTATATGCAGCTGAAAGTATAAATTTATATTTTTTTACTACTTGTAAAAGTTGGGTACTCTTCTCTTAGTCCCTTTAATGAACTCATAAAGTACCCCCTAACTCCCTTAACATAAGCCCAAATGTGATTTAAGTTTATAAAATGTGAAATAATAAATAATACATTCTGATTGATTGCTGTCTATGCAACACCTTTGTTTTGCACCTTGCCTCCTATCCATAGGTCCATATGTTTCACAGTTAGTGCAGACTTTGCACAGGCTTTCAGCGTGAAGGTGTTTCTGACATGTGCCTTCAGGATCTGTCATTGAATGGGGAGTCATTCATGTTCACTTTCAGTTGGCTGAAAGGTTATCACTGGCACCAATTGGCCTAATTCTTCTTATTTCACAAGACGGACAAATTGGTTGTATGGGAAGTTAATCCTCTACAAGCTCTCTGCTGATATACACTGACATGATGACCTCAGCCTCTGGAGGTTACATCAAAGCAGCTGCCCGCTCTACATCAATATCTAAATCCCCACTTTACTACCCATTTGATGTGGCGCCTTTGATGATTCAATTTCGGGGGTGCAGGTGCAGTTCTAGGAGTGCTTGCCATGCTGTGAAGTCACACATGAAAAGCATGTTCCCAATGGATCTATAGAGTACACAGCCCAAATTATGAATGCACACTGATTTTGTAGCGGGGTTACACACACCACGGCAATGTCATGCAGCACTTACTAATTACTACTACTAATATGATATTCAGAAGCTAAAAGAATATTATAGATGTACAAAATATATCTCTAGAGGAAATGGATCTACCATGGATCAATGTATTGTGCCCTACCCATATATAGTATGTAAAACAAATGTCCCTAGATTAGGGGATGAGGGTCCCCCCTAAATAGTACCTTTTTTCAGGCACAGAATAAATCATACATCATTTGAACATAAAAAGGTCTTTATTATTACATCGGACCAAGGGTTAAGGATTAAATTGAGATACAATACAGATACAACAGCATCTCAGTATCAAAATTGTCAACGGCTACAGATGAGGCATATGAGTCACAACATAAGAAAGTTACATAATATTACATACAAAACTATATATAAAATCATATATGTTGCATCAAATCCACCAACCCGTTTCGCCTAGATCGGGCTTCCTCAGGGAGATACATTTATTCTACATACAACATAGGCAAATATCACTAAACCAGTACATAAAGGTATACATATAAGGTAAACAAATATGCAAATTATGGATATGATAAAAAGTCATTTACATATCTTATGCATTTCTGTGTATGTATTAGAAAATACTTACAGCAACAATATCAAGACCTGATCAAAATTCTGATAGTTGGATAGCAACAACAATTTCATAGGACATGCATGGTCAAACCAGGTATGCACCGCGGAACAACTGTCCTTTTCAGAACCCACTACCCTCCCCGCCAAAAAACAGACTATGGGGAAATCTCCTGAGATCGGGAGAAATATATATTTCTGATTAAACAGGCCGGCCGGTCCGCCAGCACTAATAACCACAAAGAATCCCTTTTATACAAACCTCAAACCTATACATACCTGCTTTGGACGGGATATTTGGACGGGATATGTACTTTCATGTATTCAATCAAACAAGTCAGTAGATAAAGATTAGAAAATGGTTGTAGCATGGTAGTAGTAGGCACTGAACAATTTACAGACAAAAGAATACAAGGAAATCAAATTAGACATAAAGGAAGACCACCAAAATGTAAGGGAGAAAGAAAAAGGATGAGAAACAGAGAAACTCATTACTCACCAAACAACACAAACAGGCACGGTGCCTGAAAAAGCCCATTACTTTGGTACTATGTGGGGGCTCCCCTCCCCTAATCTTGGGAAATAGGTTTTTTGAATATTACAGATGTTCTTGTCTGTTTTTTTATATTTGTATGACGAACTCTCTAAAAATGATAATGCATGCCTCAATTAAGACTCAGTCTAATTAAGAGGATGTTGTTTAATAACAAGTATTTATTGAAAAGTCCCCATTGTACCAGCTCATATGTTCTTTGCAATGGGATTACACATTGTTCACCCAGTGATTGTGACATGTCATGTATGCCGGACGATTGTCCATGAGGCCTGCACAAATTCGCAACCGCTTAACAGAGAAGGCCATTGCAGTTTAGACGCAATTGCCAATGTCTGAATTTAGACTTAAAAAAAAGGAAACAAATTATAGCTATACTTGTCAAGCATACCCATTTCAATAAATACCGGATATTGGGAATTTTAAATTGGAGTCATTTAGGAGGAAGGGGCGTTACTCTACCTCCTAAGTTGCTGCTTCTGCAGATGATGTGAAGGTGGGAAGTTAGGAGTAATGCCCCCTGCCTCCTAAGTTAGCCAGCTGCTACATAGGAAGAAGGGGAGGTTAATCTCCTGATACTGGAAGTGATGTCCATGATGGCCCTTGTTTGTAGAGTGTGAAAGTGCCACTCCACCTAGCACTTCTCGTTCCAAATACAGTGACGTCCGTGATGTCACTTCCTGTATCTGTATTTTTATTCAATATGGTATGGTTATAGCACTCAGTCTTGCATTTAACCAGAAACAGTTTAATATTTTTGTAGATGAATATATGTACAAAAATACTGTTTAACAAAATTGTTAACTTACTACAGGTGTTTTAAATGTTCATTTAAATAAGTAAATGAGGTGAAGCTCTGTGTTCTCTACTCCTGAGTCACAACCTGTACCCGCGTGTTATCTTATGTTGATCGCCACTCTCATTTAATGTTCAGCGCTGAGTCATATGTTGGTGCAATATAAATAAAAGGTAATAATAATAATAACAATGCAAGTGTTTTAATACAATACATCTCCAGCAATTTCAGTGATGATACCATATTCAGGGGCTTTGCAACTATTTCACAAATTAGCTAGTTAAAATTTTGGAACCATCTCTACCTGGACTACCTAGGTTCATACCGTCTACCAAAAGGTTGGTATTTTCTTGCCATTCCAGTATAAAGAAGATGAAAGAAGTAGCAGTTACTTTCTCCATATATGCTCAGCAAGTCTTTAATAAACGACTTCAGAATGTTCTCTTGTAATTCATGTTACAAAGAAAATTCATTCAGCACAGCAAACTCCTTTGTCACACTAGATTTTAAAAAATGGCCTTTGTGATTCATTGCAATGCCACCGCAGTAATGATTGCCCTGACACTGAAGAAATATGAAATCTGCGCCATCAAAATAAGTCAGAAAATGAGCAATGTAAGAAGGAAAGTCCTTCTAAATAATGTTCGTGCCACAATGTCACCTTGTTGTTACTAAAAAATATTACAGTGAATACAGCTTCTGTACTAGACGATTTTCAATTCATGTTATAAACTGCATTGTCACATTATTGTGAATGTATTTATTAACTATTCATTTATGTCTGATCTGGATTCCACTTTCTGAAGTCAGTGTCTGAAAGATATTTATGTGGATTATTCGATACATGAATTATGACATGTCAAACCTATGTTCTTCTATGAATAGCACAATGCAGTAAGGTTCAGAACTATTCATCTCTATGGGGGGCAGCAAAATCTGAGCTAGGACTTTGTAAAAGACGCTGAGTCGACCTTCTTCTTGGGTAGAGGGGGAACAAAAATTAACCATAGTCATAACTAGTGATGGCCAAAAAGTTCGCCCGGTGAAAAGTTTGCAGTTCGCAATGCCGGCGAACATTATGGGTGTTCTACCCGCCCCCTATACCTTAACATGGAGATAAAGTTTGATCCCTCACCCCACAATCAGGTGAGACAGTACAGCCAATAACAAATTTTTCACTCCCCCCCCCCCCCTATAAAAGAAACAGCCCAGAGGTCATTTTACATTTATCCAGTACTAGATAGATAGGGAGAGCTGCTGATTGAGGAATGGCTTAGCTACTTTGCTATTACACTCCATCCAGTGATTTGTCGCTATAGCTAAGGTGTTCTGTTACATGCAGTTCATCATTACTGCACCACAAAAGTCAGTTTCTGGGGGTGGGGTATGCTGTATTATGCATTGCAGAGATCTGACCAAATGTGATGCACTGCAGAAGGTACTGCCAGGTAACTAGATGTGATTTATTAGATCCATATTTTGGGGGAGAAGTTTTGCCATTGATCCCCATTTGGCATGACACTGTCTAATGGTTGAACCCTTTTGACTTTTTTTATTGGTATTTTGGGTACAAATATGACCTAAAGGTTTGAGAAGTTTGCCCTCCAATAAAGTCAACGGATGTTCACCGCGAACATGCTACCGGCGGGTATTTGCAGAAGTTCGATTTGCCTGTTCGTGAACAGCCAAAGCTGATGTTCGGCCATCACAAGTCATAGGTTCTATATAGTTCATGTGTTTGATGGTAGTCTGTTATTATAATTAACTTGTATTAGTATATATAAAGTTATATAGCACCATCATATTTACTGAGCACTTAACAGAATAGTTATATCCGAAACAAATGTTTGTACCATAGTCAAATGTAATTGTAGAGTTGGGTGGTGAAGAGCACGACCAGTGGAGAAAAGAGCACCAAGACAAGGGGTACCTTCTAGTTCTTCATGGACATGAGACTGTCTGGGCTTATCTCTGAAGTGGGGGCCTCCTGGGGAAGCTGAAGATTTGAGGTCCCCATACACCTTACAATCTTACCATACAATTTCTGTACACTTTACTTTTTTTTCTACCAAAACCATGTAATATGAGGACCTTTCTAAACCTTCCAATCACTATGTATTCTATCAGGGAGGACCCGGCACTACATAGTTGTTGGTAGATCTAAAGGAAATTGTATGGAGTGATCTAAATGTGTATGGGGGGGCTTTAGGCTAAATTTACACTATAATTTCCCAGGTAGTGATGGGTGAACTGTCTGCAAGGCTAGCAGTATGGGTGCTCGACCCACCCCGTTTACCAGCAAGAAGGAGCTTACTGTTCTTCCACTGGCAGGATCATCAGCAGTAAGATCCCGCCGGAGGAAGAATCTAAAGCCCCCCATACACCTTGAGATTCCTCCATACAATTTCCATCAGATCTACCAACAACTATGTAGTATAGTGACCTCCCTGATAGAATACATAGTGATTGGAAGGTGTAGAAAGGTCCTCATATTACATAGTTTTGGTAGAAGAAAAGTTGATTGTACAGAAATTGCATGGTAATTGTATGTGGTGTATGGGGGGCTTTAGAAAAGAGAACCGCGTCTTCTATTTAAAAATCGGCTCCGAAAACCAGAAGCGAAGTGACTGACATCACTTCCGGGTTTCCCGATTCAAATTCCCCGCGAACAGATGAACTTTAGACTTTTTCCGCCTGTCCAATCGACTTGTTCGCAAACAGACCTAGCTGAAGTTCTCCCATCACTATACCCAGACTGATGTCAGTCTTGCATGAACCTGGAACAACTCGAACAGTATCTTACATCATTTGTTTACAGTGGTCACACTTCCCTCTAACTCAACTGGCCTAGCCCACACACTCTACTCTGCTTAAACAGGGAAACTTTTACTTAGAAATAGATATAAATACAGTTTATTTGTCTTTAAATCCAGGTACAGTGAACAGTTATTTGATAAAGAGTTGGAAACAGGGAAGGTTCCCAGTTGAGATTGTGCTGGCTACTCAGAAGGGAAGTGGTCTCAATCCCTGGGCAAGCTATTCCTCCCATTCTATCCTGAGGACAGGGGGTAGGTTTAATAGTCAATTGAGAACTGAGCCCAGTTGTTAAGAGTAGTAGCTGGTAAAGCTGAAGGTAGCAAAGATTTATAACCCCTGCTATTTATCATATTTATTCCCCTCTGAGCTCAGCGTCCCGTCCCCCCCCCCCCCCCCCCCCCCAGATTGGGCTGGGGTAGGCCCAGACATAGGAAAAATGAATCAATGAATCATAAATAAAACTTTCCCTTTTTAATACTTGGTTGCAAATCCTTTGCAGTCAATTACAGCTGGAAGTCTGGAATGCATAGACATCAGCAGACGCTGGGTTTCATCCTCTTCTGCATCTGTCTTTGGTTCCTGCTTGTTCTTGGGATATTTTCCCTTCAGTTTTGTCTTCAGCAAGTGAAATGCATGCTCAATCAGATTAAGGTCAGGTGATGACTTGGTCATTGTATAACATTCCACTTCTTTCCCTTAAAAAACTGCTTGCTTTTGCAGTATTCTTTGGGTCATTGTCCATCTGCACTGTAATGCACGGTCAAATGAGTTCTGAAGCCTTTGGCTGAATATGAACAGATAATATTGCCCGAAACAATTTAGAATTCATCCTGCTGCTTTTGTCAGCAGTCACATCATCAATAAATACAAGAGGACCAGTTCCATTGGCAGCCATACATGTCCACACTATGACTAGCACCACCATGCTTCACTGATGAGGTGGTATACTAAGGATCATATGCAGTTCTTTTCCTTCTCCATACAGTTCCTTTCCATTGATCTTGGTTTCATCTGTACATACAATGTTGTTCCAGAACTATAAAGGCTTTTTTAGATGTCGTTTGGCAAACCCTAATCTGGCCTTCCTGTTTCCAAATCCATTGTGGTGGTGTATTGAGCCCACATTTTTTAAATTGTGTTGTTGTCTCAATATGTATGGACCTGACTGTATTTCTTGGGGAAAGCCAACTAACCTGCAAGTATGGAAAGACAAAGGTAGTGGGAAAAAATGCACATAGACGTGGGAAGAACATGCAAACTTGGGACCCTAGTGCTGCATGGATAGAGTACAAATCATTGAGCCACTGTGCTCTCCATTATATAATTCTATAGGTATGAGTTGCCTCCAATCTGAGATGTTCTTTAGGCAAAAATTTGGGGTAATGTGACAATCTGCAAATTATTTCCAGTAACTCACCAGTTAGGTGGCATCTGCAGTTGATAGCAATACACTATGCCTGTGCAATCGTGCATGTTCATACCTTGATTAAAAAAAATTTGGAGTTCCATTTCTCCCTGTTGCAGTTGTAAGAAAAGAAGAGGTTGTTTCCTGAAACAATATAATACCTATATTGCTACTGTGTGATCTCAATGCAACATTGCAGTTATATTACATGTTTTACTGAAGCAGTAAATGGCCAGATCAATGGGCAACCGATAGTATCGGATAGTATGTGTTAAAATCACTATCAGGTTTCCATTCCGTTCCTTCTTTCCCCTTCTCTGCTTGTTCTGCTTGTTTTTTGACCTTTGTCACATAGGGTAGAGGGTAGACTATAAAACTTAAGAAAAAATATGTTTTCCAATAGGGACAAACCTGTTGTGAAATGGAAATCTCCTCAATGGGGCAATAGACAAGATTTTTAACCATTTTCTCCTAAAAAAAATATACTTTAAGAAAACAGATCTTCAAAACTCTCCTCTGAATTATTTTGCTGGCTGCACATTTTCCTAGAAGAATACATTATAACATTTATTTTCCACACCATGCAGAGGAATAACCTAGTACATTTTCCTGAAGTAATTCCAAAATATAAATATTACATTTAGGATATAAAATATGACATAGCCCACTAGGAAATAAATGGATGCACAGATTAGGAGCTAAATTATTTACATTGCAATTCAGCGTAAACTCCACTGAAAATAGGAAATGTATAGCCGTCTGTCTGTCATCATTTTTAGAAAGATGTGCTCAGCGTTATTCTTTTTATATTATAGTATATGGGGGAAAAAATTGTAAAGCGATCGTTCAGTCTTTGGTTTGCCATGCAAGTAGCATTATATTCTAGGTTTGTTCCAGATGTCACCAACATGGTAAACTAACTTTCTTCTAGCAAAGTATACAGCAATCAGACGTAATCCAAAGCATTCCTTTAGTAATCCCATAAATGCACATTAACATGATTAAACAGAACAATATTACATCTGGACGGCATAATACAATTATTTACCACTTTTCAAAATATGTGGACAAGTGGGCAAGTGATCTTTGCCGAGGCAAGTGGCCCTTAATAGTCTAAGCCAGAGTTTGGGAAGCAAGAGTGAACGATAGCACACAGTTGTATAGAAACACCCTACTACTGTAGAAACCTGGTTTCTTTCTGGTGTACTTCAGTTCTAGCGGGGTCACTGCACATGTGTTTCCAGAACTCCCCTGGGTTTCTCGGACTGTGATCCAGTCCACAAGGAACGGTGCTGTGTTCTATCCTACTCTTGGGCACTATGCCAAAGTTACATTGTTCTGTCATTGCTGAAAACTGGTTATTTCTTTGTTATTTACACTACATTAATAACATTAATGTTGCACTAAACCTGTCTGATGATTTGACTGGTTTCTTCCTGTACAATACCTTAGAGATCAGACCATACTAAATTTTTTTTATCATAGCTTCAAAGATTACTGTCAGGATCCGAAACCCAAGGTTAAAACCTGCCGCAAGGAGAGCTCTCTTTTGAGGCTCCACACCTCCCTACAAAGAAGGAAGGACTCTCCTCAAAGGAAATATCCACATTCTAAAACTTTGTAGATCTAATACTTTTATACTTTGAAGTGATCAAGCTATATATACATATACGGTGTGGATGCCACCGTGCCCTAAGGCGCCGTCCTTCCACCTGAGGCAGTAATCCTGTGCTTGGCCTTTTTGAGGGGACCCTACAACACGCACTACATTCATACTTATATGGGAAACCATTTAAATGGAAGAAACTTAAGATTAAGAGTATCTTCTATGTATTTCCTGATGAAGCAACTTTATTGTGTGAAACATGTTGAGATTGAGATATATTATATCAACTCATGATGCGTTTATGTAACAATACCCCTTATATATGTTTTGAAAAACTACAAAATGATGGACTTTGACACAGTGCAATATGTGCTTTGATTAACTACAAAGTAAAGTATTTTGATACAGTATCATAAAATTATCATTTTTTTTCTGACAACAATAAGTGTGGTACTGCCTTTGAAATACCTTAATCCTCACTCCTGAGTAGGGTGTGGAGACATTTTCTTCCCTTTTCACACATGCGTCATGTCTGGCTGCAACCCTGACCTGATTTGGTACCTTGTTGGATCCCTTTACAAAGATACTTTTTACTCAGTTTCTCACTGAACCCTAAACTTCTGGCCCTCCCATGTACTTCCTATATAAGCCATGTCTTTTCACTTCCTCATTGCAAGATCATTGTGCTTCTGCCAATATCTTGCTCCTGCTGCTTTTGCTTCTATGTTATCAGTACAAGTGTCCTAGGCCGCGCCTAGGCCGCTGACTACCCAAGCCCAAGCTTCATCTAGCTACATTGCTAACTTGACAGCATCGGCTATTGACCTCTGCTTTCTTCCTTACTACACTTATGCTTGCTCCCTCTCTGCTACTGTTGTAGTTCACTGATCCTGCTTTCACCTGTGCTGCTGTATTCTACTGGACTTTGAGCCTGAACCTAGATTGTTAAAATTATATAGTAATCTGCTTTGATTTCCCACCCTTACTACTTTCTGCTTCACATCCCTGGGGTCATCGATGTGAGGACCAAGACCAACATTGCCTGCATTGCATACAGGTCAATGGTGTGCCACCCCATCTCTTCTGCACCATCGCTGACAATGAAGATGCAGAACCTGCAACAATTGGTGAGTTTACTGATGTAGAGAAACACCATGGAACAGAGTGTAAAAAGTTGAGTTATGTTTGTAAGCAAACCTACCTCAAGCTTCACTCAAGGTAGCCACCAAGGAGGTTTAAGGAGAACCATAGCAAAATATTAAATTACATATAATCTATTGCTAGCATTATACAGAAGTTTTTGGTTTTATGGGTCCCCCTATAGCAGATAAGTCAAACTTAAACAAATTAGAGTGGGGCAAAATTAATAACTTGGACAAAGTCATGGGCCAACTTTGATATTTATTAGAAACATGTCTACATTTGTAGACGTTTTTCCTTTTCATCAGAATTAACCTCCCTAGTGCTCTTGCAAGGTCCAGGTCCAGAAGCGCACCATAGACTTTAACAGAATTTTTCATTTAATGTTGTAGGCCTGCAACTTCCCAAAATGTCCGTACAAGGGTCTAGTAGACATCCTGAATATAATAATGTTTGAAACACACAATTATTATAAATTTTTTTTATAAAAGGTATCAAGTGAATGATAAAATCTCTAAAATACTTCTTTAGTATGACAGATTTCAAAACAGTATTGTCAAGGAGCAGCAGGTGTGGACCCACTGTGCCACGTGTCCTACCTCCTCTAAGAGCGTTGTATAAGTGAACCAACTCGTTCTTCACAATACCCCTGATGGTGGGGTTTTCCGAGGGGAAATCACAGGAACAGCAATGGCAGGCAGTGCTTAGCATAACACAGAGACCTTAATACTGAGGTAAGGCAAGGCATGTAGCTGCAGGAGGTCCACCCCCCCCCCCCCCCCCCCCCCCCCCCCCCCCCCCCCCCCCCCCGGAGTCCTGGAAGTAATGACGTGACACCAGCCGGGAGAAGAAGGCTCCACTCCGATCGCAAAAGAAACAGTATGTTTTCACAATCCATATAATGACGTGACACGGGGGGAGGGATCTGCTCTCTTCCCGGAAGCCTGCCGCAGTGGACCGAAGCCAACGTGGACGCCGGATCAGGTAAGCGCTGCAGGGAACTTCTCAGTGCCAGACGAACTAGGGAGGTTATTGATGTACCAAAACTGTGAGGACCTTGGCTGTCCCGGGTACCACCTGCTGGTGGCACTGTGCTAGTGCTTACCATGGGTAATTTCCCTGGTCACCAGCAAGTGGCTTCCTGTGAGTTTGGGCTGGGTTGAGGACACCTGTCTCGTTAGCCTTAGGGCTATATAGGTGTGCCTCACCCCCAAACACTGCATAAGCATTTTTACCTACATATCTGATCAGTAATCTGAACCTGGTCCTCACAATCATCTCTGGACAATCTGAACCCTGGATTATCTGATTTATCTGAACTCTTGCCCCCTGAATTTGGATTGTCAGTGTCCTGTTTTGTTTGTTATAGGTTCACAGTGAACCTGTTTGTTTTTTCCCTTATTCCTGTCTGGTGTCAGTCCTGGTCGCCCCCTGTCTAGATCCTGACAAAATGCTCAGCCCAAACTGACCAGTGCATCACACACAGACTGAACTGTAATCTGTACCTGATCCTCATTATGAACCCCTAGCCAATCTGAACTTTGGATTATCTGATTTATCTGAACTCTTGCCCCACTGCTTTTGCAACTTCAGTGTCCTGTTTTGTTTGCTGTAAATTCCCATTAAACCTGTAAGCCATTATTTTTGTATGGTGTCAGTGTATGCTGCCAGTCTGGATCCTGACAGAAACAAACTGTTTCTGTTTTGTTTAAACATTAAATCTGGAAAAAGCAAATCCTAACACTATGTGAAATGTCAAAAAAGAGACACATCTGTATTTATTTATTAACCTTGCAGGCCAAATATAAATACACCGCAGCTTTGATTTTGCCCCCCGGGCCGGAGTTTGACAGCCCTGCCCAAGAGCATTGTGATGTTCAGTTGCATTACTTGCTGTTCCTGCCAACTTCCTTTACTGGAAGGGTTGAAGCAAACAATTACCTACTGATATTTGTGCTTATGATTGTCATTTGTTGACAAAACCATTACCTTAACCTTCTGAGCGTTCTCCCCGAGTTAACTCGGGCTGCGTTTCATGATGCATGAAACTCAGCCCCAGCTAACGAGAGGCACGCTCGAGGTCTCGCTGTCTTCTGACATACATGCCGATGCTTCCGGGTCCGCCCCCGATCGCGTCACCAGTGACACGAAGGGGGCGGGGGTAGGCGGCGCCATAGACCTCCGTCAAACTGGAGGGGCGTTGCCTTTCTTCAGCATAAGTCCGGCGTCTCCAGTGACGCCGGGCTTATGTGTAGGTCCTCCAGCTGAGCAGGCAATCACAATATGCTCCGCCGCGATTGCCCGTGGCACGGTTTTGAAAAAACCGTGCCACGTGGCAAACGCTCAGGAGGTTAAAACCAAAGCAAAAGTTTTAGCTGTTTGTTAGCAGGAGTTAGGCTCTGTTAGTCAATTATGTAGAGTTCATCTCAATCTATTGGTTCATCTGACACTACCATGTCCACAGAAGGACAATGCTGCAGTAAGCTGGCTACATTTCCCTTCCAGATACAATGGAGTAAATGTAGTCTCCACGAGCAGGATGTATATTACTGCCTGGATCAAAAATAATAAAATATATTAACTATTTTACTTTGCTGTACCTGTACTTAATTAAACTTTTTAATGGCATCTCAAGTATATCATGACCTTTTTGTGGTTTCTAGTTACTTTTTAGTTTCAATGATTGAAAAGTCGTTAATTAGAAAATATATTTTTTCAACAGTAAATAGGATTATTGAAATGTAACTTAACGTAACTTCACATTAATCGCAATAGCCTGGCCACATTTTTTCTATAATATTTTATTTCAGATGAAAATTCGTTATTTTTATAATTAGATTTTCACTTAGACTTTGTTGTTTCACATGCTCAAAGATGGCCCTCTGAACCATTTTGTCGGCCATAAAGAAAAGCTGGTCTAATCTATAGTACACTTGGGTGCACACACCAAGATAATTACATGAAAAGAAAAGCACAAACATTATTGATGGCTTTACTGTGAATAGTTTTGCCTAGAGCGAGTAGCTGGAAAAACAAGTGTCCTTGATCTTTATCTTTCCATTGCTGAAAAGGTTGAGGTGGCAAATTAGAGGTCACCAAGTTTTTAGGTTTTTCTTTTTTCGTAACCTTGACAACAAAGACAAGCAATAAAACTGGCAGCTATTATTAAGACCTGAAATGGCCTTATTTTTGAGGATGATATGTACTTTAATGTCTCTGACATGTTAGAACATGCATAGGACCTAATATTCTTCTACATTAAAAGTTTAAAAGACCACTGTCATAAAACAACTATTTTGATAATCATGTGTAGTAAATAAATTAAACAATTTAAATATTTTAAATGCTTTTATTTAGGCTTTATCCACATGTACACTGCACAGCCAAAGAAAATGTCGCCACAAAAAAAAAGGTCACGCACTCTGGTCACTGTGGCATTGTTTCGATAGGCTTCTGCAATGTCACAAGATTTATGTTCCATCCAGTGTTGCATACATTTTTCACCAAGATCTTGCATTGATAATGGTAGAGTCTGACTGCTGCGCAAAGCCTTCTCCCAAAGCACATCCAAAGATTCTCAATGGGGTTAAGATCTAGACTCTGTGGTGGCCAATCCATGTGTGACAATGATGTCTCATGCTTCTTGAACAACTCACAATTTGAGCCCGATGAATCCTGGCATTGTCATCTTGGAATATGCCTGTGCCATCAGGGAAAAGAATCCATTGATAGAATAACCTGGTCATTCAGTATATTGAGGTAGTTAGCTGTTTTCGCTCTTGGCGCGATGCAGCAGCGTGATGACATCATCACGCTGCTATCAGATATCGGAGGAGCTCAGTCGATGCTTTGCATGGAGACCCTCTCCATGCAAAGCAATGGACATTGACCGTGGCTTACGGTCATGTCTGATATTCCTGTTTTCGAGCGGAATTGATTGGTCCGCTCGAAAACAGGGATGGCCGCATATGATATGGCCCAGATAGATGGCCGTGAGTGCGCATGGCCCTCGAAGCAGCCATCGATCTGGCCCATATCAACATGTGTACCCAGCTCTAGATCTAACCAACTGCAGCAACCCCAGACCTATTTGCTTAGTTAAATCCAGTTGGCGACTTTTTTTGGGCTGGGCAGTGTACATGCAATTCAAGATGACACATTATAAAAATGAAATGAGATAGGAACAAACTGTTGTTGACATGGGTGATTTCACCCTCCAGCTTTGATAAACATAGTTTAAATGTTTCCTGAATTGATTGATTCCCTGGCCAATTATAGCACCAGTTTTCAACTGTAATTTATTAATATCATGCTCTTTTTATTATAGGACAAAATATACAAACAAAAGTTTGTTTTCAACTTTTTCTTAAAGGGCTTGTGTCCACTGCTGGACATGGTGGACGCAGGGAAAGGTGTAAGCGTTAACTTGCTTTGTTTTCTATGGAAACCTGTATACCCTGCGTCAACACAGATGCAATAATGATGCAATAATGAGACACATTATGTATAGTGTAAAAGAGCCCATAATGATTTATTGATTTTCTTTTTGTTTTTAATTGTAACATCTAATTACAGCTTTAAAGTGTATGTCAAAAGCAAAACCCACAATTAGTAGTAACTACTTGACAAGGGACCATTTTAAATGAATCCCAAAGTGTGAATGTGTAGTTGAGTTGTCAGTGACATCTATGATTGACCGCTACCAACAACACAGTGGCTCAGGGGGGTTAGCACTCTGGCCATGTAATTCTAGTATCTTCATGTCTTTGTCTCCCTGAAGAAGCCCAGAAGTGAGCAAAATGCATTGGAGCTATCTTCTTAATCATATACTATATGGCATTTAAGAGTCAAAATTGTAAATAGAATATTACAACATTGGTTGCCCATAATGTTTAATGCTGCGTATTGTGCACAATTTTGATGAGCTCTTTATGAATCTATTTATGTAATATTTTTGGTCCAATGTATTAATAAAGACCTTTTAAAATAATTTATCTCTGTATTTCTGTGTCTTAAAGCATGGTAAGTTTGTGTTTGTAAGGGGTGTTGTATGCTACCCCTGTTAGGGCATTTCTATGCATTGAAGAAGAAGTCCAGGCTTAGTTTAGAGTTTGGGAACTGGTGGTATAGGAGGTACTGATATGTATGTGTGCCTTCCTGGCCAGTCTCACAGCATAGCATGGCAAGGCAAACTACCCGTGTATGCCCAGCTTTAGGATCATCACACCCATCACTGACCATTAAACTTACAGGTATAGTTTTCAATTCCTAATTCATAGACATTAATATTTTTAAGCACAACCCTTGCACCTTTGCATTCCACATGATTCTTGAGTATGTTTGGCTGAAAAAGTACACATTAATCCAATAGGCCATTGGTACCATCAGGGACTGACTTTGGGCAAGATGGCCTGGTTGAGGTTGGGTAGAGTGGCTTTGTGAGATTAACTGAAGTTATTCCATAGCCAACCATGTCTTAACCAGCTTACTTTTGCACATGGTAGAAAATGGTAGGTCATGGTAAAATAGAAAATTGCATAAACTGTATCAGAGCAATAATTAATAGTTCATCATTTTTATCTCGTAATCAGTTGGGAAATTTGTTGTAAGTGTCAAGTAATAGATAAGATTTTATATATGTAATATGCCTTTTTTTTCTAAGCACCTGAAAATTCAAACTAGCAGCCAGCACATTATGTTCTTATCTCACAGTTCTCACTACTTGTCTGTCATTTTTCCTCAGGCAGTTTTGTCCTAACATTTAGAATGTGTATCAAATTTAGCAGCAGCCTATTAGTACCTGACTAGCAGAGAGACCTCTTAATTATTTTTCTAAGATAGTGTACCCACTGACATTTACTGAAATTAAACAGAGCAGGATGAGCTCTTCATAAATCAGCTCACACATACCACAGTATACCAGCTGTAGGTATGCTTTGGCATTTTCTGCAGGTTTGGGCTCTTTTTAGTTTAATAAAATGATATATGTAGGAATTGTGTGATAAACAATGTGACTCATTATATTTCTCATCACAGGTAAAATTGATTAGCCTTTATTAGCTGTAGCTGGGGTTAGTTTGTGTGGTACTTCTGCAATACCAAACAGTCATTTATAGACTATGAACAAAATATAAATGCAAAACTTTAGGTTTTGCTCCCATTTTCCATGAGCTGAACTCAAAGATCTGCAAAAAATTCTACATACACAAAAGACACATTGCTTTAAAATATTGTTCACAAATCTGTCTAAATCTGTGTTAAGCTAGGCACACACACAGGAAGATTCCCATGCAATCGACCCCCGATCAATCACAGCGTGGTGACGTCACCATGCTGTGGTTGATCGGGGGTCGATTTAACAGAAATCAATGTGCACCACATGGGCACATCTATTCCTGTTTAATGAGGACCAGTTCTCCCCAGCTTGCAGCGTGTGAATCACAACACGCTACAAGCTGGGGAGAAATACAGCCTGCCTCACTCACACAGCAGCAGCTTCCGAGTAAGGAGTGCCTCCGCCTCCTTCACACTGACAACGGACGGCTGAGCAGGAAGGAGGCAGAGCAGCAGCTGTTCCAATACTTTGCATGAAGATTCTTGTCTCCATGCAAAGTAATGGAGATTAAATGGGGTTTTCCAACATGTTGGAACCCCGTTCAATCGAGTTTCTTCGAGCGGGCTCTATTGATCACGCTCAAAGGAAGGCACACACAGGTAGCTTTGTAAACAGATTAGAGTACTATTAATCACCGTAAGCGTTTAGATCTACCCGTGTGTGACTAGCTTTAGGGTGTCCATACACGGGTCGATATTTGAAGTCTTAAGTGTCTGCTAATCCTATCAGTGACATGACTTCTAAATAAATGGGCCAGACCAATATGATTGCCTGGTAAATATTGTTTTTATTTGTAACTTTTTGCCCATGATTCCTTTTTTATATGCAGCAGCTGCTTCTCTGTTCAAAGTAAGCCAAGGATTAGTGGCTTCCATGTAAACACATGGACAATATGCTGGTGTACATTCAATTTATAACAAATAGAGAAGGTGCACAAAGGAAGCGAGCATTAATTATATACAAGATACAGGGATTTGCCTTACAAAAGAACACTAATTTAAACCAGTTTTTAACATAAGATTACATTGATTATAGCAGATATGCAAATATTTAGGAAAGTGGCATGCTGTATACGTATGTATACAGGTATTTGAGGTGGCTCCATTGACCTCCATGTTATGGAGAGGGCATCATTTTTTTAGAGCATGTGAAGTGTTCGGGTTTACCTGGAGAGCAAGAAATGTTTTTAAAAAGCGAGCCAAGTGCATACCGCCCAGTAGGTAAATGAAAGGGGGTGTATTCCCCACACCATGGACCAGGCATTGTGAAAGAGCAGTGGGGGCTCATTGAGTTTCCAGGGTTCCCCTTTAACAGCAGGACCTCTGGATCCCGCCTCCCACACTATTGAAGGAGTACCTTACCCATTCAGAGGGGGTGTTTTAAAAAGTTACCTATAAATAAGACACAATTTCTACCCTTCCACCTTCAGTTAGTTGAAACGTGGCTATGCTTCTAAACAGGGTGACCGGGGAACCACTGTGCTGATATTAATCTGCCCAGCTTCGAAGCTTCATTCAGTCGAGGGACTTCGTGGGACACAGATTGTTGAGACCCCCTCCATGTGACAATCGACCCTTTAAGGGAAATGTTGGAGTCACAACTAGTGATGGCGCGAACCCGGAATTTGATGTTCGCGAACGGCGAACGCGAACCTCCGCAAATGTCCGCGAACCCGGCGAACCTGGCGAACCCCATAGATTTCAATGGGCAGGCGAAAAAACAAAGGGAACTTTTCTGGCCACAATAGTGTTGGGAAAGTTTTTTAAAGGGACTAACACCTGGACAATGACATGACAGATGGGGATCCATGGCAAAACTCCCAAGAAA
>CM070032.1:159314339-159325837 GCA_036250615.1 Ptychadena robeensis
CCATACTGGGGACCCCGATGGCGCCGCACTCCCCCCAGGACACACCAATGGCTGACAATGCAATACACTATACAATCTCCAGGCAATCTCGGTGATTGTATATGTATATATCTCGGTATCACTGCCACCAGTCTGGAAAATGAGCCAGACGTCTCCTAACTAAATAATCCCTGTGGGAGAAAAAGTTAATTCACAATAAAAATCTAGGAATAACAATATCTATCACTAGGTAGCGTCTCTCCAGTTGCTTAGATTCTTTGTGGGTCATTCAGCTTCAGTGGGCGCGCCAATCCTAAAGGAGTGTGTCTCATAATCAGCCACCCCACCCCCCGCTGCCACCAAGGCCTTCCGGAACACCGCCAAAAATTGAAACTGGGATAAAAAGGAAGAATCCCTATGGATCAATAACGGCCCTGGAGACACGGGACACCACATCATATATTCCGTATAACACTGGACTGGGCACAATTCCCCTTCAATCCCAAAGAGCTGCACTACAAACCCCTTCCCCTGCTGATTAGTCTTGGGAAAATAAATCCCAATAAACAACACCCCATCAACCTTCCGCACATTAGACACCAACACGCCCCCCGCCCTCCTGGTAGTGGGAGCAACCAGCTCCCCCACCCTAAATGCCCCAAAAAATGCTAAAGAAAAAGCCAGCCTAAACAGCACCCGCTCGTACACCGAAGTGCTCACCGGCCTCCTGGTATCCGGCACCACCCGGCAACGGCGGAACCCCTTCACCGCCTGCCTCACTAAAAAATGTTTAGTATAATCCCTCCAGGATCTACATTTAAACAAAAACGATAACGCTGCTAAGGACTTAGTGACAAACGCCACAGACCGACCTGAAGACAACAAATCCAGCACAAAATGCAACAACACATCCAGCCTCTCCTCGTCTGAGGCAGGCACCGAAACAGCGGATTCCCATTGTGTCCAGTGATGCCACACCAACGAATACGCCCTCCACGTCGCCTGAGACACCGAGCCCTCTATCCAACTGGCCAGTCGGTCGAACTCAGATCCCACAAGTCCTCTTGCATGGGCGTCGCTCGTAGCTCCGCCTCCGGTGCCAACAGACGGAATCGCTCCTGTTGGAACCGAGAGAGCGAGTCAGCAATCCCGTTGTCAACCCCCGGCACATGCACCGCCCGAAAGGACAGGTTGCAACGCAAACACAGCAAAACCAATTTCCGAACCAGGTTGGCGACCGGCGCCGGTTTAGCTGACAAAGAATTGACCGCAGAGACCACCGCCGTATTGTCCGAACGGAAAATAACAGCCCGGTCAGCCAACCACTGGCCCCACAAAGAAACCGCCACCACCAACGCGAACAGTTCAAGAAAAGCCAGATTCCGTGTCAAGCCCACCTCCTGCCGCGCGGGCGGCCATCGCCCCTGGCACCATCTACCTTGCAAGTAGCCCTACAAACACCACAGCACCAGCCCCAATCTAAACAGCTTGTACCTCTTCATTCCCAACCGGCGGCGCAGGCCAAGTGAGGGATCCCAGTATAGGTTATCCCAGAAAAAGACCGCCCACACACGCAGATCCGTTTCGCCCACTGTGCAAGCAAATAAAATGGGAAAGGACGTGAACCCCACAAGTCAAGTCACTCAAACGGGAGGGCAAAAAGATACGCCCCATCGACATAATCCGACAAGCGGAAGTTCAATTCCCCAGGAACGACTGCAACTCTCGCAGCGTCGCCCTTCTTCCGCGACATGAGCTCACCAGCGAACCATTCAATCCCCAATCTTGCCTCCGGCAGCGGCAAACCATGGCCCCAAATCAATTTGTCAATGCCAGGGGAAACAAATAACAAGTAGTAGGACCCTCCTCTGAGGCAGTGGCACCCCAAAAGAGGAAAGGAAAAAACAGGGAAACCACGTACGTTAACACCTGGTGCCAGTCCGTTAGAACACGCGGCTCCGACACAAAGAAAGTCGTCCAGATAATGCAAATTACTAACGAGCCAAGAGCCAATGCAACGACTGATTCTTTGACTGCCCACTCCAAAAAGGAGCGAACAATTCAAAAAAGAACAAGGAGAAATTTGAAATCCATAGGGAGACAACGTCCACAAACCAATGCCCTTCGAAGCGACAACCCAACAAATGCTGACTATAAGGATGCACGGCAGCAGCCGAAAGGCCTGCCTCAATGTCAACTTTAGCATAGCGCACCCTGGCCACACGCTCCGCACTTCCAGCCACGCGGAGTATAGAGTCAAAACTGGCCATACGTCACCGAAAGCCAAGTCCACAGGAATGCCATATTCACTCGAAAACCCTTGTTGGGATACGACCAAATGATGATTCATCCAAATTTACCAGGCTCTTTATTCGGCACCAAGCCCAGCGGGAAACCACCAAATCTGAACAGGCACAGAAGAAAACGGGCCCGCCTCCTGCCCAATGAGTCTCCTTTGCCAGCTAATCCCGCAACACCGCAGGGATGATGGTATGCGGAAACCAAATTGGAACAAGAAAAGCCGCGCACCGTGACTCTCCGAACAAGGGATCCCTTAAAAACAGGAAATGAAACCATGGTAGAGAAAGGGAAAATCCGCCTGCCACCTGATGGAAACCTACTTAAAAGGGTGCCATCGCACTTACGCGAACCGGCGTCCTCACCATTACCCCCATCATCACTCCTTTGATCCAGGGCCACCCACGCTTGAAACACTTTGAGGCGGGGTGGTTTCCCAATCAGCATCCCGAACAAAAGAAGGGTTACCATATCTATTCTTCTCCTCCTTTCCCTATCTCATTTCTTTAAATCTCTTCCCCTCATCTTAGACTCCCGCCTCCCCTCCCCTTCCCCTTGCCCTTATCCCCCATAAACTTGCAATTGACCCCCCAACGACAGCCGGAGCAACTGACATTGCCAACAAAGCCCCTTCTTTTGAGCAGCTGCCGGGGGCTAGAAGCCTGCCCGCCGCCCCCCCCCCTGAAAGGGGACCCAGCCGTGGCCGGCCGGGGCACACCCCTGCCACAACAGCCGCGTCTTAGGAGCCTGATCAATCTTGTCAACAGCAAATATACCCTGTGCTCTCACCCCATCATCGATGTACGGACAGACATCGGCGACGAAACTGTTCATCATAACGGAGCCACGCAATCCCCCCATATGTCGAGAGCTTCCAAGATAGCTCCATGTACGAAAAAAAACATGCCTTCGCACTGCTCCGGATGCTTCTACGCAATGATAACTCCCCAAAACACCCACACGCGCCGGAGGACAGCCGTCTCAGCGAGGTAGCCGCAGCCCCGCGTTCCCACGATCCCTGGAACCCTGGCGCGAAGTTCGCCAGGGCCAGCCGATCCATCCGCTCCGGACAGCAGGCCCTGACCCAGGGGGGCAAGGGCACATGGAAATGGAAGCAGAACAGAAGCACGCCAACCATCCAGAATGGGCGAGGAGATGACCGCTAAAAAACTGCCCTGGGGACCAAACCCACCTGATCCAAGGATAACTGCGATCCCAGAGGGCCCGGGGAAAATCAAACAATGCAGGTGACAAAGGCATCACCAATCCAGAAACCCCTGCAACACAAGCTGCACAGGAGGACCCTGTGACAGCCCCAAATCATGACAGCACACAGGCCGAGATCATCTGCCTCAGGGGGAGGAGGAGAGCGCTGTGCAAGGGCGGGATAGGCACCACACAGCTCTGCGTCATGGGCCAGCTACCAGTGCGTGAGTCCAAGGACGGCTCATAAATCCCGGCGAATGGAAAGGACGGGGAAGACCAAAGGCGTGGAGGGCGGACGACAGAGATGTGGTGGAACCTAGTCAGGAGCGGGCACCCGACCCCAATTCGCGAGGAAGGCGGGGGGGCGGGCGGTGGCGGGGCCGCCGCCAAGGCCCGGTCCGTAGGAGGGGGGGTCATAGGGGGCCGCCAACCCAGCGTGTGATCTGGCCCTGGTGGTCTCGCGGCGCAATCGGGCCTCTGCGGGCTGGGGGCGGAGAGGCTGTCTGCGGCGTGGGCGGGGCAGGAGGGGGCCACACCAGGATGTAAGCCTGGATGGTCGGCCGATGGTTGTGCCGTGGGGCCCAGGGATGGATAGGGCAGACGGAGGTTTGAGCGAGCTTGCTGGCAGATCCAATCCACGCCATGCAGCTCCCTTGTTCCTCACCTGATCCAGGAGGGCCCCAGCGAGGATCCATGCTGTCCAACGACGTCCTGCTCCAGCGATTTTGTCCTTCGTCCACAAAGAGGCCCGACATCACTTCCGGTGCGCCTTATAGTGTGTCACCGGCTCCGCCTTTTTCACGTCACTTTACGGTTGAGCATCGTTCAGTTCCTTGCGGCCACTCCCCCCAGTCAGGCACCCTTTCGCATAGTGCCGGGCTGCGGGTCGGGAATTCTCATTAGTATATTGAGGGGATGGTGGTCAATGCCTGTAATACCACAGGTCCAGGGGTTATGGGTTCAGCGCGGGGGTCTAGTGCGGGATTTATAAGCACCTGAGGGTCTTCCCCCAGAAGCCCCCTAATGGGAGTTAGGCAGGGATCCCTTGAGGGGACCCCTGTGGACTTTTCCCGCAACCGTCAGGTGGCCAGGTCCGGCTTCCCTAGTGAACCCCCCCAGGAGGGCTGTGGACGTGATATCAAGGGTTGTCCCTTCAGGGGGGAAGTCCGTGAGACCGGTAGTCCAGCTAATACAGGAGTAGAATGGTCAATGTCGAAGCAAGGGGTCAAAGGCAGGCTGGGCAAACAACGGCTGGTCAATAAACAGGCGGAGGTCGGGCGCGGCAAGCAGGCGAATAGTCGGGGTCAAGCAGGGTCAAGGCAGGCGGCAAAAAAACGGATGGTCAATAAACATGCGATAGGGTTAGGGTAGAGGGCAGGCGGCAGGCAGGTAGAGAGTCCAAAAACACGCCAGGGGTCGGAAGACAAGAAGTCAGAGGGATTAGTCTAGTGTACCAAGCAGGGTCAAACACCGGGGAGTAAGCCAAAGGAATTCACCATACAGCATCTTACTCTCTAAATGCAATCCTAAAGCACTGAGTGCAAGGGTGGCTGGTTTAGCATAGGAAGTGCCCCAAGGGCCGCCCATTTGTAGGAGGGGGTATTCGGAGACAACTCAGGAAACAAACCACTCAGGCCAGCCCTTAAACTCCGGAGAGGGATGAGCGAGCTGAGGCAGACGCAGACGAGGCACGCGCCACGCACGTGGCGCGCGCACGCGCACTGAGCTCGCCCGCGGGGCCCGCATGGTGACAACAGGAAGAGGCAGCACGTCGACCGAGTGACACCAGGAACGTCAAGGCAAAGGTACAGGGTAGGGGGGAGGAGAAGAAGAGAATAAGCGCAGGACTTACAAGCCCAGATGGTCCGGGATCCTGACAATGCCAAACAATACGCTAATTTCAAACAATTGTCTTCTTCCTTTTATGGTTATCTATTATTTTAGATTTAAAGGAAATAACTTATTGTAATGTTTTACCATTTGAGAGAGTGCATTTATAAGCTGCCTGATTACTTGCTGCCTTGCCTTTTTATTTGAAGTGTATGTATATGTGTGTATTGTGTTTGTATATAATGTGTGTGTATTCTTGTATTCTTTAAGGTAGTGAAAACTTGCTGTAGGAAGCAACATTCTTCTTAGCACTTCTGTATTTTCCCCAGTTCAGGGAGAAGTCCATCATACAAGATATTGACCTATAGTATACAAGATCAATACATAATACATTTAAAAAAAATAGATATGTGTGTGTTCATATTTACATATATGATGAATGCATTCACTTTCACCACTGAGCAACCCAAGATTTCCTCCAAACAAAAAGTATTGTTTGACAAAACTGAAAAAACAAGGCTTCAGCAGTAAACTCTCCAGAGAGGTAGGCAGTCCAACCTTCTTACACCAAAGACTTTGTAATAACTACTCTCCCTCAGGAACTGGGTGGACAGAGTAGGAGGCCGTCACATCCTTCCACCTTCCACCTATTCCACAGTTCAGGCCCTTCAACAGCCCCCAGACTTTACTCATTCAGTACCACAAGGGTTGTATTAAACGAGACAAGTGGTTAAGCACGAATATGCCTATATATTTGAGAGATACACAATCAAATTAGTAGTTATTTCCATTGCCAAGTTCTAATAACTAAATATTTCCAATTTGTTTACTCTCAGCAGCAATTGCTTCTGTAAGATATGCCTTTACGTCTTTTTTATCTTTTTGTTAACACCTGAATGCCCAAATTGTATTAAAAATCAAAATGTATTACTTTTTCACTTGTATATTTGATTTGCAGAATCCTAAAATGTCTTGCTCTCACTTCCATGCCTTTACTTTTTAGAACTGCTGTTATATCCTGATAGGTATATCCATAGAAATTAAAAAGATTTTAGTTCCTTTTTCCAATGACTGTAGGTGTGCCTAAAATGTAGGCTTAACACGATTTGTCAAAATATTGTGTTCCACTTCAATGCAAGGAAACAGGAAGAAAGAACACCCAAACCTCCAAGGTGAAAAGAAATATGATGAGGACCTTTTACAGCTAAATTCCCCCAAGAAATGCTAATGTCTACATTAACATGATTCCACCCACTTTTTTTTGGAATATATGTGAATAAAGTACTTTTTAGTCAAAATAAAAACCTAATTAGGTAAGGTTGGCATTAGCCGCAATACATTTCAGCGACCATTTTAATAATGTTAATAATAATCTTTATTTTTATTTATACAACAGTGATTAGGCTAATTTCTTGTGATTTATTGATCACTTAAAATTCAGACTTTAGAGAAAAAATTCTAAATGATGCCAAACTGACTCATTTCTCTTGACAGAAAATGAATAGTACCATTGTTTGGCTAACTAATATAAACAGTAAAACTAACAGAGGGCAATAATGCATATTTCATGTTACCTTTTGATAAACCTTCTTTAAAACAAATGCAGATCAGTTCTTTATGGAAAAATCTGGAAATGCAATGACATTACTTGAAGCACATGTCCATGTGCGTCCCAAAAAAAGTCGCCACCAAAAAAAAAAGGCCACATACTCATTACCTGTAGTAATGGCCCCTGTTTGAACTTGATATCAGTATAAAAGACACCTGTCCACAACCACAGTCACACTCCAAACTCCACTATGGTCAAGACCAAAGAGCTGTCGAAGGACACCAGAAACAAAATTGTAGACCTGCACCAGAACCACACAGAGGGACCTAGTGAATGACCTGCAGAGAGTTGGGACCAAAGAACAAAGGCTACCATCAGTAACACACTACACCTCCTGGGCCTCAAATCATGTAGTGTCCCCTTGCTTAAGCCAGTACGTGTCCGGGCCCATCTGAAGAGAGAGCATTTGGATGATTCAGAAGAGGATTGAGAGAATGTCATATGGTCAGATGAAACCAAAGTAGAACTTTTTGGTAAAACTCAACTCATCCTGTTTGTAAGAGAGAAAATGCTGACTTGCATTCAAAGAACACCATAGTTACTATGAAGCATGGGGGTGTAAACATCATGCTTTTGGACTGTTTTTCTGCAAAGGGACCAAGATGACTCATCCGTGTAAAGGAAAGGATAAATGGCACCATGTATTGTGAGATTTTGAGTAAAACCCTCCTTCCACAGCAAGGGCATTGGAGATGAAACATGGCTGTGTCTTTCAGCATGACAATGATCCCAGGCAACAAAGGTGTGGCTTCATAAGAAGCATTTAAAGGGCCTGGAGTGGCCTAGCCAGTCTCCAGATCTCAACCCCATAGAAAACCTTTGGAGGAAGTTGAAAGTCCGTGTTGCCCAGTGACAGCCACAAAACATCACTGCTCTAGAGGAAACCTGCATGGAGGAATGGATCAAAATATCAGCAACAGTGTGCGAAAACCTTGTGAAGACTTACAGAAAATGTGTGACCTACTGCCAACAATGGGTATATAGCAAAGTATTGAGATTATTGAGATTCAGATTGACCAAATACTTATTTTCCACCATAATTTGCAAATAAATTCTTTCAAAATCAGACGATGCGATTTTCTGAATTTTTTTCTCATCTTGTAGCTCATAGTTGAGGTGTACCTAGAATGAAAATGACTGACCTTTCTCATCTTTTTAAGTGGAAGAACTTGTACAATTGGTGGCTGACTAAATACTTTTTTGCCCCACTGTATTTACTTGTACTGAAATATACAGATTACATCGCTTTTTACAACAACTCTCAGTTAAATGGCATCTAAAACTTAAGATTACATTACTACTCTTGTCAGATATTATCTAAATGTGTTTCACAGAATATATTCTGCTTTCTATAAAATATTAAGAAAACATTCAGTACATAAACAAAGTTTCATGTTAATTTCATTTGTCCAATACCCATTTAGATCTCTGCACTGATGGAACACATTGATGCCTCACTATCCAGTTACCATGTATCATTTCACAGCTCACTTAAGTGCACATTATCGCTAGCAGCCACCATATCTCCAAAAAAAATTATATAGAAATTTGTATCCAAAGCTTTCCCAACACGTGTCCAGATTTACCAAAATTAGTAAATTATCTCATATGAGAACACCCAGTCCTAAAATGGTCACTCTCTCCTATCCAGCCTATAAAACCTGCAGTCCCCATAATGACAGCTAGACATGGTACCCACACTATGTGGAATGACATCCAAGGGCCATCATTATGATGCCAAAGTGGGTGAGAAAAAAGTACCTCCTACTATTAACTCTAAGGGGCATGATAGCATAGCTTTAGCCCTGTACCTGTCTCACCTGAGAAAGTGGAATATGTTCTGCCAAATATGATGAGGTAATCATTAGGAACACCACCTTCCTTTTTGGGTAGTACATAGACCCATTATAGCTTCTATATGTATACTGTAGAACTTGAGGAAACATGATTTGTTTTAAAACATTGTAATCTTATTATGTACGGTGTATGCTGGAGATTCCATTTCTTTCTGAGCTGTTGTACAGATAAACTGTAAAACACAACACTACAAGCTTGTTTGTGCTCACACCCAGTAGCTATCATGCAAAATGCTTCCAGGGATTGAAAAATTAGATAGCAGATGTTTTACCGCCTGTAATTCATGAAATATTAAACAATATGTTCTCAGAAGCACTACACCAGTGTTTTGCTGTATCCAATGCTTCAGATAAATGGACTTCTTGAATATATAAAACACAAATGTGTTAAAATGTTATTTCTGCAACACAAGGAACAAAACAAAAATAATTAGATCTAAAAGTTTCTGAGTTTCATCCTGAAAATGGTACCGCTGTGATAGGATAGGATTTATAGATGAGAAGACTTTGTGCCTAGGCACTCATTTAAAAAACACATACACTATACAATTCAGAATTTCCTTTCATTGTATTTTTCACTTTATAATTCACTCAATGTGTCAAAGGTCCAGGTTGTTTTTCTTTTATTACAGAACCATTCTATTCTATTACATGACATTCAGCATTGTATTTCCTGAGAAGGATGTTAAAATGGCATATTTGCTGCTCTAAAAGCTTTATATAGTATATTGGCCAGCACTGAGTTTCTATCCAGATATTCAAGCTACCCATACCAGGTGTAGTAAAGCAACCCAATACCATCGCAGATACTGGCTTTTGAATTGTGTGCAATTACTGGTCTGAAGCAACTGGCTTATCTGTCCCCTAGTCTACACACTGCTTGATGTTGATTCTCATAATTTAACTTACATATCATAGATAACAATATCATTGTCCATTTTATGTTACGTAACGTAATTCATAAATTGTTGCATTATTAACCCATGCAGTCATCCCTAAAGACTCAACCTCTCTGGAGCTCTCTTTTTTTCTTTTTTCTCTTTTTACTCCAAGTCATATTAAAGACCAGTAGCCATTGAAATCACACACATGTTTAGAATCTCCTGGCAGATCGACCAGGCGTGATGACACGCGGGGCCGCTCCTAATGAGAATGGGTCGAGCACTCTTTGTGTACCGGCCATTAGCTTGGATGGGGACGCCGGTCATTATTACCCTCATTGCGCAAAAGATTTCCACAATATAAAGTGCCGATATTAGCATATTTTCATGACCAACACTATCACATGAAATCTAATACTTTATTACCTTCCTTGTGTAAGTCGTCACTTGTACATGCACATATTGATAATGCAACTCATGGTAGTTCCGGGTACTGATGTAAAAATCTTGAATATTCATAATTAGGTATAGCACTATATTCAATATCTTTGCAAATTCTTTTTGCCGATATTGGCAATACTCACAATAGTAATACAATAATCAACACTAATTATGATTTAAAAAGAGTAAAAACTGCCAAGGTATGTAAACTTATGAGCAAAACTATCATTTATCTTTATAACACTTAAAAATTCAAAGTGACATTGAAGCAGATCTCTCACCTTCTTTGCCACTTTCACCCTTTTTCCCTATTATCATAGGGCAAAGCAGGGGTTATAAACATACTTGACAAAAAAGAAACACATACAAGTTCCCATTTTTCCTAGAGTGGAAATAATGGCTGGTCAATATTCTTTTAGTGAATACAGTTATGTTTAATCAAGGCTCCAGTTTATCAGCTTGAGGTGGTGATTAATTGTATTGCAAAAGTTCTTTAAAACTTGGGGGCTACGCTGCCTCTCTCTACGTCCCTTGAGCCGTAGTCATCTGCGTGTGTCAAACTGGTGCAACTGGCCAGAGAACTCATGTGTAGTCATCTGCACATTCAGATGACTGCAGGTCAGGAGACGTAGAGGGAGGCAGCGTAGCCCCCACCTTCATCCCCTTTGATGACATGGTTGGACCCCTTTTTTGACAACAGGACTGTAGAAGACATCCCCCATGCCTGACTGAATGTGACCCCTTGTTAAGGAAGTCTTGGGGACTCAGGTTTCTTATTTTCCCCACCCTCCACTTCTTGTGATGTAACTGGCTACACAGGATAATGGACAAACCGATACTTGCAACTGAATTATTTCCTGAAGAAGCGCTTTTCTCCCAAAACCCATCGAGATGGGTGAAGAAGAAAAGCGCTTTGTCATACGACTGTGTGATGATTTTTTGAAAGAACTTTTGCAATACAATTGATTACTGGCTCCAACTGATAAACCGGAGCCTTGATTAAACAAAATTGTATCTTCACAAAAAGATTATGGACTGCTGGAATTTATTTAAACTGTATGTTTTTACACCAAGATGCCTTAAAAATCCCTTTGCCCATTCTTTCCACACTAGGAAAAATGGGAACGTATATGTGTTTCTTGTTTGTTATTGTTGTTGGGATCATGGCACTCCCAGTAGGAGTGGTGTAGTTATAGACTGGTTGTGTTATGAAAATACTTACCTGAAAGATAAAAAATCTGAAAATCTAGTGATGTGACGCAGTGCTGAACTCCAAGCACAAGGGGTCCTGGTGTCCCTGATGTCACTGAAGTGACGAGCATTGTGGAGACTGTTTAAAAATAGAGATGTCCCGAACTGTTCGCGCGCGAACTGTTCGCGGCGAATATCGCATGTTCG